>JAWPHD010000778.1:0-399216 GCA_037043455.1 Cyrtodaria siliqua | reverse complement strand
TCATGACTTAAACCCATGGAAAGCACTAACTTAATACTGTGACATACACATTTGTATGGAACGCCATGACTGTCTTATGATGTTGCCGATTAATATATGCAGTGCATTTCCCTTTATATGTGGTAGATCTTTCATGATATGCAGTGCATTTTTAATTATATGTGGTAAATAAATCTTTATATGCGGTAGAAAAGTATTTATATGCAGTAGATTAATCATTATATGTGATAGATAAGTCATTATATGCAGTAGATAAACCATTATATGCGGTCCAGTTATCGTTATATGTGGTGCATTTATTACTATATGCAGTAGTTTATCTAATATATGAGGTCCTTTGAACATTATATGAAGTACGTCTGTATTTATATGCAGTGCTTCTGTTGACTTTATATGTGGTACATATTCTAATATACGTGGTGGATACGTCTTTATATTCGGTGGTTTCAATTGCATTATATTCGGTACAAACGGCTTTATACGTGCTTTTTCTATTATATGCGGTGGTTTTTTCATTATGATGATGAGATCAATCGGAACACTCGTTTTTAAAGATGTTACGATTTAGACTGCTACACAGCGTTTAAAATAAACGACTGCACATAGAACGCTGTCATTATCGATTATTTAGACCCACAGCGATTGCCTGTGTATACACACGCTTTGCGTAATTAGAGGATTTCCAGTTTTATAAATAGAACAAAAACTGTCTTACTTTTTTCAGTCCAAACCAAGACTGGATTCATTTTAATAATATAAAAAAACACGAACTGTTGAATACAATTACTAGGTCAAACATAGACACGTTGACTAGATCGGCGTTAGAAAATGGCATATGTCTTGATAACACCCAGTCCCTTGGAAAATCTCGAAAAATACTCAACCCATCCTGGAAAAAAATCTCGAAAACACCCCCTGAACCCCGCTTCCCCACCACCATCCCCTTCAACATATTTTCCTTCCACAAATATTGCGTGGAAAAGTTGAATTAGACCAACAACGTTGACACCGGGGTAGGGACTTCAGACAGAACTGGTATAATACCAACACAGGGGATTACCCTGAAAATGATCTCCTAGGGAGGGTATAGAACAATAAATCGATTTTCTTTGGGTGAGCCTGTTGCTATCCTACCCCTACCCCGGCGGGGGAAATAATTGATAGGTGCATAATTGTTTTGCGTTATTCCCTCATTAATTACTGATATCCTACTACCTTTTCCTTGATAGGACATTTGTAAAAGTGCATTAAAATCGAAGGGGGCGGGGGAAGTTGGTGTAAGGGGGCTGGTGGGGGGGGGGGGGGGGGAGATGGAAGGTTTTGTTGTAAAATATTCCGAAAGTGGACTGTTTGTATTTCAGAATAATGTTGGGAGGGTGCGGTGGGGCATAACCCGGAGATAAGACAGAAACGAATTTCTGTTAGGCGGGAATGGGCTATTCCAAATAATCTCCGTACTCACCATCCATGCTCCCGCTTTAAGAAATGTATTTTTAAGCCCAGAAAGCACCCCTAGTTTAAAAACAACAACAGCAAAAAGATATAAATATACACTAGAAAAGTAAAAGTTTAAAACCTTCAGACCCTGCCACGGAGCCAACTGGAAATATGTCCAAAATACCACCCTAGATCCCCGGAAATCCATTTCCTACCTCCTCCCCATAAAGCAGTCTAAAAAGCGTTGACCTCAAGAAAATGTACAGACTATCCCCTAGATTTAAAAAAAAATACATCACCTTAAAATATACGTGGCTTAGCACCTCCTAATAAAACAATGTATGAGGAAAAAATGGAAAAATCTCCAGCCACCATACCCCGTTCGTTTTTATTCGTTAACCCCTCATTCCCTCATGGAATTTGTGTAGCCCCCCACCACCCGCACCCCCCACACCCCAAACACACACCACCACCACATCCTCACCGCTGCCCTCGCAAGAAAAACAACACCCCTTACCACATTCTCACAAAACCAGGAAAATACCATCCCTTTGTGGGGCGGGGTGTGTGGATGTATTTTGTTCACAACCCCACCCCCGGAAGCCACCAGCCCATTCTTTCCTTATAAGGACACCGGGTACAGAGCGTGGTATGGTACGTACCAACAAGGGGGACTATCCTTGGGAATAAGAGTGATTGTGTATTTAGCGCGTACACTTCCTTAGTAATTGTAATGTATGCATTTATTATATACTTTCCAGCGAAATAGTGGATTAAATCCTATATTCACTCCAAAGAAACAAATATTCTGTATTTATTCACTCCAAATTAACAAATATGCTCTATTTATGTATGTCACGCGCGTGCATTGTGTAATCAATATTGAGAAAAAGCCCAACTTGCCATATCTTTTTATAGAACATAGATCAGACGAGATGCTTGACCATGATCGCAGTTGGAATGCACTTAATAATACGTGAGCGATTGTTTTCGGCCGATTAAATCGGTTTTTGACTGTCGCTTGTTTGCTCCTCCTTGTTTGAGTGAAACGGGACATACGCAGTGAAGCAGTCTAGTTAGTTTCCGATAAAATCGTAACATCTTAAAAACACGAGTGTTCCGATTGATCTCATCATCATAATGAAAAAACCACCGCATATAATAGAAAAAGCACTGCATATCATAAGAAATGCACCACGTATAAAGCCGTTTGTACCGAGTATAATGCAATTGAAACCACCGAATATAAAGACGTATCCACCACGTATATTAAAATATGTACCACATATAAAGTCAACAGAAGCACTGCATATAAATACAGACGTACTTCATATAATGTTCAAAGGACCTCATATATTAGATAAACTACTGCATATAGTAATAAATGCACCACATATAACGATAACTGGACCGCATATAATTGTTTATCTACTGCATACAATGACTTATCTATCACATATAATGATTAATCTACTGCATATAAATACTTTTTCTACCACATATAAAGATTTATTTACCACATATAATTAAAAATGCACTGCATATCATGAAAGATCTACCACATATAAAGGGAAATGCACTGCATATATTAATCGGCAACATCATAAGACAGTCATGGCGTTCCATACATTTGGGTTGTAATTTATTCGATAAATCTGAATTAAAAAATAGTTTTCATTAAAAAGTGTTACGTTTACTGTAACTGAAAAAAGAAGTATTATTAAACTTGTTTGCCAGTGGTTTGCATTAGGATCTGTTCTCGGTTTATACTAATCTAAATCAAAGACCAAGATTCATTCCAGAAGAATCTGTATATTCAATTTTTTATTTTATTCATTAATACTTTTTTAAAAAATAAATAATTTGGCGATTACGAACTCATATCTCCTCTAAGTTACAGGCGAGCGTTCTACCACTAGGCAACGGTCACAATCAAATTATGTCGTTATTAAATAGTATTTAATTTAATGCCTTAGTCTGCTTTCACGACTCATGATACTTACGCAAGGCCTGAGTAGTAGAGTAAATACAGTTTTTTAAAACAAAACTCAATTGAAATTGTCCTGTTTAGTCGTATTTATCGATTATTGGTAAATGGCGAGACAACTGACCAGTACCGATAAATCCTTTCCAATTGCAGAAATTAACGAAGAGTTCCGATGTCATTGATCGTACGTAGTCGGTCAATTCCGTTATTCTTCAGTGATAGCAAGATGCTGCGAATGGCAGCGGACAAGGGACATGGCCGAGGAGGCCCGAAGTCAAATTACATTGCAGATCAGCTGAAGTAGCTTCTGGTTTCCCGTTCCTTATGCTTGACTCTCATATACTTTGCCGAAATCGGAAACCAAGGGCATTAATCGTTTTCAAACTCATAGTAAGTGGACAAATGTTGAAACCGTTAAATCCCCTATTAACCAGTTTTGATTAATGTAACACGTAATGGTCAACAAAAATATATTCATAGCTTTAAAATGCGCTTTACGTCCACATTTTAGAAATATAAACATCATAATAGATTTGCATGTACTAATAAGGTGTTCACCGATTCATTCGCGCATAACTTGTTGGTCATGGATAAAAAACAATATGTAGAGTTTAATTAACATTGTTGAAGTGATACGGGAAATAATTCCCGAGTGAGAAAGATTCTTGCGATATAGAAACGAGTGCGTTTTCGCACGAGTTTCTATATCGCAAGAATATTCTCACGAGTGAATTATTTTCCGTATCACGACAAAAATGTTAAACTATATAATATATATTCTGTGATGAATTTCTTTCCAGTCGTCTTTTGACACAAGTATTCCTTCTTCCGTCACTCCTTTGGCGACAGCGCGGAGTAATATCATGACGTCAATTCGTGACGTAATATCGTGACGTCTATCGTTTAGTTCATAACATTTGGCTACTGTGCTATCTTGCATACTAGGCGAGATAGCACAGTAGAGGAAGGGATATGTTATAGATTTTCTCAAACTGGGAAATTTCTATGATTCATCACAGAATATATAATATATATTTATAGATGTGCTGTGACGTCGAATTTTATCATTAGCAATTCATTGATTCCAAGATGATGCGATTGAGAGGGTCACATTAAAGACAATGCTACCCTCTAGTGACGTCACTCCCGGGTGTGATATTACAACAGCATACGACAGCACGAAACTTTAAATAGCAGTCTGTGGGAAATTAACATTGGGGATTGACATGAGTTGTCTGGGTCATTTTATGTCAGGTACATGTATAATAAATGGCGATAAAGAGTTGCATACTTAGTAGTTTTGCTTTACTTCTTTCAGTTAAAACATATTTAGCACGAGATTTTTCAATTCCAAAAAATATCAAGCGTTGCGTTTTCAAATATACTGTGTATTACAACAGGATACTGAGGTATTCGTGGTCAGGATTCAGACTGTTCAAGCAGTTGTACAAACTACCGCCATATAGTATTAATCTTGGTTTGTGGCACTATCGAAATGTGTGTCTTTTATACACGTATAGAGTCTTTAGAGCCCCACATTTCAGAATCACATAATATGTATCGTTCAATAACAACAACGCTGAAATCAGTTTCGCTTGGAGGCGATATACTCTGTGGGATTAAATGATAAATATCTTAATGTGATTCCGGAGTCCTTTAAACACGTAAATGCTCTTGCATTGGAAAGAAATCACGACACTCTTTGTTCTAAAGCGTCCATTGTTCAGTGAGTGTATCACTGGTCGGATAAAAATTATTGATTTATTATTTTTAATTATAATTAGTAATCACGAATACTGTGTAAGAGGCATATCTTCGCAGGGTGCTCGCAAAGAAAGTCGGATTAGGTTTAACGTATGATTTATGAAAAATAGACAATATTACAAAATCAAAATCAAATTAATGCCACTTGCTTAATCATGGTTATCAGTCGCATTCGTTTGAAAATATAGCCAACTATTAACGCACCGTTTATCTTTCATTTTAAATTTAAACATGTTTCAAACCTCCAGTTAGTTAAAAACAGTTGTACATGCATACTGAATGTAATAAAACTTTATTTTGACAGCAGTCATGGTATGTAAATAACAGAATTGAATTGAATGTTGTTTAATAACAGATATCCCCTGTATATAAATATTTTTTTAAAAACATCGCACTCACTATCGGTTTAGTGTTTTGATTTGCAAACTTAAAGTCACGAGCATATACTTTGATTTCCAAAAAATTAGCCGAATTGTAATTTCTTATTGGCACAGTAGGATATCAGAGTTAGGTTGTTATTCACTTTGTATTCCAGTTCCCGCCTTTAACATTTTCATTGAATGTGTCCAAATGAGGATTATTTCTCATCAACATGTCACGTATTCATTCTTTGTCCCTTAAATGACGTACCTTGTCTGTTTAATGAAAGGTCTGGCTATGTGTCACAGTGGTAATTCTAACTGGACGTCTAAAGCTTGTTATCTCATATTACTTTATTGTCATGTTATCAATGGAGATTTCATTTCGCCTGACAAAGGCCTATTATACGTCTATAAATTCCTTATATGCGACGGTTATTAACGCTGAGAGAATTCTTTCAGAATCTGAATTGTGACTGACAAGGTTCGTGTTGTGTTTATAATTATACATAAATGTTAATGCGTATTTGCAATTGATTTTTTTATTTCGCTATTACGCTTTTGGATTCGCAGATCAGTTTCAAGATGGAAGCGACAGAAACGTGGGCAGAACTCAAAATCAATGTGTTTACTGCAAACACATGCTGTAAGTAGATAACCTAAACATGCTAAATGGTAATTACATATTTTTCATAAATGTGTACTTTTAAAATGCCAAAACCTGCCTTATAATTGTGCACTTTACTGTCCAAAGTATAACTTGGGAAAAAATAAAACAAAACCTTGCCAAGTACACTTTTTTAAGATAACTGTATATAGCTAGTATCAAAAGTAACCAAATTCTTTACTAGCACGAGGCATAAATATGCCATAAGTCCATGGAGTATTCTGATTTTGACTGTTCTCGAGTGGATAAATTCGAGTTTCGAGTAGAGAATACTGAGTTTCGAGTAGACACTTTCGAGTTTTGAGTAGAGAAAATCTAAGTTTGAAATTTACCAACAGAAAACAGTCAAATATGAGAGGCAATGGTGTTATAAAGGCAGCAGTGATGTATCCAAGTATTTCATCGTTATATTATAATCCCATCTGTCTTATTAATACCCTAACATAAGCCCTTGTAACAGTCACATCAAATATCCAAGTTTATTTTGTACTGTATATCAAAAATTACGATTCGTGATCTTACTCGAGATTGGTTTCAATGATCGTTTGGGATTGATAATTGACTCTTGATAATTAAAGGTCGATATTTGTTCTGAGAAACTACGATTCACAGAATCCTTTAATCATTTATAATATACGAGTATAATATATAAGCTATCAGCATGTGGTTAAATTTCTGCTGAACATACTGATCAGACCGGATATTTCAGTTCTGCTAGATGTTGGATGCACATACAAAATATATATAATTATGTACTATTATATAGATTCCTTTACAATTAATATTTCGGAATTAATTTACAAAGTAGCGTTTACTATTATTAGTCCACTATCAGTGTATTACCAGGGAGACTATACGTTAATTTGCTCTCCGTAAGTCTGTCCCTCTGTCTGTATGTCCGCAAAAAAATGGATTGTATTTGTGGACAATATTAACACCTCCACACATTTTTATGAAATGTGCCCGTGCAAGTTTTTTGTTCCATTTTAATTTGGCCGTTTGGAGCCGTTTTTCTTGTTCTATCTTCGATAACTGCATTATGTCATTATGGATTAGCGGCTTCACGTACTTTTTATGAAATGTCCGATGTGCATTAATGTAAAAAAACAAGAGCATCGCCAAGCGGAGCATATACGCCAGTCGTTTCATTTTTAGTAGACCTGATACAATGTACCTTGAAAGAAAATAATTCAAAGAAATTATCAGAGTACTATGGACCTTTATCAGATGTATTCATCGTGTCATGTTGAAGATGTTACAGTTTTCACATTTTCTAAGTATCGAGTTTCCAGTAGACCAGTGTCGAGTTTCGAGTAGAGAAAATCGAGTTTCGAGTAGAGAATATCGAGTTTCGAGTAGAGAATAATGATTTCAAGTAGAGAATATCGAGTTTCAAGTAGAAAATATCGAGTTTCGAGTAGAAAAAAACGAATTTCGAGTGGAGAATATCGAGTTTCCAGTAGACATTATCGAGTTTCGAGTAGAGAAAATCGAGTTTCGAGTAGAAAACATCGAGTTTCGAGTAGAAAAAATCAAAATTTGAGTGGAGAACGATTATTACACAAGACAAACCTTCTCATTACGATGAACGTTTGTTTGAAGTTTTATGCAATTCCCTTCATTAGTTTTGGACTAATGGCTGACATGAAAAAAATGACATTTGAACTCCAACTGTGACCTTGAACTTTGAGGCACTGACATGATTCTTGTACGTGAAACACCATCTCTTGTGATAACCATTTGTGTGAACTTTGACGAAACTCCCTTCAGTAGTTTTGAAGTTATGGTTGAGACATGAATTGATTTTACGATTTCTTTTACCTTTGACCTCCAACAGTGTGACCTTGACCTTTGAGGCACTGACATTATTCTTGCACATGACACACTTTCTCATTGTGATGTACAGTTGTGTGAAGTTTGACAAAACTCACTTCAGTAGTTGCCAAGTAATGGCTGAGACATGAATTGTTTTTACGATTTCTTTTACCTTTGACGATTTTTCAAGTGTGACTATGACCTTTGAGACACGGACATGATTCTTGTGCGAGACACACCTTTCTTCTCAAAGTGATAAATTGAATTGAATGTTGTTTAACGGTTCATCAACACATTAAAGGTCATTTAGAGCCGCCTCATAGAGAGGGGGAAGGATACATAGGAATCCGGGAACCGTTCCCTACTCTTATTATCGAATATATTTCTATGGTTCTTTAACGTGCTCGAAAGATAGACCGATACACGGGACTGCCTGGTTTACTTCCCCATCCGTTGGACGGGGCTAAGGGAAAGTGAACACACAGACGAAACTCAGTGGCACCTCAATGTGATGAACATTTCTGTGAAGTTTGACGCAGTTCCCTTCAGTACTTTCCAAGTAATGGCTGACACATAAACGTTTAATGATTTTTTTTATCTTTGACCTCAAACTTTGACCTTGATATTGAGGCAGACTGATTCCTGTGCGCGACACACTATCTAATTGTGATAAACATGTGTGTGAAGTTTGAAGAAACTCCCTTCAGTAATTTCCAAGTAATGGATGAGACATGAATTTTTCACAATTTGTTTACCTTTGACCTACAGCTGTGACCTTGACCTTTGAGGCACTGAAATGATTTTTGCACGCGACACACCTTCTGAATGTGATGAACCTGATGTCGGTGCGCGCGTGACTTTTTTCTTTACCCATAAAGATCCCCCATGTAAAACGTGGATAGCCTTATCCGGTATGCAAGAAAAAGTTATCCTAAGGTGTCTGCGCTACGTAGGCGACAAAATCAAGTGTATGCTGCTGTTTTTGATGTTGTATGAAAAAAACATAACGGCACGCCACGAGATTTAAAGAAATCAATATTGAAGTTTGTTCCTTTAAATAGTGTACTTCAATCAGAAAAGAGATCAAAAGAGCAAATGAATTAGTATTGACTTTACTTTCTTCACTTTTAAAATGCTGACAACATCTAATCTACAGATAAATTTTAATATATAATTACCGTATTCCTCACCATTCTTACAATGATTTCGTCTTCTCAAAACTCGATTTTCTCTACTCGAGACTACATCTTCCCTGCTCGAGACTCAATTTTCTCTACTCGAAACTCGATAATGTCAACTCGGTACTCGATTTTTTCTACTCGATTTTCTCTACTTGATACTCGATTTTCTCTACTTGATACTCGATTTTCTCTACTCGATTTTCTCCAATCGAAACTCAAATTTCTCTACTCGAAACTCGATTTACTCTACTCGATAATGTCATCGAAACTCGAGGACGTCAACACGCCGAATCAAAAATCGATAATGTCATATTGTGACTAGATTTTAATATTTTGCAACCAGAATGGAGATAACCGTGCCCTAAGTGGATTTGGTGTCACTAGCTACGCTGAGACACACCGAGGCATTGAAGTTTATGAAGAAAAAAATCACGCATCTGTACAGTTTGAGGGAATGTACATAGTTACTATGTACACCGGTATCAGTGTTGGGAACGAAACAAAAATAGATACAAAATTTAAAAGAAATGAACATGTTATTTGTTGAAAACAAACGTATTTAAAGTTTTCTTGATAACTTTATCCCAGAGTATTGTAGTTATAGACTATAACTACAATACTCTGTACTCTGGGATAATGTTACGCTCCCTAGTCAGCGGACGTATTTACCACTTCGTTCCAGAATATTACATAGTAATTTATATACAATGCAAAGGAAAGTAGGATAATGTTTGAAAATCCGATCTAGAACTATTTTTGTTTAGTTCCCGACACCGATACAGCTACCTGTGACTGCGTACTTTAATTACATATTAAGTAAACAACCTCATTATCGATAAATAATATAATATTGATGACAAAAAATTTAAAAGTGAAGAGTGTGCGTGCCACACGACCTCCACAGTAACGGATTGGCCTCGGTTACATTTCACGGCTGGCTACGGACCTGTCACACGTTGATTACACATGTAAAATGATACATTTTAAATGCTAAATAGGCTCCCCCACCACACCTCACACACACACACACACACACACATCCCACTCATGGCCCCCTAAATGCATAAGTGTACATGTAAACGGTTAACTTATAGAAATCAAGGGGGAAAGGTAGCTTGATTAAATTTACTGCAGATTTATTGATTGTTTTAGTTATTCAAGCATTTAACAATTTCCTTGATACTCAACTTGTCAGTACTGTTATTCATTCGATCTTTGGAGATCGCTGAGCCCGATACTTATATTTAGTTATCGGTGGTACATTTTCAATTTCTTTTGTTTTCTTACTTAATATTTGATTCGGTGGTTCCACTACTCTGGCCGATAAAAGGCTCTGGGTATTGTTTAACCACTCATAGGATATGTTGTCTGCTTTTTATACGCAGGCTTCATAACCGCTGCTCCCAACTAAATTCCATTATGTTTATTTCGCTCTTCGGGGCATTTCATTTTATTAAATACTGGGACCATATGCCGTACGACATGGAGAAGATGTATCCTCCATGTCCACCGCCATATGCATGCCATCATGGGGATGGTTAAATTTTAGTGCTGTTGATTTTATGAATATTGAATTCTGCTCAACCCGGGGCTAGAGGGCGTGAGCGGTAGCTAGCATATTTCACTACCGCTCATGAACAGTCTCAATCAAACCGAGACTGCAATATTTCGTATGTGTCGTGCTCGGCCGTTTCCAAAGGTCCATTATCATATTCTTTTGTAATATGTAAATTTATTTATAAATAAATGTTTTTATGTTAACTTAATCTCTACCAGGGTACCAGGTAAGTATACGAGTATAATGATCTATTTAAGTATACGTAAGTGTCGTTATCACGCTAAAAGCTTATATAACACATTAACTGTTATGCGAATTATCTTCCCAATTGGAGTCTCTCCAGATGACGCTTTCGCAAAGCATCAGACAGTTATACAAACGTCATACATTTTTGCAAATTGCTTGCAGTAATTATCATTTTTCAAATCGGGAATCTTACTATAAGTTTCATGAATAAGTTTTAAATCGATCGTTAGCTTTCATGGCATTGTGAACAATACAGGAATTAAGTGATAGCTGTTTCAGTCGGGTGATCGATTTCGCAAAATTGAAACTTTATATTTGATCTGATTAGTTGAGGACTAATTGTGTGTGAGATAAGATGGCTATCCTAATAACGGGTTACATCGGTAGGTTCCAACGTTATATATTGGAACACGCAAGTGGACAATTTGTTGAACTTGGAATAACCAAATCCTGTGGTGTGTTTGAATAGCACTGGGGCGCGAGGATCAGTAACAAATATCAAAGCTGCTGTCCGGTAGTGTAAACCTCTCTTGATGATTGTGCAGCTGGTCTACACTGATGTTTCAGGAGGACGATGACTTAGTTTACAGTGGTACTTCGGTTGACTTCCATTATGCATCAATGGGTAGAGAAATATAACATTGAATATGTGTACATCAACCAGCTTGCTTCGTTATCGGTGCAAGACTAAAACCATTGATGTGGACAGGTTCAATGCACTGGCGCAACAGGACCCTCAAGGAAGAACTCAAATGTGCTGTATTGGAGACATAAAGGGATCAGACATCACCACATACTCCAGGATGACGTCCATCTAAACACAGTTGGCTTCCGATATTTTTAAAGGAAAATTCGTGGAGTAATTAGGGGAAGTATCAATCCTATGTGTAGCTAGATTTGATAGCAATATGGGCCAATGTAAATTCAATATGACCGTCAATACGGTTAGGTTTCGTAGAGTTAACATAGCAATTACTGATTTAAGGCAGTTGTATGTACAGTGATTTTAACAAGTGTATCCTGAGTTTGTGTTTATTTCATTTATTATTTGCCATTATCAGAAGAAAAATGCCTACAGTGTTGCTTAGCTTAATTAATGCGGCACTTGGAGATGTCAATGTTCATACAATAAGCATTTCAATTTGGTATATGTAATGGGGATGGATAGGCTGATGGTATTAATGCAATTTATCGATTATTGATCTAAGTCTTGTATTTGAATGTAAAGTATTACAGGTCTATCTGTTCTCTATTGCAGGTCTATACTTTTAGAAAAGTATGCATAGCATTTCAACTACTATGACCGCCTTAGAGGAATCGTACATGTTAATTTAGCCTTTTGCTGACAGTTGTATTGAGTATATTTTATTCCAACAGAAACATAAGCTACATGAATATTCGTCGTTATGCTCAAATATGCCAAATTATACATGTAGTTAGTATATGACGTGGTTTGTTGGACTGTTAAAGTGCATCTCTCTGCAGAATAAAATATACTTCTAGGCTATACACTGAGGTGCATTATATATGTGGTTTAATGTATAGTAGTGGTTCATAAGATATGCGTTTGCTTCTTTTCTCAGTTTAAATACTTCGACCATGACGGTATCATTTAGTTGATAGAAGTTCATATTAACGTGTAGATAGCCTATGTATTACCATACAGGAGTTTTGAGTCGTACATGTACATGTAGGTATACGACACGCAGATCCTGTAGATGACACAGCTATAGTTTACCGACACATAATAGCGGTTTTAGAAGTGTGTTACATGTATGTGATATTTAGACCCTTAAATCTAGCATTCAGATCATGTAGATTTTCAGTCATAGCTATATGACATGTAGAGTAGTCTATTCATGCAACATATGGATGGGATAGCTATATCCTACAGTGCCCAAGATAAACATTCATTCTAGGGCAAGGGGTAATTTATTCTCTGAAGAAATTTGCATTGCAATCCTCTTTTGACGTGTTAGAGTGAGGTTTCCTTGGTCATTTCACTCATAATTTGGGTTTTCAGTGAATCTTTAAATGTTAATGCATACATGTAAATGTCTCAAAGAAATGTTTTATCTGGGCACCGTCATTACTATCAAATCAACACAGACCAAATATTGTATGTCATATACGTTATATACGTCAGTATATGACATTGGTATGGGACAAATATAGCCCATGGGATAGCTATATCCCGCATACACTGAACAAGTGTTTTGGTCATAGCTATATGACATGTAAATGGGATAGCTATATCCCACAAACAAGTAGTTTATATCATAGCTATATGACATGTAAATCGGATAGCTATATCACACAAACAAGTGGTTTATGTTATAGCTAATGACAGGTAAAAGGGATAGCTATATCCCACAAACAAGTAGTTTATGTCATAGCTACATGACAGGTAAATGGGATAGCTATATCCCACAAACAAGTAGTTTATGTCATAGCTATATGACATAAGTGGGATAGCTATATACCAAAAACAAGTAGTTTATGTCATAGCTACATGACATGTGAATAGGACAGCTATATCCCATAAACGAGTAGTTTAGGCCATAGCTACATGACATGTAAATACAATAGCTATTTCCCACAAATAAGTTGTTTCTGTCATAGCACAATGACAGGTACATGGGATAACTATAGCCCACAAATAAGTAGTTTAGGTCATAGAAATTTGACCTATATCCCACAAACAAGACGTTTAGGTCACAGCTATATGACATGTAAATGGGATAGCTATATCGCAGAAACAAGTAGTTTATGTCATAGCTATGAAATGTAAATGGGATAGCTTTATCCCACAAACAAGACGTTTAGGTCATAGCTATATGACATGTAAATGGGATTGCTATATCGCTGAAACAGGTAGTTCATGTCATATCTATATGACGTGTAAATGGGATAGCTATATCCCACAAACAATTAGTTTAAGTCATACCTATATGACATGTAAAGAAGGGTATTCCACAAACAAATAGTTTATGTCATAGCTATATGCCATGTACATGGGATAGCTGTATCCCACAAACAAGTGTTTAAGGTCATATCTATATGACATGTCAATGGAATAGCTATATTCCACAAACAAGTAGTGCATGTCATAGTTATATGACATGTAAATGGGATAGCTATATCCCACAAACAAATAGTTTAGGTCATATCTATATGACATGTAAATAGGATGACTATATCCCACAAACAAATCGTTTTAGTCATAGCTATATGACATGTAACTGGGATGGCTATATCCCACAAACAAGTAGTTTAGGTACGATTTTACTTGGATATTCGTTGATATGCTCAGATATGCTACACGTAGTTAGTATATGACGTGTGTTTGTTAGCCTAGTGTAGTACATCTATGCACAATGTAATATACATTTGGATTTTCAGTCATAGCTATATGACATGAAGTGTAGTCTAGTCATGCAAAATATTGATGGGATAGCTATATCCTACAGTGCCAAAGATAAACATATATTCTATGACAAGGGGTACTTTACTCTGTAAAGAAATATTCATTGTGTTAACACTGCATATTAATTTTACTAAAATGACACAGTTTTGAGTCGAGAATTATTAATTCCCCTTGGTCATTCACTCATGATTTGGTTTTCAGTGAATCTTTATATGTTCATGCATAAATGTCTCAAAGAAATGTTTTATCTGGGCACTGTCATTCCTACGAAATCAATACATATCAAGTGTTGTATGTCATGTACGTTAGTATATGACATTTGTATGGGACAACTGTCGCCCATGGGATAGCTATATCCCGCATACACTGAACAAGTGTTTTTGGTCATAGCTATATGACATGTAAATGGGATAGCTATATCCCACAAACAAGTAGTTTAGTTCATAGTTATATGACATGTAAACGGGAAAGCTATATCCCTCAAAGAAGTAGTTTAGGTCATAACTATATGACATGTTTACACATGGGATAGCTATATCCCTCAAAGAAGTAGTTTAGGTCATAATTATATGACATGTAAACGGGATAGCTTTAACCCTCAAAGAAGTAGTTTATGTCATGGGCTTATGGCATTCAATGGGATAGCTATATCCCACAAATCAGTATTTCAGGTTATAGCTATATGTCATGTAATGGGATAGAAATATCCCACAACAAGTAGTTTAGTTCATAGTTATATGACATGTAAATGGGATAGCTATATCCCTCAAAGAAGTAGTTTAGGTCATAACTATATGACATGTAAACGGGATAGCTATATCCCTCAAAGAGGTAGTTTATGTCATAGGTATATGACATTAAATGGGATAGCTATATTCCATAAATCAGTATTTCAGGTCATAGCCCTATGACATGTAATGGGATAGCTATATCCCACAAACAAGTAGTTCAGGTCATAGCTATATGACATGTAATGAGATAGTTATATCCCACAAACCAGTATTTCAGGTCATAGCTATATGGCAGGTAAATGGGATAGCTATATCCTACAAACAGGTAGTTTATGTCACAGCTATACGACATGTTAACGGGATAGCTATATACCACAAAGAAGTAGTTTAGGTCATAGCTCTAGTCTTAGCTATGTGATATTTATACGAGATACCTATATCCTACAAACAAGTAGTTTAGGTCATAGTTATATGACATGTAAATGGGGTAGCTATATCCACACACTAGTTGTTTAAGTCATAGCTATATGAAATATAAATGGGATAGCTATTTCCCACAAACTTATAGTTTATGTCATAGCTATATGACATGTAAATGGGATAGCTATATCCCACGAAGAAATCGTTTCTGTCATCGTTATATGACATGTACATCCTACACAAAAGTAATTTATGTCATACCTAGATTACATGTAAATGGAATACCTATATCCCACCAATTAGTAGTTTATGTCATAGCTATATGACATGTAAATGGATAGATATATCCCACAAAGACGTAGTTTCTGTCATAGTTTAATGACATGTCCATTGAATAGCTATCTCCCACAAAGAAGTACTTTAGGTCATATCTATATGACATGTAAATGGGACAGCTTTATCCCACAAACAAGTAGTTTAGATCACAAAGGTCATAGAATTTGATATGACATTTGGATTGGTTGCCGTATTTATATAGCGGCATAACAATTAATTGAAATCATACTTGCCGATATTCGTATATTCATTTAACACGTACAATGTTAATTTGTTTAGAGCGAACAACAGCTATATATTGAGTCGATTAGATAATAATTAGATTTATTAACTAGATTATGATGATAAACTGGTAGTCGGGAACAACTTGCTAATTCATATTACGAAAACGTATGTGCAGTGCACGTCTTTTATGTCATAACTAACGAATACTGTATTCGCAGTTACAATGGTTGTGGATTATGCCCATTTCATTAATGGCATCCTAGTCGATGGGTGGTAAAACAAAACCTGTGAATATATATGTGTGTATATGGGTGTAAATGTATGTATATATATATATGTATGTACATGCATATCAGTTGCACATATGCCGATATCTATGTCACTTGTGTTGCTACAAACATGGTGCACAAGTCCCAGCCCTTCCTGTGTCAAATAAGTCATGAAATTCTATATCATGCAAGGTTAATTGTACAATTTGAACATTTACAATCATGTCTAAACAACCTCCTGCTAAACGCCGCAAGACGACCAAGTCATTGACAAGCTGTATTCGACAGGCGAGTCAGACAAATGCAACGCCACCCGATGATCTTCCATCACAACAGCTAACAGCTATGTCCAACCGACCTCCTGTTAAACCAGGTCTCTGAAAGACCATAATTAACAGCCCATCCAAACAATAACACCACCACCGGATGAGGTTACATCGCAAGAGATAACCACCATGGCGACGCGGGCATGTAGTCTGTACCATGGTGCTAAGGGCATCTGGTACGGACCATGTTTTTGTACTTGGTATGTTAGTGCTTTACACAGGATACGAGGCTTATTTACTTCACCACAATGTGCATTATCATGCTGTCATGCCATGACATCTTACATTTTACTTAATACTGAATGTTATGTACCATTGTGCTAAGGGCATCTGGTATGTCATCATGTTGGACGATCATGATTTTGTACTTGATAAGTTCGTGCTTTTAGTTGTTATGTTATTTACGAGTACTTGCCCACATAGTGCCGATGAACACATTGCATATGCGTATTTCGCTATATACTTATGGCATGTTCTGTACCATGGTGCTAAGGGCATCTGGTATGGCATCATGCTTGGTACTCAGCGTTCTTTTTTACTGAAGTGATTGTATAGCAAATTGTCTGACGATATTTTTCATCACACCGCCTATTAGTTTGTGGTTATATAAACCATTTAAATATATGTTACGCTGGCATGTTCAATCTTTTGGTTGTTCTAACTTTAAACTTGACATACTGTTGATCTTGTAATTCAGATTTGTATTATAATTTACAATATTCTGGTTGTTCTAACTTTAAACTTGACATACTGTTGATCTTGTAATTCAGATTTGTATTATATAATATACTAATAAAATAATGCTATTGCTATTGTTAAGGCGGGCGTTTTAAGTGTTTTACACATTTGCTGTGAGGGCGTTTTAAGTTCCCACACCTTTGATGCGAAGGCGTTTTAAGTTCCCATACCTTTGCGATGAGGGCGTTTTAAGTTCCCACAACTTTGATGTGAAGGCGTTTTAAGTTCTCACACCTTTGCTGTGAGGGCGTTTTACGTTCCCACACCTCTGATGTGAAGGCGTTTTAGGTTCCCACACCTTTGATGGGAAAACATATATATCATTTATTGTAAAAAATAAATATATATTTCTTTCGTTTGAGCATGTTGAGTGAAACGAATTAGACAGAAATTAATTTTCCTTGATGTGATTACTTCTCATAGAGGGCTCAATCGTATAGGTAGCCAAATTAAATCATTCAGCCTTGGAGAGCAGACTAGGTTAGACGTTATACAATTGAGTTATTTGATAGAAAAAATACTGCAGCAACTCAAGGGTGTGGATTTGAAAAGATTTCAGGATATTTGAGTTGTCCTGTTGTGATGGTTTTCATTGATCATTGAAACGTTTGTACTTTTGATAGTCAGAGATCAAGTCCGAGATCTTATCCTGAGAGATACTAGAAATAAAAATGTTAATCGGATACACGTTTCCCACAGGGTTTTTCGTGGAGGGCCTGCTATCACTTTGATGGTGCTCTGTTCAAAGTGCGAATGTGATTAATGAAACTGATTAAATAGGGTGACATGTAATATCTTAGAAATGATGGCCCAAATTTTCGAAGATCTGAGTCAGGATTTCTAATTTCTCTGAATTTCCTATAAATGAATATTCAGTCAGATTTTGAGTACTATCTAAAAGCTTTCTGTTAGAAAGAACGGAATTTATATGGCGTTTTAAGTTCCCACGCCTTTGATGTGACAACATATATATCATTTATCGTAAAAAATAAATGCTATTACTATTTGATATGTTCGTCATTTCTTAAATAAATGACAATTTCAATTTCAATATTTCTTACTGGTGTTCTTTTGTACTTCGATACAATTGTTTATGATTTCCCACATCAAACAAAGCGTAACTGTATGAGTGTAAATTATAAGGTTTGCATAAAATACATTAATCATTGAAATTCCAAAAAAACCATCGAACATTTTAAACTAAACAACAAAAACTGTAAGTATCCGCGTACGTTCAATGTCAATTACACGTTATATATACGTCTATTATACGTCATGATTTACGTCGCGTGAATACATGTCAAATGCCAAAAAACTAAATTTAAGGGTATTTAATTTGAACTAGTTTTTTCTGTATAGAGACACGGTTGAACTGAATAACAAACATAACATAAAATAGATCATTAACGTTTTACTAAGAAAACATGCGATAAAAGAGTTATATTTTGGTTCTAATCGCGGTAAATACGTTAATATGAAATTAGAGTTTGATTTGCGATAATTCATTATTGTGCTAATATATCCGAAACCCTCAAAATGGGCGATCGCGGTAAATTCTGAATCTCGGGATTGTCTACTGAAAGCTACTGAAAGCTACTGAAAACTTGCTTTTCTCTGCTCGAAATTTGATTTACCTGTAACACGGATTTTCCTCACTCGAACTCGATATTCTCTACTCGAAACACGAATTTATCTACCCGAAACACGATTTTCTCTACTCGAAACTCGATATTTTCTACTCGAAATTAAAATGCACATTACGTCAACATTATCGAAATATGAAAAACATAATATATTTACATGTACTAATAAGATGTTCACCGACTCATTTGCGAGTAACTTGTTGGTCATGGAAAAAACAATAAATATTTATAAATGTGCTGTGACGTCGGATTTTATCATTAGAAATACATTGATTCCGAGATGATACGATTGCGAGAGTAGCATTAATGAAAATGCTGCCCTCTAGTGACGTCATTCCAGTGTGTAACATTACAACAGCATACGACAGCGCGATATGTTAAATAACATATTCAGTCTATGGGGACTGACATGAGGTATACTAATAAGAAATTACGCATTGTTGTGTATGGGGATTTAGCTTGGTCATTTTATGTGAGGTACATGTATAATAAATGGCGATAAAGTATAGATATAAAAATCGAAATGGAAAAGCAGCATTCAAGGACGTCAGTCAACCACAAATACACACATAACCAAAGAGCAAATTTAAAGATAAATAAAAGGCCAAATAAGACATCACAAATACAAAAGAGTGGCAATAATATACAGCCTTGGAAAGGTCAGTGGCAAAAAAGGCCGCTAGAGGTTTAAACCAGGTTCCAGGATGCAAGTATTTTTTTCTTTACTTCTTTCAGTTAAAACATTTAGACTTCCACTCTAGAAATCCAAACAATATAAAGTGATGCGTTTTCAAATATACTGAGTGTATTAAAACAAGATACTGAGGTATTCGTGGTCAAAATTCAGACTGTTAAAGCAATGTTTTACAAACTACCGCCCTATATTTTTAGTCTTGGTTTGTGGCACTGTCGACATGTGTATCATTTATATACGTATACACGTCTTCAGAGCCCCACGTTTCATATTCAGATAATGCGATACTCGTTCTTGTTCAATAACAACAACGCAGAAATCAGTTTCGCTTGGAGGCGATATACTCTGGGGGATTAAATGATAAATATCTTAATGTGATTCCGGAGTCCTTTAAACAAGTAAATGCTCTTGCATTGGAAAGAAACCACGACCCTCTTTGTTCTAAAGCGTCCATTGTTCAGTGTATAACTGGTCGTATAAGAATTATTGATTCATTATTTTTAATCATACTTTACACGAGCATATTTGTGTTTTACTTATATTGCCTATTGATGCTGCCTTGTTGGTTAGAGATTAGATCATGGCGGGGATTTCTTTATTTACACTGTCCTGTTTTAATGGGATGACAGTAGGGTAAGTGTGAGGTTTGGTGCACCCTAGAACCGGTTTAAACCCCCAGTTCCAAGGCGGTAGCCCTATTGTCAACCCTTTTTGTGTTTGTGATGTCGTTTGCATTTATTACTGCTTTTGCCTTCTTGTTTGTCTGTTTGCGTGTTTGTTTCCGTGTTTTGTGGTTTACTGTCCTCCTTGAATGCTACTTTCCCTGTCCGATCTTTTTATATTTCTTAGTAATCACGAATACTGTGTACGAGGCATATTTTCTCGTAGGTTCTCGTAGAGAAAATCGGATTAGGTTTAATGTATGTTTTAAGAATTATAGACAATATTCCAAAATCAAAAGTACTGTCACTTGCTTCATCATGGTTATGTTATAAGTCGCATTCGTTTGTAAATACACAATCAAATATTAACGTACAGTTTATTTTGATTTTAAATTTAAACATGTTTCAAACCTCCAGTTAGTTAAAAAACAGTTTTACTTGCATATTGAATGTAATCAAACTTTTGTTTTTGGTAACAATCATGATATGTAAATAACAGATATCCCCTGTATATAAATATATTTTAAACACATCGCATTATCTGAAGTTAAAGTCAATAGCATATACTTTGATTTCAAAATAATACAGCCGAATCGTAATTTCTTATTGGCATAATAAGATATTAGAGTTAAGTTGTTATTCACCTTGTATTTCAATTCCCGCCTTTGAATTGTACATTGAATGTGGCCAAATGAGGATCATTTCTCATCACCATGTCACGTTTTGATTATTTGTGCCTTAAATGACGCACCTTGTCTGTTTAATGAATGGTCTGACTATGTGTCAAAGTGGTAAGTCTAATTGGACGTCTAAAGCTTGTTATCTCATATTACTTGATTGTCATGTTAGCACCGGAGATTTTATTTCGCCTTGCAAATGTCTATTACACGTCTATAAATTCATTATATGCGACGGTTATTAACGCTGGGAGAATTCCTTCAGAATCTGAATTGTGACTGACAAAGTTCATGTTCCGTTTAATACGTATATACGTAATTGTGAAGACGTATTTGCAATTGATTATTTTATTTCTCTATTACGCTTTTGGATTCGTGGATTTATTTTATGATGTTAGCGACAGAAACGTGGGCAGAACTCAAAATACTTTTACTAGTCTATGAATATTCAGTTACATAATGGTGACACACGTCCTCAGTTAGATGTAGTGACTACATTATATACAAATCGAGTGATTACAGCCAAAACCTATTATAGTTTTCAGGAACGCATTTTTTCTATATCAAATTTTTAAAAGTTGACATTTGTAAATTTTAAATCATGTATTTAATGAATAAAAAAGAAATGTTGATGTTAAGTCGGTCAAAACTGATAATCTTGTTTTGGCAGTCGCAAACTGGTCGTCCGGTCACTTGACTGTAACAGCCCAATTACTGTATAAAATGATAGCTGTTTTTCGCCGGCGTTATTTGAGCCGGAATTGGATCTTCATGAGTCTGACAAAGCATGCTGTTGTTAGATAAATAATAAATAAATATTTTTCAAAAAGGTGTGCTTTTAAAATGCCAAAACCTGCCTTAGAATTGTGCACTATTCAGTCCGAAGTATAACTGGGGGAAAAATAAAGCAAAACCTTGAGAAGTACACTTTTATTAAGATAACTGTATATGGCTAGTATCAAAAGCAACCAAATATTTTTTTAACACGAGGCATAAACATGCCATAAGTCCATGGAGTATTCTGATTTTGAGTTTTATATTAAAAGAAAATCCATCGAAATATAGCAGATCAAAGAATGAAATACAACTGATGAACAATACAATTATCTTGAAAAATGCCTAAACAAATATGTATGTTTTTCATTTGACAGGGCCATTTGTATAGTCAAAACAGATTAAACCTTTGTAAAAATGTAAATTAAGTATTGCGCTGATACAGGTAATATGCTTTTGATAAATGTCATTTGTTTCAGTTCCTTAATATATAAGTTATCAGCATAATTGTTCAATCATTTGTTTCTTACATTAATCATTTAAATTTTCAGGCTCATTACTGTAATCGTCTTCAATCAACTTATCACATCTTTCCTTTTGGCTGATGTTATTGGGATCTTGCTTTTATATTTTCAAGGAAGGTCTTCATAACTGGACTGCTTGAGTTTTGAGCCCAGGAGTTGAACCTTTTGAAACGCGTCTTCATCTTTTTCATACTTGAAATAACACGATTCAGGATTTCTTTTGTATGCATTGTCCGCCTCATTTTCGTTCAGTTTACCTTCATTCCAGATTTAGTCCTTTCAGGAGGTTTTTCATTCTGGTTTGTCAATTCTTTAAAATCTATAAAGTCAGTGTACTTCATAGACATTATAGTGTAAGGATCTTTAACTTTTTTTGTCATACGGAGATCTGTTTAAGGACCACAATGGAAATAAGTGAAAATCATTTACCCCCTTTTTGTGCAATCCTTGGCTTTGATGTGCAAATGAATTATATATCATGCATGCATTTTATTTTTATTTAATGCATTGTGTATTTTTTAACCATGTATGTACATATGTATCTATCCATCTATGTATGTATCTATGTATGTATGTATGTATGTATCTATGTATCTATGTATCTATGTATCTATTTCTCTATCTATCTATCTGTCTGTCTGTCTGTCTGTCTGTCTGTCTGTCTGTCTGTCTGTCTGTCTGTCTATCTATCTGTCTATCTTCCACTGTGATGGTACATAAATCCGTGTATTATTTTTTTTGCGAAGTCGATTCCCGCATGCATGGCGTCAACTTCCACGTGTGTATATTATGTACTGTGAATGCTTTTGATGCTCTCGATTGAAGTTACTGCTTGTAGTAGGCAGCCAGCAACACTTTTGCTTCTGTTTGACGACAACAGGCATCTGAATACAGGACTACATGCTCTACATTTCCTGGATTCAGGTGGAGAAGAAGGCACGTTGATATCACAGAAGAGCCTCTTTTCCCATCTACTTCAGACCAAACGTAGCAACTTCCTTGTCCGTTCCCTAAGCTATATACTGTTCCTCACGTTGTTTGTACGGACCTACATTGGTGACACTTTTGGTTGTTGTTTCAGGCTCATTAATCAGTTGCTCACAATGTTCATTAGGCTCTACATCGGTGACACTATTTTGAGTGGTTTCAGGTTCCTTAATATTTTTCTCTCACAGAAGGCTAGCCGCTACAGCAATGGCGCACGTTTTTGTTATTTCATGCTAGTTAATCTGTTACACACACATTTCGTTAGCAGCAGCATAGTTTACATGCTTTTCTGTTGTTTCAGGCTAAGTGATCTGCTGCGCACACAGTGTGTTAGGAGCTATATCGATGACACACTTTGCTGATTTTTCATGCTCATTAATCTGTTGTTCACACATTGCATTGGAGCTACATTGATGACACTCTGAGGTGTTGTTTCAGGCGCATTAATCTGTTCCACATATTGTTTATTCGGCGCTACATCGGTGACACTATTTCCAGTTCTTTCGGGCTCATTATCAAACATGTATTCATTCTCTGTCCAATCACTCAAGTTGTCATCATCCATATGTAATATAAGAATATGTGTCTTTATACAGTGTATATTTATACCAATAAATTAAATAAACGCGTTGGTATAATAATCAGGATTTGTTTCCATTGCTCAATGCATTTTTCTCTGAATATAAATTTAAGCTAGCGTTTTAGAGACATACTGAATTTAATATTAACATAGTTTAAGTTTCAAATAAAATGCGAAAAAAATAACTAGCCACAGCAATAATAAAATAACTTTCGCTGAAATTCATACACTGTACACTTTTTATCAACTACTACAGTTTTAAAGAAGCATTCATTTTGTTATGAGTTATTTGATTTACTCATGTAAATTGACATAACATTTAATACGTTTATAAATACCTTTGTAAGCCAAACTGTTGAAATCTTTCATATAAAATTATCCCAGAAAAGCTGTATATTAAAACTAAACACATTCAGCTTCAACACACATGAGTTTGTAATAAGTGCACATTCAAAACGCCCCAAAACACACAGCTATTGATTGGCTGGAATTAAAATCCTAATTATCTGCATAATGCGAGGTAACAATGCTGCCAGCATCAACATCAATTTAGCCTGTTTGAAGCACAAATACACATAGTGGCTTGATAGGGTTTAATTACTGCCACACACTCGCATTTTAATCAATCTTGATATGGCGCTAAAACTATATTTTACAGACCTGGCAGCGTTTTATTACCGAGTTTTTACGTTTCGCGGCCGTTGCAAACCCGTTAAACGATCGTTCGTTCGTTTTCCGTTAATCCGTTTCAAAACGGGTATACTTACACAAAAGTCATGTTTTCATAGAATGATATGGCTGTGAAATAGCAGATGCATTTTACCAGATTTGCATGCATATGGCACATCTACATGGCATTTTTTGTCTGATCTTTTTTCATTGAATACATACATATGTTTCTAGCCAGAACCAGCTTTTTCTTTAAAGAATGTTTTTGTCTCCTTAATCTAGTTACAATTCGATAAATTTAAGAGCTATATAGATTAAGCTGTTGTTTTGTCTAAAATATAATATGTGATATGAGATAACTGGTTTGTTTTTTGTTCAATATCTCAAAAACTAATTGAGATTATAAGAATCCATCATGAGTATCCATGTGAGATAGAGAAATCTCACCGGAGGGGTTAGAATTTCAACCAGGGACAAGGCTCTGCCGAGTGCCTGGTTGCAATTCTGATCCCGAGGGTGAGATTTCCCTATCTGACATGGATCACTCATGATGGATAATTTTTCTCCCATTATGTGTTTATTACCGGCATAAAATCAATGACTTTGCTGATTTAACGCCAGAATAAGGCGACGTCGACTTAACGTCATGACGTCATAAGTCACACGTCATGTAAGATAGAGTTATCTCACATGAGGAAAATGCCTATCTCACATGACATTACCCGTGACATTTTGTGACACTCTAATCCCTCGAGTGATGTTGACGACTAGTAGAGTTAACATCAGTCTGCTCAAGAAGTCCTAAGTACTAGGGCGAAATGTCCAGGTTAGCTTTATTGTGTATTGTTTGAAAAGTTAAAATTCTCATCAAGTATTATATACGTATTTGTTATTGACTGGAGCTCAATCATAGTGACTTTAAAGTAGAAAAGCCTATGTCTGTTACTAATATAATATTAGTTGACATAGTTTAGAATCAGGAACATCGAAAACTGCACTAATTTAAAGTACTTATAATAAAAAAAATCCTAAGTAACCAGTTGTATAACTGTTATAATTTAAGAAAACACATCGACTTGAACGCTTAAAATTGTGTCCATGCAATCAGAGAAAAACGAGATATAGGGTCATATAGTAACCACAGCGTCCAAACGCAATGGCATCGTAGGTCCACACAGTACTACAAACAAGGAGCAATATTTAACTAATTACACAATGCAAAAGACAAAACACAACAGAATGGGTGGTGAAGACAGGGTTACCGACTTGGAACGATCAGTAGGCTATAAGGCCTACAGGTTAGCTTGAATCGATTTTATGTGTACACAATACTCGCTTTTATCCTGTCTCCAGCGCTCAAATAGAATAGACAAGACAATGTAAACAAAACTACACCCCATCAAAAGGAATTTTCTAAAAATAAAATCCACATCCAGAGAAAATAACATAATAAATACTAAGATGTTGTAAAGCTATATCAAATACAAATCAAGAAACATCTCAGGATGTATCTAGAATTGTACTGAACAACCACAGCAATTGCAGCCAAAGAGAAAACCACTCTAGGGTACGACAAGAAAACCCGAGGGATGAAAGCTCATGCACCTAACTCCCTTGATCGGGGTTTCAGTAGGTGCAATCATAGAGCCCCGGGTTGTCCAGTCATCGCACAACGGAAAAGTGAAGCGTAGTGACTGACTGTAGAGGGATCAATCACTAAACATGCAGTGCGTTGTAATACCAAAGGGCGTACTCTTTTCTGACGAACTTCCTGATTAATTTTGTAAAGTGAAATCCGCAAGATTCCTTTAACTTAAACCACATCTCCATAAAATAAGGGTTGTGATATTCCTATTCGCAGAATGGTTTCAAGGCTGGTATTGTACTTCTCCAGTAGGGTTTCGTTGCAGCGGTAAAAATTAGAAAAAGATTAACGTAGTTTGTGATAAAGAAAACACTGCTGAAGAAGTTTACTTGTAATATTTACTTGATTTCGATCACTGAAGTCTATAACATCATTGCAAGCTCTAGCAAAACGAATGAGCTGATACGAGGGTCATTCAATAAGTTATGTTAACGTGTTTTAACAAGTATATGCTCGTTGTGAGTGTTAATGTTTGGTACCAAATGCAAGAAAGTTTCAATACCATTCCATTGATGGTAAAATGAATGCTGTATCTTTTTTGTGACGAAAGTTATGGAACATTTAATATACATCACTTATACATACTGAGGCATTTTCGTCCCGATCTTTTTTCAGGTATGTTAACTGTTACTTTTTTAAATGCCTGTTTCTCTTTAAGTACTTGTCGAAGATCTTTGAAATTTCTCACACATTACCAGTTATATCTGTGCATTACAAGATTTAGAATTTAAGCATGGTAGATGAAAAGGCATTGTCTTAGAAATAAACATTTTAAGCTAACCTGTAAAATTAATTTAATGATAAATGGACATTAAATGGAAGGGCAGTCTTCTAAATTAGCGTTTTTGGATGATCAATATTTTCACTAAACATTGTGCAAAATTCTACAATAATGTGTTGAATATGAAATTTAAACACTGAAGGACTAGGATTTGTAAAAAAAATATGAAAACATATTAATACTATGAGAATAATTACGACATTTAAAAGATATTATAACATTTCCGTAAACAAAATGAAGAAAATCAGTGTTATTTCCGCTAAAATTAAGGGATATGCATTCACTCATATCTAGTTTACAGCAAGACCTTTCCGAATGATCGACAATTATTTTCATGGATTATAGGCGAATAACAACAGATGGCGTATAAGAAATTTAAAAGCATATAATTATTTAAATAATTTTTACAACGTTTTGTAACAAGGACATTTTCAGAGATGCCAGTATCTAAAAGGTGTGGTAGGGGGAGGTAATTCAGGGGTATAAATAACCGGAAATTTTTCATTTTTGTTGTGGAATTTAAGAGAGCGAACCCAGTAGTACTATAAATACACTACTTTATCTCAGTGTAATATCCAGTTCAAAGGATATATGCCTAGTGACAGAACTTTTTGAAGCACCCTCGTAGATATAAACCCCGCATGATGTAGCGCGAGGGTGTGGATAGATAGCGATGTTATAGTTGAAATCATCTCTCTTATCATAGATTGTAGTATGTATGGAATCATTAGAAATCGAGAGATGAAGATCGAGGAATGCTTCTTCAGTATCCGAACTGTTCGCTTTACTCAACGTGAGCTCTAGTGGATAAATGCTAGTAACCATATGAGCAAAGAACGGATTATCAATATTATATCTATGTCATCTAGATACCGAGATTTATTATTAAACGCATCAATAACTTCACTCTGGCTAGCAGGTGAATAAGGTGAAAAGACGATTTTAACTCCTTATAGGGAAGTTCAACTGCATCTCCATTCATAACCAGAAGATCGAGTTTTCATCTTCGACTATTCTGCAGATCAGTCACAGTCTCGGAACTTAAAATGACAAATAAATAAATATAATAAAAAACATAAACAAACAAACAAACACAAAAAAACAAACAAATGAATAACTGTATGAATGAATGAATGAATAAATGAATGAATAAATGAATGAATGAATGAATGAATGAATGAATGAATGAATGAATGAATGAATGAATGAATGAATGAATGAATGAATGAATGAATGAATGAATGAATGAATGAATAAATCGATCAATAAATCAATAAATAAGTAAATAAATCAATAAATCAATCAATCAATAAGTAAATAAATAAAAAATAACACCTATTTTGTTGACTAAAATTATTTCCGCAGTTTGTTTTGTTAGAAGAATGTATAACTAGAAATAAAAATCGAACAGGAAATGTAGCAATTGAGTACCATAGCAAACGAAATTTTTGATACAAAATAACAACTTCAACGACGAAATGTAGCAATCAAGGACCACCGCCAACGAAACTGTTGATACAAAATAACAACTACAACGATGAATAAGCGGCATTGTTTGTGAAATCACGAACTTAAACATGTTGGATATAGGGCTACCACCTTGTTACGGTCGGTGGCAAAGCTGCAGGTGGGGATTTAAAGGTTCTAGATTGCAGCATATCTCACACATACTACAAATCAGTAATATTACTACTTACTGGTAATTTGAGTTCTTTGAGGTAAATCTGTGTGGTTTTCAAGTAAAATAACGTTAATGCTGTACTAGGGGTGGAGGGTGGTGGGAGGGTGCATGAAATGTGTCGCAACGTAACTATATTAATTCTAATGAAGCAGGTCAATCGTTTATTTGTAACCTAATTAACACAGAGTTTGTTACTTTTCTCTCTTGTTTGTGTTTAAAAGTACGTATTAAAGGTCTTATTTCATACCTCAGCCAACCCCGTTTTCGCTTCTTGGAGAAGGGGCTGGTTGAGGTATGAAAGTTAGTACTCGGACCACGTACATATGTAATATAATACATGCACACAATTATAGAAACGCTGTGACAGTCTTTCTATACATTACCTTCTTGGTGGGAAATATTAGGCCTTATATACAATGACACAGTTTAGGCAAACGTAGACAAATAAAAAATGTGGTTCTTACTGTCTGGAATTATATATTAACTAGTACTGTATATATTAATTATTTTATTACGAGTGATCCGGAAATAATTTCGAAATAGACTTTAAACAGCTTAAAAGCATGGCACTACTTATTGCCTTAAAAAAAAACATTTTTAGATTATACGAAAGCAGATTTCTGCGGCGATGAGATCTTTGGAATTGTAGCATGTGTCATAGATATTGTTTTAAACAAGCCAGTTAATTAAAATGCGGTAAACGCACCATTCTTGTGAAAAGCGCTATGGAGCGTGTTTTATTGATATTTTACGCCTTCACCGATGATGTATTGCCAGTACATGAAGCCACAGGAGAGCATCCGATCTTAATTTAATGAATATTGAAAATTGCCGTCGATGCTGTTGTAATTTCCTCACGATAGTACTAAATTATGGAATTATAACACTTCTACATTAGACTTGGGTAATAAGCATGTTAAAATCAATTTGACATAACGTATACGTTACAATTTTAATAAATTCACTGATAACTACAACACATGAAGCATGGATGAATCCTATTTCATAACTACCACCACCATACTATGCTAGATTGTTGGAGATTGTTAGATTGTGTTCTTAAAATTAGACTCCCTATACCTTAAAAGGATATATTAAAATAATTTATGTTAATATTATAAAATTGCAATTAAATTATACATGCGTATATGTGTATTACTCGATGAGATGTCCTACTTTAAGAAACGTTTAAATACGACAATGGGGAAGGTCGTAATTAATTTTGATAGAACGTGTGCATACCCATTTGCATAATTTTATGGCAATACAATATGTTTAAATCAACATGAAATTTCAAAAAGAGACACGTCTACAGAGAAGCATGCGATTTCAGTATTGTGTATGTATCTTTACTGATTAAAGTATTGACGTGCATTGTGTGGTGAAGACACGTGCTACTCATGCACATATCTATAATAACAACATATGTTTGGAAACTATTATTAGTATTTGGAGACCGGTTTATATAATAAAGGAAGTGATTGTTTAAAACGCTATTCAGTACGGGAGCAGAGAAGTCATTTCACGTGCTTGGACCGAATAACTCAAACATAAATAATTGGTATTGGAGGCAACGTAGTTCCCATTTTGCAAGCACGTGCAGATGCGCGGATTTTATAGTACTCTTTTTAGAAACACTAGTTTAAAGCTCATACTAGATGGCAAAGAAAACAAATCATATCAGAAGTCAGATATTATGTCGGAGATTTCCAAAACAATCGTGTTGACAGGTTTTATTGAGATATCATAGTCGGAAATCGCGGTACAAATGCGAAGATCGAAAAAAAAAGTTTTTGTTTTCTTCGAAATTGCCAATGTTTCAAAACGGGTACAAAAATTGCATATTCCTAAATATTGTTGAAATTGACAGGAGTCGAAGATCATTACCTGATCTACCTTTTTTGAAAATTTCTTATTTTTTCGTGAATATACATTTTGCGTGCCCGTTTTGAAAGTTGGTACCTGCATTTCACTCTTTCAGAGGCTATTCAAAATGGCGGCGACACAGAAAAACACCCAGCCCAGGGCCAGTCAGTCGCACGCCACAAACCCACTTCTCCCTGGACAAATTAACATCATAATGTCACACAGTCACAGAAACTAAATATTGTGAATTGAACTGAACGGTTATAAATAGCTAAGGAATGTGCTAAAAATAGCTCACACACATTCAAAGGTCAAATAATGCTGATCCGTGTATACACAGATAGATCGTATACGGCCCGATAGACCGATGGATTATTTCAATTTATTTGCACAGGAGTAAAATTAAAACAGTTACAATCACGATCGTATACAATTCCAAGTTTTGCATGAGTGCGTAATTTACAAACTACAAACAAATAGATCTATTACAGTAGACAGTGTAGAGAATTAAAATTGAAAAGTGGAACACACCAGCAAATGCCTGAAATGGGTCATGGCATTGTCTGCACTGTAGCCTATGTAAGTAAATACACTTTTAATTTCTGTATGACAAGTGTTTAATGTTGAAACATGTAAAACGGTGGTGGTTCATATATATTAACTTAATTCTGATAATTTTTTAGAACACATGAGTGATAAATAATTGATGAAAATGTAAGCCTTGAAAATCTACTATTTGTTCATGAATGCCATCTGTGACCTACATTTTGGACAGTATCATCTTCTGGAAAGCACCACTTTCAATTCCAGTTGTGTTTTAAAGGGACACACGGCAATCTTGAGTTTTATTCAAACATTAAAATTGTATCCTCAGTTTACTTATCCTGCGTCATTTTGACTTTAAAACTGCTTGCATATAATTAAATAAAAAAATGAGATTTCAACTTTCTTCATTATTTTACCAATTTTTTAAATATATTACTGGTGCAATATTAATAAAAGTTAGTAATATGCAAAAATAATTTGCTTTGAACTATTCTAACAATTAATTTTAATGATTGAACAAATAAAAGTTAAGAGGAAAACTAACGGGACGCCGTGATTTTTTAAAAAATAAAGATTGCCGTGTGTCCCTTTAAGTAAAATGTTATGGAATGCTGATATTGTTAGCATTGAGAAAGTTGGACAGAGTTATTAATATTAAAAACAAATGAAACAATATCATATATGACTTGTTTTTTTCAGGTCTGCTAAGTTAGCTAGAGGCAGTGTGCAGTATTACCACAGCCATATTCAAGTAGTTCCCCAGTCTCACAGTATAACTACATCAAGAGCCTTGTATAAGCCAGTAGGTAGGTAAGCGCAGCTTCAAAAAATCTATGAATTTATCAATGTATGTTCTTTGCAAAATACGTGGCATTGTGCACCAGTCCTGCACTTAGTCTCAGACTTTTTATACTAAAAATAAAAATGGTGTTTTACAGCACATCGACACATAAATAGGTCATATTGTGCTTAGTACATATGTAAAATTAAACAGACAAAATAAAAAGGTCCTTGTATTACATCTAAAATATTAAACTTAACCAAGACCCCGACTTAACATAATGTGCTGGCATGGCCCAGCAATAGCATGGTGGATGATATCAATCTGGAGCTTCCGGTTCAAGTCACACATGCACCACTGAGTTTCTGTGTTACAATACATCTTCCCTCAGTCTTGTTTGTTCCTCAGCCTCTTTTGTTTGATTGGGATTGAAACTGGGGAGTCTATCCTCCAAGCACGATAAACAACCATAGAAATTATTAATATATACATTAGTAAGAGTAAGACAGGTTCTCGAATTCCTATGTGTCATTTGGGGCGGCTCTAAATAAGGTATACCGGTAATAAATGTGTTGATTTAGCAGAAAACGATTATTTTTAATTTATCGTACATGTAAAAAAAGTTCTATAATCACTATTCATTTACATATTTCAATTCTACAACTTGTTACCTATTTAAGTAGAAACAAAATATCATGTATGTCATTTTTATTTTCAGAGCCTGGAGTCCTGAGATGCTGGGAGTTAGCTGAAAATAGTTAGTAAAGTCCCAATATATATGGGAGGATTTTATTGAAACAAGTAGTCACATATAACTTTTTACAACATTAACAACAGAATCAGAAATACTTAAACGAACAAGAATAGTATATAATAACAAGATGGTGTACAATATTTTTTTTATTTGTTTTTATGAATCATGAATCAGCAATACCTCATTTGGACAGTACTAGCATCAACTTCAAGAAAAATATGTCTAGTAAGAGGATCACCAGTTCAGCCAGCACAATATCATATCAACATGCATATCCGACTGTTGACACAAGGTGGATCGATGGCGACATTAACTGGACAGTTCATTGGAGTGGCTCAAAATAAGGGCTAATATGAAAATATTAATGTGTTTCTGTTAATCTGACCGGCCGTGCCCAATTTATTTATTGATTAAAATGTTTTCTGAATTGTATTGGATTATATAAAAGTTTGTGGAATAACAGATGGCAGGAGGTGTATATTACCGGTTCTACCCAGAAGAAAAGTGAGTGGTCTTCCTCACCAAAAAAATAACAAACAGATACATGTATATATATATAACCCCACATATGTTCAAAATGACTTGCACCATATAAACAATACGGGCTGAGAGGTGCGCATATTAAAGGGACATGCAGCAATCTTTTTTTTTAAACTCCAAAATGTTATAACTTATAATTTAAATATATGCAAGCGGGTGTAAAGTGAAAATAAATTATTGATTAATCAATCGAGGTGCAAATTGTAATGCTTGATCAAAACTTGATAAATGCTGTGTGTCCCTTTAATAAATAAAAACAATTATTGTATGATGCAATTTAATTTGTTATGTAATACCCTTTATATTTGGGTTGTTTTGATGTAAATATTTGAAATAAAATGTTTTAAATCAAATAAATAATTCATTTTGATATCTGACTTGTTACATATTTTTTACTTAGTCATGAAAGATAATATTTAAGGCCTTAATATGTACCTCAAATGTTTATTGTTTACCATTGAATGGTGAGGCGGCAAATGGTGTTAGTTATCTGTGCGTCTATATCCTTCCACAGTTTTTAACCAATCTTTTCGAAACTTTACATGATCTTTATCTATGATGTCTAGAGGAGCATATCGATTTTGCATCAAAATAAAATTTATTTATGAATATATATTCTTGCATAGTACAATTTTCCACGGATTGTTTTCAGTGCGTTCATTCAAGTCCCATGGACATATTGAGTTATGGAGATGTTCGGTTGCCTTTTTATATTTGTATACATTCTCATCTTCACCTCTCACCGCTGCGGGTTCAATTCCCACTGGGAGCTCAACTTGTAGGTGAGAAAGTGTCGATTCTTAGAGATATCAGTAAGTACACAGTACTGGTTCTACCCAGGAAATATGGCCTAAAATGTGCTATAATGACATAAAACATAATTCAACTTTAAAAATATAAAGTAAAAAAAATGGCCTTCTTTGTTTGCCTTCGATGCTATTAGTATAAGTATTACGCCAGTGTTTCTGTCTGATAAAAAATTCATCTTAGGTTTCAACCGACAAATGCTCTATATTTAAACTAATGCAAGCAAATGGGGCCCTCAAACCCTTTTATGTGTGGGTGATATATTCCACGGTTGATTCATGATACTAGCATGGGACAGCTACAGTACATATGACAGTGCTGAGTGCAGTTGCGGATGAATTGAATTGAATATTTAACGGCTCATCAACACAGTACAGGTTATTTAGAGCCGCCCCAGAGAGAGGGGAAGGATACATAGGAATCCGGGAACAGAGCTCTACTCTTATTATCGAACAGATTCCTATGGTTCTTTAACATACTCGGATGATAGACCTATACGCGGGACCACCCTGTTTACGTCCACATCCGACGGACGAGGCTAAGGGAATGTGTCTTGCCCAAGAACACACCGATAGAACTCAGTGGCACCACCTCCGGTTACAAATCCGCTGCGCTACTGACTGTGCCAAGTTGCGGATGACAATAAGACACTGGACAGTCTAGTCAAAAACACAGCAACACATATATTATCTGAATATGTTTAAGAATGTATGCTTGGAAGAGCTTCATAAACAGACTTTCATGATTTTAGTTGGGGTGGGATGGGGATGGGGCGCATCCTTTTAAATCTCAGCTCAGATGCCCTCCCCCTCCTTCTCTCCATCCCAACTCCCATCTTGAACAGTAGCGATTGTTACGTAAACTTTCCACATATGAGAGGGTGCCCAATACTACCCGCTCCATCGAATACGCGCCTGCAGTTCTTGCGAGGTCAGTCGAGTCAAAATTACAGTTAAATCGAATTTTCGTGTACTTTTGATAAAGAAATAACATGCTTTTCGTGATATGCAGCAAAATTCATGTAATGTGTGAGCTAAAACAACAATTCAAGTATCTCCTCGTACTTTATTTAACAAAAAACACACGGTTGTTGTCATTTTAATCGTATTCTAAAAATGGCATATTTTAGAGTTATCGCCCCTCGCTTCGACATTTTACAAGGCGGGTCTGCAGTTATCACGCAGTAAAGCTTCTAAAAAAATGTCGGTACAGCCGAAAATCACGAAACCTAAAGCGGAAATGAAATTTCATGATCAAAAATTGTCACAATTTTCCAAATTATGCGTTTTAAAAAATTCAAAATGGCGGACATTTTTTTTTTTTGACGTTGCCGAAAGATGACGTACTACTTTTCGTTGTCAAGCGTGGTTGCGATATTTGAAAGATGTAGGAAAATATCAAGGCTGCTCCCGTACTGATTAAATCTCACATGAGACCCAACATCAATTCTGAAGAAAAAAATAACTCATGTCAGGCTCCGTTCTTTTCAATTTCTTTGTGGTAATGCAGAATAACGGGCATGTATTGGATTATGTTATTAATTTAAGTATAAAATTCAGAACATGACAGAATGAGATAATTAAGTTTTGTGTTAATGGCGTTGACAACGTTAAGTACATTTACTGCAACAACGGTTATGTAGTGCATTGAATATTGGAACAATTAAACTCCAGTCGTGAAGCGGGAAGATAATACATACTGAAAGAGGATCCCTTGGAAGCAGCACACAAAATCAAGAGACGAAATGAGCAGACTCGGTTTTATTGTGACATGTCACGCCAACTAGCGCCAGCTTAAGCAGGATTCTACTTTAAAACCACAAAGAGTGGAATTGATGATCCTAAAGGACCAGTAAGTATTAACATTACTAATTTGTAGCCGGGGTGACATTATACAGCCGCCAAACAGCATTAAACAAACGCAAGTGTGAATGTCAATAAACACTAAAAAAGGGGGTCCCCTGGATCCCTTCGCTTGCATCGTTGTTATCCGTGAGTTTACTAAATAACCAGAAGATGCCATTGCACGCATAACGTGTGCTAGATATCTAAATGTTGTGCGAATGATGAATACAAATTATTTTGCCGCAAAGCTCTATTCAACAACAACAATAGTAATAAAGCAAGGCATGTAAAGATAAATTATAAACAAGGCTCGTAACACATCAGTTATAATTCAAGGCCTGTAGATATTAATTATAAATCAAGGCCCGTAAACATTAGTTATAATGCAAAACACATAGACATTAATTATTAAGTAAGGCCCGTCAAGATAAGCTATAAAGTTAGGTCCGAGCAAGGCCCATAGATACTGGTTATAAAGTAAGGCCCATAAACTTTAGGTCTAAAGCAAGGCCTGTAAACATTAGGTACAAAGCACTGCCGTAAACATTAGTTATAAAGCAAGGCCGGAAACATTAGCTATGAAACAAAGCCGTAAACAGTATTTCTATAGCAAGGCCCGTAACCATTAGTTATAAAGCAAGGCCCGTAAAGATTAGTTATAAAGAAAGGCCCGTAAACATTAGTTATAAAACAAAGCCGTAAACAATAGTTATGAAACAAAGCCGTAAACAGTATTTTTATAGCAAGGCCCGTAACCATTAGTTATAAAGCAAGGCCCGTAAACATTTGTCATAAAGCAAGGCCGTAAACAGTATTTATATAGCAAGATCCGTAACCATTTGTTATAAAGCAAGGCCCGTGAACATTAGTTATAAAGCAAGGCCGTAAACAGTATTTATATAGCAAGATCCGTAACTATTAGTTATAAAGCAAGGCCCGTAAACATTAGTTTAAAAGCAAAGCCCGTAAACAAAAGTTATAAAGCAAGGCCCATAAACATTAGTTACAAATCAAGGCCCATATACATAAAAGACACTAAGACTAAGATAACAAAGCTCTTAATACAAACATGTAGACCGAGTTTCAGATTCAGCATACACGTATGTTTTAGATAAAAACAAATCATGTTAAACTTTAACAAAACAGACAAAACCATTTAAAAGGGCATGACTTACATTATGTGGTATATCATTGTCTAAGTCATCACATAATGTATATTGCTTTAGAATTTTCACAAAAATGAGGACTGCACAATAAGCACTAGATTTTAGCACTACAGCATTTTGAAGTCTAATTAAATTCATCTGTTTCACCGATAGTTGTTTTCACCGATCACGATCCCCTCACATTTATTAATGAAACGAAAATAAAAATAAAAGATTAATGAGGTGGAGTTTAATATTGTAAGAGTATCAGAAGAAAAGATAATTTGATTGCTACGCATTTTCTCGTGTGGAAAATACGTTTATAGATTTGAACGTAAATCATTGTAATACAATATATATTTTGACTATTGTTAGTTTATATATGCTTTTCCCTGTGTACACTGAACTATTATTACATTATTACATTGCTTAATACATATTGCTCAAAAGAATGTTTTATTACATAAATAATTATTTTTCTTTAAGGGGGAGAAGCGTTACCCTCATGTATATAGTGCTATATATGCTATATAATTGTTTAGTGATCCAGTTGTCAGATTGTTTCTATTATTAACACACATATATAAATGTGTACTATTGATTTTTAGGCCAGACTGTGTTCATTGACAACCTGTGTTTATATAATATTATATATAGTAATTTCTAATTATATTTATATAACGAGATGTGTAGATTGTTACAGAACATTCTCTAATCTAGAATTGTCCATGTCGGTATATTTAGCTGACCTTAGTCAGGTTTCAGTAATGGTATTCAAAGTGGAGTATCTGGTTCATTATTTTAATTGAGAATTGTTGATAAGAGAATAGTTCATGGCGGAAATTTCTTTGTTTACACTGTTCCGTATTATTGGGATGACAATAGGGAAGTGTGGGGTTTGGTGCTCCATAGACCTGGTTTAAACATCTAGCGGCTTTTTTTACCACTGACCGTTCCAAGGCGTAGCCCTGTTGACAACCCTTTTGTGTTTTTGATGTCTTATTTGGCCTTTTCTTCATCTTTAATGTTGTTCTTTGTTTCTGTGTGTGTTTGCGGTTGACTGTCGTCCTGGATTGCTACTTTTTCGGTTCAATCTATATTTATGTTAAATCTAAAAAGGATGGAAGGTGCGCTGGGATTTGATTTGCCAGCAAAAGTAGATATCTATAAAAGTTGAACAGAATATGTTACATTCAAGGACGTCAATCAACCAAAAACGCTCACTGAAACAATCAGCAATTACAAGGACATTTAATAGTATGTGAGATTACACGTTTAATATAAATAAAGATATAAACATCGAACAGGAAAAGTAGCATTCAAAGACGACAGTCAACCTCAAACACACTCATAAACAAAGAACAACTACATGTATATATGAAAATGAATGAAAGGCAAAATAAGACATCACAAACACACACAGGTTGACAATAGGGCTACCGCCTTGGAACGAATAAATAATTTTGAAAACATGGCTACCACCTCGGAACGATCAGTGATGAATGTAAGCAGGCCTCTGGACTGTTTAAACTAGGTTCTCGGGTGCACCAATCCTCACTAATAACAGTTTGGCATCACAATATCACGAGACATTGTAAATAAAGAAATCCTTGCGATGCAATATCCTGTATCAAACTAGGCAGCATTAACATGCAATATATGTATGGTAGTGTAGTTTCATATAACTGAATAGCTACTCTTTCAGGGCTATCCTTACCATGCCATTCGAGAAACGTTTCCAAATATGAGTATCGTAACCATTACTATTATCTACTTTTAATCTATAAACTAAATCGTCTGCGACAAGTACTATCACAACCTGATGGTGACTTGACTTGCAAACTTCTTCAGATCCCAGCTCTTTCATACAATGTCTATCAAGCGTGTAATATTTATAATCATTTATTCATTTTCATTTGTGTGTATTCGTGTGTGTGCGTGCGTGCGCTCGTGTGTGTATCTGTTTTCATTTCTATTAATGCTGCAAAGGAAGTTATGTTTAATGACGTTTGTCTGCAATTTTGTCTTGTCTTGCCTTTAGGTGATTCATACTCGTGTTGCTCTGGAGTCTGCATTATGCTATTGCATAACCTATTATGTGGCTTTTTAGGCTTCGATATTTATCATTATTATCATATATCCATTATCATCTTTTATGTTTTGCTTTTACCGCCTTTTAACGATGTCTGTATTGTTTGAGGATAAAACATTGCTGGAGTTTCTTGATTTACCCTGGCATGATTAATTGGGATGCAATAGGGCAAACGTGGGGATTGTTGAACGCTAAACCCTGTCTAAATTCCCAAGGGTATTTATACCGTTTCAAGGCGGTGTTGCGTTATCCAGTTTATGTCTGTGGTGTTGCATAAATGTGAATGTGATCGTTTAATGAGTAGAGTAAGGTTTGGTGCACCCTAGAAGCTGGTTTAAACAGTCAGCGGCATTTTTTTGCCACTATCCGAGTCAAGGTGATAACCCTATTTATCAAACTTTTCAAGTTTGTGATGTCATACCTTGCCTTTTATTCATATTTGCAGTTGTTGCATCTGTGCGTATTTGTGGTTGACTGTGAATGCTACTTTTCCTGTTCGATTTTTATATATAATAATTATAGTCGTTTATACTACTGTACTTATATTTTGTTAAATAGATAACTCATGGAACAGTTTCAACATTTACAATTTAAAAGTAATAATTGTATAGCTATGTCAATAATCCAGTCATACTATCTTGTTGTTTTTAAACTCTATCAGTGGTAATTCATCTGATTTAAATTGGAAGCCAGCCTAGTATTGACATGTAGACATCGCATGGAAAGTTCCAATTACTTAGTTTATTTCCGTATTTTGACAGTTCGAGAAACACTCTGATGTCAGGATTGATTCCCATGCTCCACACCTTGTAATTATACGAACTTTTGGCACGATACAAATTAATTAGGTGTACTTTATGGGACTTAGAAACGATAATAAAACAATCAGACGACGGATAAAACTGTCAATATATTGCAAATGATGTATTCTTTATCACCTTTGTGTTTTATTTACATTGCCGGCTACGTGTAATGCTGATACATGTGTAACCTGTTTGCCATTGAGCGTTCCAATGAGGTACACACGCTGTTAAACCTATTTTCTTCACTACTAGTAGTTCTTGTTGCTGTTGTTTCGCGTGAATGTGTGTTTTTGGATGACTGACTTCTGTGAATGCTACATATGTTCAACTTGTTCCGCTTTTATATATTTGTACCTACTTTTCAGTGTTAACCAAACATATCGCTATGCATCGAGTATACCTGAATTCAAGTGGACATTTGACATAAATAGCAAACTATACACCCCTTGGCCGTCTGTCAAGACGACGGATAATAAGGAATTCGACAGTAAAGATAAGAGCAAACTGGCAGACAGTATACCACGTAAACTTTAATCTATATGTGTTAGAGATAGTTATTTACAGATATAACAAAAGTAGATAATAAAGTCGAACAGGAAATGTAGCATTCGAGGATCAGTCGAACCGGAAATGAAGCATTCGAGGACCAGTCGAACAGGAAATGTAGCATTCGAGGACCAGTCGAACCGGAAGTGCGCATCGAAAAAACAACAATTACAATAATAAGTAAGAGGTTAAAAGTTTTAAAGGTTGACAATATGGCTAGCGCCTTGGAAAGATCGGTTGCAAAAAAATGACACTTAGGGTAAAAACTCAGGTTTTAGGATTGACCAAACCTCATTCTTATCCTACTGTCATTCCAATAAAAATGGAACTGGTAAAAACATGAATTCCCACCGGGCTTTATCCTTTAACAAACGTATAGGCAGCATTTAGTCCGTCGCCTAATAAAGGTGTGTTCAGTTGAACATGGAAGATACATATTGCGCAAAAACGGATGCAAATGAACAATAAAATAGTCAAGTATTAAAGAGTATGGTAAAATATATATAGGTGAACTATTTACAAAAAAGCCGTTATGGTAAAACGCATTAACTATGTTCATGAAGATCAACAAGTACCCGTAAACGAGTGTGAGATCAAGTAAATGTAACTACGAACATAATATAATGAATTATATACTATTAGGCTGATTTATTTCAAGAAATCTAACATGATACTGAATTCAATTATGTCAAATAACTATTTCATACTATTACATGTAATGTCTTTGTCATACAGAATTAAAGTCTACTCACTAGTTTATATTAAACAGGGTACACATTACAGTAACTAGCATGACGCCAATTCTTAGATATCTCCGCCCTATTGTTGAATGTTTACAAGTTATACTGTCTGCAAGTTTTCTCTTATCTTTACCTTCCTTATTACCCGTCGCCCTTGACAGACGACCACGAGGAGCATAGTTCGCTATGATAAGCGAATTCATAGGTATGCTCTTATCGGCACCTGGCTGAAACAACTCCCTCTCTTCGAATGATCCTCCTAGAAGGTCGCCATTCACCGAGTAACAGTTTATTTGTGTGAAGTTTATTACTCACGAACACATCTCAAGCGGCTTGCCGAGAGTTGAGAATATATGTGTTAATCTAACTTCTAAAATCATATGTAATTTGGTATTATATATATATATAATTTAAATAATACTGCTGCCTTAACAACACTATCAGCGTTATCATTAACACGTTGCTTAGAAGCTAGCGGAACACATTATAGCATAAGTGGGTTACATTTCCCGGTCCTAAAGTGATGAAAGCGAATCAGAAAACATTACTAGATGGTCACCATCCGGTTCCTGATTATAGTTTAGGCGAGTCCAATTGCTTTACGTGCAGCTGAACAGATGTATTACTTCTCAGGAAGACATTGTGTTTGTGAACAACAGTTGATGCATCTACATTTTATCCATCTTTAGAACTATCTTTAGAACCAATGTATATATATTAAGAACATTACTAAATGTCGATTTAATTTCAATAACTTTTGTTTCAAAAATACTTGTTATTATTAACAAAATTAAAAATAATTGTTGGTAATTTCAAAGTCTACGGTGGAATTTGTTGTACTTTGTAATTGGCACTCAACTAGTTCGTCCCTTTTATGATACGGAGATGCGTACTCTCTCGATGCAAACTAAACCATACCGATACAAATAAGTTTAGTAAGCAAATTGCATGGCAAATTCATTTGCGCATATTCTAGGCTTTGTGTAGCAGCGGTCATAAACAATATAATTAACAAAATTAGCAGATATATGTAGGGCATAGTGTTCGAAACAATAGATGCGAAAAAAAATAACAAAATGTTTGAATTTACCTGCTTTACAGATATTATAATTTTGTTCTTATTTCAATGTAAAGGTAGGTAATTTCTATTTTTTAAAACTTCGCTATTGCATTATAATGACAAGGTTAATATCCATTGATTTTGCGTTTTTTATAACTTGAAACCCAGAATTGTTATTTAGTGAAGTTTTACCATGTTCTTTATCACATTGGTGTTTTTAAATATTAAATACGCTGTTTTAACTAAATGATAGCTACCTCTGATACTTACACTGGATCACAACTAATTAGTGAAAGGCAGGACTAGATTTTTTTCTAATTGCTGATCATTTATATACTGACTTAGATGATGCAACAATACTCCCAGGTCACCGCACTGATCATTCTATGATTTATATACAATTTGAATTTGGAAAATAATAAAAGGCAAATCATATTGGAAATTAAATAACTCTCTATTAAAAGACACACAATATGTTGAAGAAATAAAATTGATAATAGATGATGTTAAGAGACGATATGCTGCAGATATCCAAGACACTAACGTGGCTATTAACGATATTCCAATACAAAGTCTAAAATTTAACATAAATAATGAGTTATTCTTTAAGACGTTATTATTAGTAATTAGAGGAAAAACGATAGCCTACTCTTCATATAAAAGAAAAATGAATATAAATGAGGAAGAATGCGTTTTAAAAGACATAGTTATACTTGAAAAAAAAATAACATCAACTACACTTTAATTGAGCAGGAAAATAGGGAATATTTGAACTCGGTAAAAAAAATTAGAATGGATTTTTCTGCGATATAAAGCAAGATGGATAAATGAGGGGAGAAACTGTTTCTAGTTAATTTTGCAAATAAAAAGAACGTCTCAAAATTTATGAATTCATAATATAAACATCAGGAAATACCTTAAACATTTGGAAGATATTTTGATGAAAACAAAATATCATTTTAAAACACTATATGAAGCCAAAGAAACAACAGATATAGATTTAAATGTTTTACTTAGAGACTTTAACATACCAAAATTAAGTGAAAATATTAAACCATCTATAGAAGGTTCTCTTAGTTATACAGAAAGGTTAAATACACTAAAAAGAAAGTCGAATAACAAGAGCCCAGGTAACTCTGGATTCACAGTTGAATTACATACATGTCTTGGAACACTATAGGTCACTTTTTGTAAGGACAATACATTATGCATACTTAAAAGGAGAACTTCAAAGGGTGGACCCATTTACAGTTCGCCACTATGCTTTCTTCTTTAATTGTGCGATAACCGGACAGGCTATGGACCCTATGATGGCGTCTACCTAAAGCCCAAAAAGACGGTGACGTTTGTTGTTTGTCTGCAATCTTGTCTTGTCGTGCCCTCAATAGTTTATTCTCTTGTTGCTCTGGCTTCTGCCAAGTCATTGAGCACCTTCTTTGTGGCTTTCTAGGCTATTGTTGTTTTTGTATTTATATATACACGAGCATCTTTATGTTTTACTTATTTTGCCTATTAATGCTGCCTTGTTGGTTAGAGAATAGTTTTTGGAGGTTTTGTTTTTATTTACACTGTCCCGTTTAATTGGGTTGACAGAAGGGTAAGTGTGAGGTTTGGTGCACCCTAGAACCTGGTTTAAACTCCCAGCGCCTTTTTTGCCACTAACCGTTCCAAGGCGGTAGCCCTTTTTTCAACCCTTTTGTGTTTGTGATGTCTTATTTGGCTTTTTTTCATCTTTAAAATTGTTCTTTTTTCTGTATGTGTTTGTGGTTGACTGTCGTCCTTGAATTCTGATTTTCCTGTTCTATTTGTATATCTATATTTCAGTAACACAAAAGCAAGGAGTTATCTCCTGTATTCCGAAAGGTAATAAAGATAAATTATATTTGCAAAACTGGAGACCTATCTCCCTTCAAAATGCCTCTTACAAAATAACATCAGCATCCCTAGTCTTCAGAATAAAAGAAAGTATGCTGTGTGCTATCATTCATGAGGATCAAACAGGATTTTTACCAGGCAGATTTATTGGAACAAATATAAGATTACTGTATGACATACTTTTTTATGCTGAGAAATATAATATTCCAGGGCTACTACTCTTGATAGACTCGATATAACTTGAAACCCAGAACTGTTATTTAGTGACGTTTTACTATGTTCTTTATCATATGAGTATTTTTTAAATATGAAATACGCTGTTTTAACTAAATGGGAGATGACTCAGATACCTATATTGGATCACAACTAATTAGTCAAAAAGATCACCCTATGTCATGCACATGTTTTATAATATTTCACATTATAAAATAGCATTCAATTTGTACACAAGTATTTTTGTACTGTCTTAAGATCTTGCCGATTAATATATGCAGTGCATTTCCCTTTATATGTGGTAGATCTTTCATGATATGCGGTGCATTTTTAGTTATACATGGTAAATAAATCTATATCTTTCGTGGGTACTTAGCTACGTGAGCACGTACTATGCAGAGCTTTTGTTTTTAGACATTTGTTGAATATTCTCCAGGGCCGGAGGGGGGTGGGGGTGGGGGTGGGGGTAGGAAGATGGTGGGGAGCGGACCATAACCCGAGAATTAATCATAATTCAACTTCTGTTAGGCAGGAATGGGCGATTCTAGCTAATATCCATACTCAATACACTCACGCACACACGCTACCCCGACTCTAAGAAATGCTTTTTAACCCAGAATACACCCCCTGGATTTAGACAATAAAATACATTTGGAAAAGCCTTTCTTCAGGTCCTGCCTCGTGGAGAATCTACAACTGAAATACCAACTTAATCCTCTGGAAATTCCTTTCTTACCTCCTCTTTTTTTTCACCCCATACACACACCCAGATCACCCTCTCTCCGACCCCAGCCCATACACACACCCATATCACCCTCTCTCCGACCCCAGCCTCGCCGGATTAAAAAACAACCATACCAAACAAAAAGCACCACCCTGAGAAAAAGCATTCACCTCGAGAAAATCTGTTGAATAGATTTTTTTTTAATATTCCCCTGAAATCGGTGCTTTACTCCTTCCTAATAAAATCTTCTTTACCCCCATTCTCTTAAAACCACCTACATTTTGTTTTAATATACGTGACATACTGTCATTCAGCCGATTGCTCCATCAATAGTTTGACATGAAAGCAGTGATAACACCTTCATCTGCCTTGTAAAAAACAAAACGCAAATTATACATCAATACATGTGGAGAGTGGCCATATTGTGTACATAGCAACAGAGCACTATGTTCTGTGCCATTGTCTTCCGGCAAAATGTCAAGATTTTGAACATACCGAAGCTCGAAATACGCACGAGGCGGGATCCCGAAGAATGACGGGATTGACCTATTGTTCGCGATTGTCGTTTGTTTGAGTGAAACTGGACATGCGCAGTGAAGCAGTCTATAAAATCGTAACATCTCAAATACGAGTGCTCCGATTGATCTCATCATCGTAATGAAAAAACACTGCATTTAATAGGAAAAGCACTGTATATCATATGAAATGCGCCACGTACAAAGACGTTTGTAGCGAATATAATGCAATTAAAACCACAGAATATAGAGACGTATCCACCACGTATATTAAAATATGTACCACAAATAAAGTCAACAGAAGCACTGCATATACATACAAACCTATTTCATATAATGTTCAAAGGACCGTATATATTAGATAAACTACTGCAGATAGTAATAAATGCACTAAATAGAATGATAACTGGACCGTAAATAATGGTTTATCTACTACATTATCATACAATGACTTATCTATCGCATATAATGATTAAACTACTGCATATAAATACTTTTCTACCAAATATACTGCTTGAAAGAAAGACAGGAGCGTAGCTATCTGTATGTAAAGCATGCGTATTGCAAAAAAAATTTAAAAAAAAGAAGTCCAAAATACAATAAAAACGAGAGGGAATGGGTATAAGATAAAGTCCATTCTTATTTAGTTTTCATGAAATTCCAAAAATATCCGGCTAATTTATCAACATTTCAAAGGCAGAATAGACTTGTTATTTCTATAGGTATTGGGGCAATGGTCTCCCATTTTTTAAAAAAATACTTTAAATGGCGCAGTTTTTCCAGTTTGGGGAGACTTTTTTTAAGACTAAACAGTTAGGCGAAACTTTATTCATAACGTTATTACACAAGGTCTACTTTCGGAATATGTAACAACAAAACCCTCCCCACCCCTCCACCTTCCCCACCCCTTTCATTCCAGAATTTTCGTATCTGTGAAAAAGTTGTAGGTTAGAAGTAATAACTAGGTCGGTACACGCAAAATATTGGTACTATACCGGGTTCTGTCTTAAGAACCCCAGTGTCAACATTTTTGGTCTAACTGGGCTCTTCACGCAATATCCTTTCCTACCCGTTACGGGTAAAAGGTAACAAAAAAGGAAGTGCTAAGCAAGCAACAACAATTTTTAAATTATAATCAAAAAAAATATTCTTCTTTAAAAGCCGCTGTTAGAATAAAGTAAAAAGATATTGGCAAATGTCCCTTCAATCTAAATTGTACAGTGTCCCTTTAATCCAATTTTATTTTAAATTATATCAACCACTCATAGGTAACACCACCCAATGAAAATATGTTGAAGGGTGATGTTGGGTCAGTGGATGTGTGGTGGGTGTTGTGGGGTGATGGGTGTGCACTGTTTTCGATTGTTTTCAGGAAGAATGGGGTATTTTCGAAATTCTCCAGGGGACTAGGGTGCTGTCAAGACATATTTCCTATAGGAGGTGATTTTTAGGTAAGCGACTGGGGTTATGAGGGCGGCTGGAAAGGAGTGTCGAGGTGTTTGGGTAAAGGAAAACGGTCCAGGGAGGTATTTCCGAGATGTTTTTATTTAAAAACATCCATGGGGATATTTTGTAGATTTTCTAGGGTTAGAGATTTAAATAAACGTTCTTTAGGATAGAGTTTGTTTGTTTCTGTATGGGTATTTTTGAAGAAAAAAAACGTAGAGGATATTATTTACTTTCTATGTGCGGGGTCTAAATCCAGAGGGTGGGTGGGGCGGCTATTTTTCGCTGGACCAGCTCATTACTTTCAATCAGGAGTTAATTTCTGTCAAATCCTCGGTGTGTTATTCCGCCGATCCTTCCCCTCCCCACCTCGCAATGCCTCATTTTAAAAATAAAAAATCAAATAGATAATAAAGTTACATTCTGTTGATTTTTTTTATAATCAATTAGAAATAAATCAAACTTAGTATTTGCTGCGTCGGTTGCAAAATCACAGCCTCAGTTTCAAAGAAATAGGCATACACAATCCCATACAGATTCTATTATTAGATGCAAACAAATTGTATGACGTGTCTCACCCGTTAATGTTTGACCAATGAATGCCAACTAGTTGATTTAATTGTATGTATTGTCCCTTCATTGGAATAAACACATATTCTATTCTATCATTTCCAGTTGAGACCATCGAACAGGCAGGACGTCTGGGACAAAGTGACGCCGCATATGTTTATAACCTGCTTTTAACGTGGCCCTTAAGGGGACGATTAAACGACTACTGGAAACTGACGTTGGACCTGCGAGATACCCCTTGTCACTGCGAGTCGCCGCATATGATGACAAGAGGCCGACTGCGATGGACACTGAACCATTTACAGAATAACGGGCAGCATGGATTGACCAACTTGGGACATATATTTTGCGCCTCTAATCTCCGGTCTCTTGATTGGACGAGACGATTTCGAGCCGCCAATCGGATTGACCTAATCACAACTCTGCAGGCAATCCGATTGGCCAAAATCTTCTCATGCAACTCTAATCTACTTTGACTTCGGAATCTCCTACAGACTATCAACGATGGATTGCTTCACCCACCTGCCACCAACTCAACTCTTCGTCTGCATCTTGTAATCTCCATTGGACCTGATTGATGAATCGACATTCGACCAACACTGGACGTAATCGTCTATTGAAAAAAAAAAAGTTGCCAATGGCGATGGTAAACACACTCTCTTAGTCTATTCTATTCTGTTCTGTAGTAGTGAGTGCTGACAGTTGCCAATTTAAATCGACGGCTTTGTAGCAGTCTAAATCGTAACATCTTAAAAAAAGAGTGTTCCGATTGATCTCTTCATCGTTATGAATAAAACACAACATACAATAGAAAAAACTATTGCATATCATAATAAATGCACCACTTACAAAGCCGTTTGTACCGAATATAATGCAATAAAAACCACCGGATATAAAGACGTATCCACCACGTAAGATGATATAAAGTGAACAGAAGCACTGCATATAATACAAACCTACTTCAGATAATTTTCAAAGGATCTCATATAGTAGATAACCTACTGCATTTAGTAATTACTGGACCGCATATAATGGTTTATATACTACTTATAATGTCTTATCTAGATTTATTTACCTTATATAATTAAAAATGCGCTGCATATCATGAAAGATCTACCACATATGAAGGGAAATGCTCTGCATATATTAATCGGCAACAACATAAGACAGTCATGGCGTTCCATAATTAATACTAATAAAAAATATGCCTTAATGGTTATGCTAGTAATGGCAGTCGTTTCACTTCATTAATTGAAAGATTTAAATAGGAAAAGGGACATCAGTCAACACATTCTGTGATACGTATACACATTAAGATAAGTGGCGCAATACTGTTACCATGTTCATGGTACTGTGCGAGAAAAGCGGAGCAATCGTTTGTGACAAAGCATTTACAGCAGAGGTAGTGGTCTTGGTAACCCGGACTGCTTCAGATTCATTCGCTACGCTATGTTACGCGTTTGGTTTATTGTAACCAGTGCCAGGTAGAAAATATTTGGTTGAACACATTGGGGCCATTTTGGCGAGAGTTTATCTGTGAAGTTTTCAAAATAGAACTATTACGACTGTATTTGCAAACATAGATATAAAAGTCGAACAGGAAATGTAGCATTTATGGACTGCAGTCAACCAAAAACTCGCGCAGAAAAAACATAAAATAACAAACATAAATAATCGTAATGTCAGTCTGACGTGACTTCTAATGCAGTGTTGTCAGGTCCTTAGTAGTGAAGAGTATCTTAGCGTGATAAAGGGTCTAATTTTAATGAGATTGTACCGCATTGGAACTGTCATTGCAAAACGGTCACTGGATGGTTTAAACCACGTCATCCAAATAAACGGTACAGTGTACATAAATAACATATTTTGGTAGTTTTGTTAAAAGTAGACATACTCGCCGAACAAGACTGTAGCAATCAAAAATCAAGGTCAACTAAAACACGCTCAGAAACAAACAACAAGTTTAAAGATGACTAAAAAGGAAAGACACGACAAAACAAAAATAAACGGGTTGACAATAGGGCTACCGCCTTGGAACGGTCAGTGGCAAAAAGGGCCGCTTGGGGTTTAAACCTGGTTTTCGGGTGCACCAAACCCAACTCTTACCCTACTGTCATCCCAGTAAAACGGGACAGTGCAAATTAAGATATCCCCCGCCAGGTTATATTATCTAACAAGCAATGCAGCATATTTAGGCAGTAAAAGTATAACATTAAATTTGATAACTATTTATGCAAGTGATCATAACATAAGCTGTCTCGTCGTGAATGCGTTTAGTGACCTATAAATGTGTTTATTCATACACACTTGCGTTAAAAAAAATATGATATTTTAATTGAGCGTTTTGCATTCGTTTAATTTATCTCATTGTAAACTAGTATGTCAGATAACGATGATACGAATCGAGTAATGCAATGCTGTTGACGATTGTCATTACAAAGTTAATGCAGTAAAATTAAAGATGCCATACAGATAATTAATTGCGTTGTTGGGGAGAAGAAAATGATTTAAATAATTGGATTTGCGTCATTCAATTCTCAAGAGCAATTTGTAACACACGAAATGCATTATCCAATATAAAAAAGAAAGAATAACATTTCAATTTTTTTTTCAAATGAACATTTCTCTTTTTTTAATATTGATTATTATTGACAAACATACACCATTTTCACCATAGCACGTGTAAAGATTAAACATATTAAGCTATTCTCCTTTTGTAAGACACCCGGCTACTTAGCAAACAATAAAACCTTTTTGCAAGTGTAAAGTCCACGGCGCGCCAACTATACTGAAATGAAAAGGAAATGCAGGGTGCGTATTTCCGTTATATATTGTATGTTTAATATGCTACTGCTAATCGAATGGTACAGGGCGACATTAGGCCTGTCCTTTTAGAAAGAAGGTTTGAACAGCACTGAACACACCAATGGTTACCACTTTAAAGTTTCATTATCGTCAAAATGCGCATTTGGCTCAAGCAGGTGAGCAAACTTAGGCTTTAAATGTTGCAATCACTTAACATTAAATACAGTACTGAACTGGCTCAATTTTTCAAAGAGGAACTTCAGCATTTATGAATTTCTTGTTACAACGTGTACTGTGATTAAAACGTCTACAACATCACAGTTGTGTACTTTCTCTAACTAACTGCACTTTTGTTTATTACAAAACATCTTGGGATTTCCTTGGAATATATATGGAATTAAGTGTGCAGTATATGCAATATATAGCGGAAATACGCACCCTGCGTTTCTGTTTCCTTTCAGTATATATGTTGACCCCGTATCCAAATTTAGGGCACAGTGTGTCTTGCTCTCATTCAAACAACTTTTGACAAGGAAAATGCTACATTTGTGGCCTGTACCAATATTAAAGCGTTTTTTTATGACTAGCAGCAGTTTGGACAATTACACTATGTGGACTTGCCATGAAGTTTGTGAATCACTTATTCTTCTATTAGATACCATTTTCGTTAGGTATGTAACAGTTTATAGACAAATTGTTGGTATCCCTATGGGTACGAACTGAGCACTTCTTGTCGTAGATTTGTTTTTATATTGCTATGAAAGGGAGTTCATGTTGAGTCTTTTACAAGATACCCAGGCAGATGTTATTAAAGCCTTTACTGACATCTCATGTATCTGGATGACATATTGGACATTGACAACCCTTTCTTATCTATTATGGATAATAATACATATCCTAAAAAACTTCACCTTAACAAAGCTATTGTTTTTGACAAACGCTTCTTTTCTCTATTGTAAGTGTTGAAATTATTAGCAAAATGTATGACAATAGAGATTATTTTTAATTTTGATATTGTTAATTATTCCCATTTAGTTACCATAAACTTCGTAAAACCTTTGCAACAGGTTATTATCGTAACCTTCATCTTCTTTCCAAATATAAATGATAATAACCAATTCCAATGAATTAAGAGACTTTTATTGTCAATGGAAAACTTGATTATGCCCAAGCGATGGTGGGCCAGCCAAACCATGCTTTAAAGTAATTTAAGAACTCTTCTGCGACAAGGACTATCGCAATCTGACTTCTAAGGTGAGGTGATCTACAAACTTCGGAAGATCCTTGGTCATAATCACTTTCAATTTATCTTTGTTAAGCTTGTTAACAGATTTATCAAAAGAGGTTATGACGATATCATTTTGCAAAGATCATTTTGCAAGCGCTTGGTGGTGTACTCATATACAGTTCGCCGCTATGCTTTTCACTTTAATTGAGCGATAACCGGACAGATTGTGGACCCTATGATGACGTCTACCTAAAGCCCAAAAGGACGGTGAAGTGTGATGTTTGTCTGTAATTGTCTTGTTGTGCTTTCAATGGTTTGTTTTATTGTTGCTTTGGCTTCTGCCAAATTATTGAGTACCTTCTTTATGGCTTTCAAGGCTATTTTTCTTTATTTATATAATACACGAGCATCTTTGTGTTTCACTTACATTGCCTATTAATGCTGCCTTATTGGTTAGAGAATAGTTCATGGCAGGGATTTCTTTATTTACATTGTCCGTTTTTGTTTTTGCCATGACAGTAGGGTAAGTGTGTACTTTGGTGCGCCCTAGAACATGGTTTAAACCCCAGCGGCCTTTCTTGCCACTGACCGCTCCAATGCGGTATCCCCATTGTCAACCCTTTTCTGTGTGAGATGTCTTATTTGGTGTTGTATTTGTCTTAAGAGTTGTTATTTGTTTCTGTGTGTGTTTGTGGTTGACTTTCGTCCTTGAATGCTACTTTTCAGTTCGATTTTTAAATCTTCCTTTCATATTCTTTATGGACATATTAACGAAAATGTTAAGGACATGTAAGTTTTTGTGCTCGAATAAAAGTGACATATTCGTGTGAATGTTGATCGTGGTCTACACTGTTCGTAAATTCATTGCTTTCGACTGGGACATTGAAAGGGTTAAAGTTGGCGTAAAATGACATTTGAAAGATATAAAACACAAAGCTTTTGATACCTAACGCAGTGTATGAGAAGATTGTTATGACGTCACGTAACGTTTTGGTGCAAAATGAAGTGATTTTATGACTTGTCAGTGCTAAAGTTTGTCTGATGTATTGGCGATTGTATGCCAGTCGTAATTATGATTTATATTTGTCTGTAATTTAATGTGATAAAACGGATCTCAAACTCGCTAAAATAATGCACAACTCGTTTCATTTTGAAATCGTTTAATATCCTGTATACATGACACAATAACTTTATAAATTATATTTAAGATAGTTGTGTATTCACTGAGTCCAAAGGGTGAACCAGGAGCAAAATATGCTGTATAATCACATCATGCTGAATGTCTTACCCAAATTACCTCCACCCCACCTCCTGTCACATAGGCACACCTCTTAGTACGAAATAGGGAATAAACTCGTTTGATATCATAGACTAATATACAATGTTAAAAACATATATATTTTACCTTTTGTTGCCTCTTTCCCGCGCGTCCCACGGATGACGCAGCAGAATACATAGTTTGAAATAATAAGTCGTTTAATATGTTGTTTATCTTTCATGAACGAGTATATATATATACACCAAGTAGTGTGAAAAAATATAGGACAACAGTTTAATCCCATTACCATAACGTTTTATTTAGACATATTTAAAGCATTGGTATTATTCCCAGATTTTTTCAAATACATTATGTATTTAATTAATAAAAAAACCTAAATGAGCCATAAAACACCAAAAGAAATTATTATTAACATATAAAATAGACGACCCGAACAAAGTATTTCCTCACTATGGTGATGCGTCAGGGATAGCTATTTTAAACTTGGCGATAAACTAAATCGCAGTGTATTGCAAAGCGAGCGTCATTGTGTAGATATCGCCGATTTGCTCCGCCGCGTGACAGCTATTTATAACTTGGAGGTTTCTCTCAGGACTTTTAAGACTTGTTGTAAATACTTCATTATGTTCCTAAACAAATTAGGCCACAAAGCCTGATGTACTCCCTTTAAACAAAATATGGACCCCATTTTATCCGACCTAACTCCGACACCACATACACATGACAAACGTTCGAATATGACATAAAGAAATGGTTAGATATGTTATCCTTCATGGACGCGTATATATATATATATATATTAAGTTCTAGGTAAACATATGGAAACATGAAAATGCTTAGTGTATTTGACATGTTGACCCTTTTAGGATCTCTGGTTGAGGAGACAAACATAGCGTTTCTTTTTCTAGTCGTTATCACCTAGTTATGACATACTCTAAGTTTGGTTGAATTCCCTCAGTGGAGGAGATATTATAACGGACGGACGAACGGAAAAACGGAGGCGTTAACAATATATCCCCTAAAATGTTGTCCTTGCATCATATGTTTACTCTAACAAAAACATCTCGAAGTGCGAAAAAAAAAATGTTTTACTGTGCTAAACCACTCGTAAAAAATTGTTTTCTTACTTCTCGATGCAAATAAATCCTATATTCACTTGTGATAGGCAACAACAGCTATTCACCCTTTTGTCTTACAAGAAAAATACAAATATCGGACAGGGAAAGCAGCATTCAAGAACAACAGTCAACCACAAAACACGCAAACAGACAAACGAGAAGGCAAAAGTAATACACAATGCAAACGACATCACAAACACAAAAGGGTAAAGGTAACCCTGATTGAGTAGGTTTTTAGTTAAACAAAGATAACGAATATTAAAGTCCTCAACTCGAGTACAAGCTCTTGAAAAACGAATAAGTTGAGACACATACACCCCATAAGAAGTCCAAGTGGGGATAATTAACAATGTCAAAATTAAAATCATCTCTCTTGTCATTGGATTTTGCTAATTATTTCACCATTTTAAATCGAGAGATCTTAATCAAGAAAAGAAGCGTTATTATCAGATATATTAGCTTTGTTAAGCTGAAGTTCTTTAGGAAAAATATTATTAACCATAGTTGGAAAGAAAGGATGAAAAGCTTATTTTGACCTATTTATAAAAATAAATGCTTAATGCAATCGTCGCTTAAAATACAAACAAACTGTGTGTCATATGCCTATGTCTTAATATTGCGACTCAATTCACACGGTTAATTCAACATTTGTATGTTTGCATTAACATGAAACATTGGATCGTATCGTATTTTATTTGCAAACAGAGCTTCTAGTATCATGTGCATTTAGTTGAATTAATTGGTTTAAGGTTACTCTACGACAACAGAAATATATTGGTTTAAAATTTGAAAATAGCATGCAACTAATTCAAAATGTAATACAAAGCGGCGAATTGCGTGAAATTGGAAATTACGTTTAAATGCAGACGTTTGAAATGGAAGTTTCGCATAATTAAATTCGTATTGTTTATGATAGCCACTTCCCTTGAAAATGAGAATCGTAAACAAATGTTTTAGGTTATAATTTGATAATAAGAAAAGTGGTAGCAGAGCGAACACATCTTGTTTATTAAATGCTTGATTTCAATTTAATGTTTACAATCATATTGTGTTTAGTTTCGTTAATTTTTTGTTTAACTAAGGTAAATTATTATTAACATAATGATATTAATTAACATGTATCAATTCTAGTCTCAAGATTTTATTGTTGTACAAATTCATCTGTTTGACGAGATATCTTGGTCTAAAGTATAAATCGTGCCGTCTGTTCTTTTCTAACTACAATTACTAGTACTTCTCACATAAATAAAGCATATATTCCGAAAAAAAGTTGTAGAACTTTAAAATTGAAAATGAAGCTAAGGCTTCACAACTTTAGTCTACAAAATAGGATGATATTGCAACAGTATAAGAAAAACAATGCTTCAAAACAGTTTAAGTAATACAAACGAACGTAAATTATCATACTTAAATGTTGAAGCTTTCAAGACAAAAAGCTAATCAGCAAAAGCCTTGAGTGAAGGTCTCACACATTGTAGAACTTAACTATACATGTAGCTGTATTCCATGGGAATAATAATCCAATACTACATGACACTGATAATTACTCGCTCAGAAAATCATTTATAATTCGCCTACGCAGATGTTTAAAAACAACAGAAACGTTAATACATAGGAAAGAAGGGGGAATGTGTTTAATAAGATTAGTCATAGAGGAACTAGATATGCATTTAAAACGAATTGTGCTCCATGTCTATTTATGATTACAGAATAGTTATACAGTTGAGTACATACAGGCTTATTGTCGTTGAAGATGACACATATATGGTCAGAATATGGCTACAGCAGTTCTATTTGTCCATGGCTGTATCTGAGCACTTATTGACGAGATGAAGGAGTAATGGAGTGTAAAAGTCGACCATGATATGCAGCAATCACAGAACGCAGTCTACAAACACACTCATACAAAACAAACACAGGCACACAAAACAAACAAACGCACACAAACAAACACACGCACACAAAACAAACGCACGCACACAAAACAAACGCACGCAAACAAAACAAACACACGCGCACAAATCAAACACACGCACACAAAACAAACACACGCACACACAACAAACGCACGCAAACAAAACAAACACACGCACACAAATCAAACACAAGCACAAAAAACAAACACACGCACACAAAACAAACACACGCACACAAAACAAACACACGCAAACAAATCAAACGCAAGCACACAAAACAAACACTCGCACACAAATCAAACACACGCACACAAAACAAACAAACGCGCACAAATCAAACACACGGACACAAAACAAACGGACGCACACAAAACAAACACACGCACACAAAACAAACACACGCAAACAAAACAAACACTCGCACACAAATCAAACACACGCACACACAAACAAACCAAACACAAGCACAAAAAACAAACACTCGCACACACATCAAACACAAGCACACAAAACAAACGCACACACGCAATACAAACGCAAGCTCACAAAACAAATGCACGCAGACAAAACAAACACACGCACACAAATCAAACACACGCACACAAAACAAAAACACTCAGACAAATCAAAAACTCGCAAACAAATCAAACACACGCACACAAAACAAACACACACACACAAAACAAACGCAAGCTGACTGAACAAACACACGCGCACAAAACAAACACAAGCACACAAAACAAACACACGCACACCAATCTAACACACGCCCACAAAACAAAACAAACGCAAGCACAAAACACAAACGCACGCACACAAAACAAACGCACGCAGACAAATCAAACAAACGCACACAAAACAAGCACACGCATACAAATCAAACACACGCACACAAAACAAACACTCGCACACAAATCAAACACACACACACACAAAACAAACGCAAGCTCACAAAACAAACACACGCGCACAAAACAAACACACGCACACAAAACAAACGCAAGCACACAAAACAAATACACGCACACATCTAACATACGCACACAAAACAAACAAACGCACACAAAACAAACGCAAGCTCACAAAACAAACACACGCACATAAAACAAACACACGCACACAAAACAAACACAAGCACATAAAATAAACACACGCACACTAAACAAACACACGCATTCAAAGCAAACACAAGCACATCAAATAAACACACGTAAACAAAACAATCACACGGACACAAAACAAACACACACATCTTAACAAACACCGGCACACAAAATAAACAAACGCACGCCCACAAACTAAATACGCAAACAAAACAAACGCACGGACACAAAACAAACACACACACACGAAACAAACAAACACACGGACACAAAACAAACACAATCAGCTAAAATTAGATTGTCTTCTCATAAGTATGAACATATAAGGTCGACACAGAAATATTGAAAGAAACAAAAGGAATGTACTTTAAATGATATTGAGGATGAATATCACTTCATTCTTACTTGCCCTTATTATCATGATTTGAGAAAATCCCACATTCCAGCATATTTTACAAACCGCCCAAATATGTTTAAGTTCACTAATCTTTTAAATTCAGAAAAAAAGTCATTACTGATAAAACGAAAAATGTTTTGAAGAAAGCCTTTAAAATAAGAGATGATGCATTTAATAACCAATAGGGTTTGCACGTACAATTGACATTGCAATATGTAATATGTTATGTTATGTAAATGGTAACATCCAATAATAACACTCTCACTTCACTCAACCATTATTTCTTTTCTGTCAACTTTGTTATATTTGTTTACATGCACGCATTGAAACCATGATTTTGTATGACGATGAGCTGTATATATTTAAATCGAAATAAAATATATGTTCTGTTCTTTTCATAAAATAAACACACGCCCACTTAACAAACACACGCACACAAAAGAAACACACGCACTCAAAAGAAACACACGCACACAAAACAAACAAACAAACACTGACAAAACAAACACACGCACACAAAACAAACAACTATTAACAAGGAAATATAGTAAAGTATGCGATATCATAATCAATAGGAGTACCACTGGGGAGTCAGATGGAGTTCTAGGGCGCACCAAACTTCACGTTCACCCTATTGTCTTCAACATTAAAACGGGACAGTATAAATATCAAGAAATCCCCTGTAAGATACATCCTCGAACAAACGAGACATATGCAGTATAAGTGTAACACACACATTATCATGTATATATGAAAATAAAAACAAAAGCCTAGAAAGCAACAATGCAAGTATTTAATGACAATTCAAAAAAAAAAGAAAAAAAAAGAGACTAAACAAGTAAGGGCAATTAAAGACAGTATTGAAAGAGAAACATCAAACGTCGTGTCACAGTAAAGCAAAACAAAACAAAAGTCTAAGTAATTTCAACGACTTTAGGAAACAAATCCTAGCAGTATACATTACCATCATTCGTGTATATGTGTGCACACAAATGATGTGTTACATGGACGTCCCTCTTTGGAGTTCCGTTTCGAAAAGATAAAAAAGAAAAAAGAGAAATATCTAATAAAATTTAAGTCTGAGAGTGTAATATACCATGACAGGAGTACAGTAATCCATTAGTAGAATAGCTTGCCCGACAATAACCTCAAGTTAATGCATATTTCTGACGTCTGTTGAGTTATGAATCTTGCGATAAATATCATCTCAAATTCCTGATAATTTAGTATTGAATGAATACTTACAGAAACTAACCCGCCAAATAACGGCAAAAATACTCTACAAAACTGTTTATCAAAACTCTATCCAGGTGTTCAGATCATCTTATAATATGTGCTCATTACAAGTATAGGATTTTTCACGGGTTCATAAAATAAGTTCGTAATTGAATATAGGTAAAGTAAATTATGAGTCGGTAACTTTTAATTCAACGCTCCAGTTTTTGGTTTTGGCCTGGCTGATTAAAGCCGTTACTATTGTGTCTACAGAGTTTGGATTCTAAATATATGTAAGTTATATATATATATATATACCTTGTCGTCAGTAGGTTTAGAAACAGTGTACATATCTTGTATACTTTGGTAGTTTTTGGCGGGATAGCTATATTAAATCCTTGGTAAAACTGATATGATGTCACAATATATCACATCAGCCAGCTGGTCTTAAATAAGCACCCATGAAGTATCCTTTATAAAAGTGTAAGTCATTACGTGGTCCCACCTTATTTCCATTAAGCGATGGGAAAGCTTATCAGGATTTTATAACGGATATTTCAACAGTAAAACATGTTTAAAAACATGTATGACTAAAAAAAATGCGATAAACTGTTTAAAACTACTATTAAATGTTTTACTTTAACAATATGCAAACTTTTTAAGCCGAAATTAATGTTTAGTTCCATACCCCAGCCAACCCCGTATCGCTCATTGGAGAAGGAGTTGGATGGGGTATGAAAGTTAATACTCGGACCACGTAATGGCGCTTGTTTTTGGAATATTTAAAGATATGTATTTTAATTTACGTGTATTAACTGGGAATCATTTTAGTTTATTTATTCATGTATTTCATGACAATATGTAACACATCCCGGGTATTTATATAAAAATAAGCGTTTATGTACACCATTCAGTGTCACAAAGATGACCTTATTTAACGGTTACATTTCATTTGTGTGTTTTGGAGTTTTATGATCGTCATGTTCATAATCATATTTAGATAGTGAAGTTATATGAATATCAGATACAACATTAGTTGATATCGATCACGCGTTGGAGCATAACTATTTTCTTGACACTAATTGACGAAAGCGATGAGGTTGTATTAAATCTTTCTTTCGACTGAGAACAAAAATACAAACAACATGAATTAGTACTCACTTGGGACTTCATATATCAGGATGTATAGAGAAAACATTATAAATAAACACTTAATTAACTGTGTCGATAATTAAAACGTGCTTGCCGAAAGCAATGACTGAACATAAGGATACCAGTTTTAGTTCATTTAACAAGGTTAAATCGAACAAGGTAAATAAATGTGTTTCACAAAGACTAATTTATAAAATGTGAACTTTTTATAGAACAACAATCAACACGCATTTATTGGCTATTCCATATAATTATGCGTACTGTAATGCGAATGCCACCTGAGAATAATGGTGGATACAATCGATACAACTGTATGTTTATACACGTGTCTACTTCATACAAACACAAACGTGGTTATAGAGAATATTATGTCAGTGGCTTTTACTATCAAGATTATTAGGCGATGCTTAGAAACCGAAGGATGGCGAGTCTCTGCCGAGCAATTCTTCGAGCGGAGCCATCCTTCGTTTTCGTGCCGACCCTAATAAACTTAATAGTAAAAGTCACTGACATAATATTAAATTTATCAAGTAGGGTATCCACATTTTCTGTATGAATTACTATTATTCTCTCTTTCGTAGAATGTTACACTTATCGTGGACATCGCCATATTGTTTTTTTCTTTTTCTTTTTTTTTATGACGTCACATAGCGTTACGTACATGACGCCACATTTATTAGGTCACATCTTTATTTGGCAGAAAAGTGCATATCTACATGATAACTGTAAGTAATGTAATGCGCAATACCATTATATATAGAGGATATTTGTTGTTTTGGAGTGAATAACATATTTTATTTCATCGAGAAGTAAACGAATGCGAAGCATGAGTGAAAATATAAACGTTTTCTAACTTTAAGATGAAATAAAATATAATATTCACGACAAAACAACACATTGTCATTTTATTTTATGATTTTACTAACAATTATTTAACCAATTTCAGTAATTAAATCGTTGTATACACTTGGCTACGCGCCCTGTTTCTTTCCTAGTCACGATTACGTAACGAAATGTTACATGACGTCACCTTATTTTGAAACCATTAACGTCACAGAAAGAAAGTAATTAAATAAACAGCGGATATAACAGTAAAACAGTAGGAATATATCTTGTGAGCTGCGTTACTGTGCATGCATTTGTGTTGGTTGCACATTAAAAATGTAGTCCCGCAGCTACTGTGGAAATAAAACTCTATATTACACAGTGTGGAATAACTTTTATTTCACTGATAACAGTATTTCTTTACTTATCATAAAATAAAACTTGTTATTATATTTGCTATCCAATACCATTAAGTTATACTTATTTTCTCCCGGTGTCATGTCTAGTGTACGAAACTGATAGAAGTATACATTCCTCTAACAGAATTATATGTTGCTTTATACAGTATATGGATACACGTCCGCGATATGTTTTAACTCCAAATGTGCCAGAAAGCAACATCACGCCAGTTCATCATGCCAGCCTATATAGCACTCTAATTGTTATAGCACACTTAACAGCACACATTAACTGTCTTCTTTATCGCGCACTTAATATCTCATATTTTCTTTTTCCATATCGCGCAATTAATATCACATATTTACTGTTTCCTATATCGCACATTTAATATCGCATGTATGGAAGGCAAACGGGTTAAACTTCAATGCCCTATGTTTTGTTTTCTTTTGTTTAAATTCACTTTTATTTGTTTAATTTCTCAGAAAAGGTTTTCTTTCGACAGTATCATTTAAATGTAAATGCTACGGCACAAAAGTTAGTCACAAGAATCACTGCATAGCGTCTGTGTATATGGCCACGTCCACTGCCAATTTTGTCCCGGTATCGTCCAGGATTGTCCGGTTGGGCTCCACCAAACGTTACACCATCGGACCTCAGAAGAACGTGTTCCATGGCATCGTCCCATAATGTTTTCGTACCATTTTGATAACAACAAGTCCCTTTAAAGTTGTATGCAGAGAGTTTATTTATTTGTCGAGGTTAATATACTCCGTAGGATATCAGTAGGTAAATTCCCTATAGGTAATTCAGACCACCAGTTTTTGATATGATGGAGTAATGGAGTGTAAAAGTCGCACCAGGATATGTAGCATTCACAGAACGCAGTTTACAAACAGTAATTCAGATTACCTGTTTTTGATAACGAATACATTTATGGGTTTAATGATCTCCAAAACGCTTCCTTTTTGTCCAATTAATTTCCGATAGTTCATATTTACACACATCGGTTCAAATAATTGAATGTTGCAAACGTCTGTTTTGTATGGGGTAGCATACAGGTCTAAACCACTATTAATCTGTCTAAATTAAACATATTTACAACAAATTCAGATTCACCTGACGGACTTCACCAGTTTATATTTCACCAGTGTATATAAGTCTATAGATTAGTATACAATGTTTAAATTTACGTAAATGTATATTTATAACCCCAGTCTCTAGTATTACACGTGTGTCCACAGTTCTACCTATATCGATATATCCGGATATTTACTCACATACCGTGTCAACTTGATCTAAATTCTGGTAGATCATATGGTATATTCCGTCCATTGGCTTATAACGTGATGAAAGGGATGCTGGTTCCTTTTCAGCGCAAACAGCCTGATCGGACGTCTTAGCCGACATCGAAGCCATTTCTGTTTCCTTCGGTCTTCTCTGAAAGTTCACTGTATACCCACACAAACCTTTGACAGAACAGAGCTTTTTACATTTACCCCGTTCACAACATCACCCCAGAATAATTGCAGCCGCAATTAGAGCTATTAAGGCCATTGTTCCAAACGAAATCACCAATTTTAAATGGTTGAGTTTTCATGGTTGACCGCTGCTACATTTTCTAATTCCCCTGTACAACATTGCATTGAAATGACTATTGTTATTTGGAAAGATAAGAGGAGGTGTTCACTGTTCAAACTGCTTTAGCTTTGCATGACGTATTAGTACTTAATACTCAGATAATATTACTCTCAGCCTTTTCTGAACAATACATAAATATGTTTCTTAACTTAAAATACAAACAACACATATGTTTTAAGCCTAAAGCAACCCACTAGTCGCTTTGATAGCCAATACTGTCTTATTTATTTTCTCACTTTTTGCCTGTCGAGGCGATTTTTTTCGTGAGAAACCTTCTTGCGTGAGATAACAGAAATCTTATTTTCCTTTTGATCGGCTTGCAATTAACTGCACCTATAGATTGTTTATTCTCAGAATATTCAGCTGAACTAATTGACATGTTATCAGAATCTGACACCCTCATTTTGGTTGCACCTAAACACGTGTCAAATTAGGAACATTGGTGTCAGAATGAGAGTTTTCATGATCAGAGTTATATGCTTGTTTGCTTTGAGAACGGATTCTTTTGCGCGATTCCATCAAAGGGATGTCAGATTCACCGTCAGAATCATCACGTTCTTGGCGATAATGTTTGACCAATTTAGCTAATGGCAGTTCATCGTCAGCATTACTGTCAGATGTATCTGAGGTGGGGTTGGAATTATGATCGCTTATCGGTAGAACCACATAGTTAGCTTTCCTAATTGGTCGATTTAACTTATATGTAGGTATCTGCCACTCATCAACATTAGCTAAACGTAGATAGTGAATGTGGATCTTGGTGACAGTGCCATCAAGCTGACTCTTGGTAATTTATATGAAAGGTGTTGTTTGTTTGATAATGCGATAATAAGGACACCATTTCGACTCTAATTTGCTCTTTCGAGTGTGGTTTTTATAATAGACAGAGTCACCAAATTCAAAAGTGACTCGTTTAGTATTTTTGTTTGCATATAGCAGTTCTTTAAACATGTTTGGCCAATATTACTTCTGTTTAATTGTGTCATACGTCTTGTCAACACCCATATGACCATTGGAGTCATGCTATTGCTGAATAACCTCTAGTCTTAAATGACTTGGGAGACTTAAGATAGGATCAGAATCGGCGTTTGAGATATCGTACAATATATTATCGTGAATAACATGCCTATTTGCTAAGGTAGGTGTTAATTTGTAATTTCGAAGTCCCGCCTTAATTTCTGCTAAACTTCGTCTTTTTTCTGTTCAGTTACCATGTCTATGCCAGGTTCGAGAGTAGGTTTTAGCAAATGATCTTCAAGATTAACATTGTACCTAACATTGTAGGGTCATACCCCTCGACATCCTCGGGTACAGCATCTAAGGGCATGCGAGATTACAAATCTGCTACACTGTTCTGCGCACCCGCAATGAATTCTAACTTGCAGTCATATCCCGCGATACTGAGAGCCCACATTTGAATTTTCTTTTTTCATTTAGGGGATTCTAACAGATATTTCAATGGAAGGTGATCTGACCTTATTACGAAGGTAGCCCATGTAAAAAGTGATCTAACTTCTGCAGGGCATAATGAATTGAAAAAGCTTCTTTTTCTGTAGTAGACCAACGACATTGAGTATCACTCAACTTGTGGGACAAGAAGTGAATGGGTTTTTCATTCCTTATACCAGGAACAGCCTCAGTTTGTTCATCAACTGGTTGTCTCAAACAAGCTCCTATGCAATTGTTACTTGCATCCATATCAAGGATATATAGTTTCCCTGGGTATAGGTAACCTAACATTGGTAATAATTGCTAAACATTTCTTTAAACTTTCAAAGGCCTCCTGACAGTTAGAGTCCCACTTAAATTTAGCATATTTTCTTGTGAGAGTTATGATCGTTGTGCTATTTCCGAAACCTTTGGAATAAATCGATGATAATAACTGCACATACCAATAAAGCTGCGTACCTATTTTACAAAGTTAGGCGCAGGTGATGTTCTAATGACTTCCACTTTCTTTGGATTAGGTTTTATTCCTTCGCAATTGATAACAAAGCCTAAATACTCAATCTCAGATTTTAGAAAATTACATTTCTTTAACTTCAATTTAAACGATGTTGCTTTAACCGTTGAAATGCTTTTTCAATGTGTGCCAAATGTTTTCCAAGTGTATGAACTGAATATAAAGATGTCATCAAGATAAGCTGTTGTGAAACTGTCTAACCCAGCAAAAACATGTGACATAAGTTCTTGAAATATAGCTGGTGCATTGGTTATCCCAAAAGGCATGACATTGAACTGAAATAGACCTCTGTGAAAAGCAAAAATATGCAATAACCTGACTTGAGGTCTAGTGATGAGAAGTATTTTGCTTTCCCTTAAAGGGCCAGTCAATCGTCTATTAAAGGCAGTTTAACGCGTTCGATTTTGTAATTGTATTTAAGGTTCTAAAATTTACACAATATCGTTTAGAGCCGTCTTTTTTTTTTTTATCTAAAATGACCTCGGGAAAGCTCCTAGGAGATTTTGATCTGGAAATAATATTTGCTACTAACATTTCTTCTATTACTTGAACCACTATTTTTCGATTGTTCAGTTGTGTTCTACGAGGGTCATTCAATAAGTTCTGTCACTAACGCGTTATAACAATTGTTGTGAGTGTTGCTGATTGTTGCTGTTGGTATCAAATGAAAGATAGTTTCAATACCATTCCATTGATGGTAAAATGAATGCTATATATTTCGTGTGACGAAAGTTATTGATAATTTAATACACATCACTTATACATACTGAGGCATTTTCGTCCTGACCTTTTTTTAGGTATATTAATTGTTACTTTTTTAAATGCCTGTTTCTCTTTATGTACTTGGTGAATACCTTTGAAATTTCTCATAAATTCTGTGCATTACAAGATTCAGAATTTAAGCATGGTAGATGAAAAAGCATTGTCTTAGAAATTAACATTTTAAGCTAACGTGTAAAACTAATTTAATGATAAATGGACATTAAATGGAAGGGCATTCTTCTGAAATAGCGTTTTTGGATGATCAATATTTGCACTAAACATTGTACAGAATTCTACAATAATGTGTTGAATATGAAATGTAAACACTGAAGGACTAGGATTTGTAAACATATTAATACTATGAGAATAATTACGACATTTACAAGATATTATATCATTTCTGTAAACAAAATGAAGAAAATCAGTGTTATTTCTGCTAAAATTTAGGGATATGCATTCACTCATATCTGGTTTGCAGCATGACCTTTCCGAATTCTCGACAATCATTTTCAAGGACAACAGATGGCGTACATGAAACTTTAAAAGCATAGAATTATTCAAATATGTCTTACAACAAGGACATTTTCAGAGATGCCAGTATCCAAAAGGTGTGGTAAGGGGTGGTAATTCAGGGGTATAAATAACCGGATTTATTTTGTTTTGTTGTGGAGTTTAAGAGAGCGAACCCAGTAGTACTATAAATACACTACTTTATCTCAGTGTAATATCCAGTTCAAAGGATATATGCCAAGTGACAGAACATTTTGAAGCACCCTCGTATAAGGTCTTAATTTTATTGGTTGATGGTCGCCTGTGTCAGTTTTCATTTTGACTGTTTCAGTGTGACTTAAATCAGTATCTTTCTGTGCAAACAGATCAGCATTATGATTTAGTATTTTAATTAATTTTGCCTTGAATTCGGGTGGAGAATCAACACTATCAAATTCACTTTGATCTTTAAGATCACCATTTCCATCTTAAGTTACACTAGAAATTTGTTGATCTGTATTAAATCTATTTTTGCAACCGCAAATCCTTCCTTATGGTAAATATTTTGTTTGTGGTGTTTGTGATCATAATAGGAACAATTTTATCTCTTTTTACATTTGAAACTGAATTTGCAACTAATAGGCCTGGTTCAAAGCTAAGAAAACCACGTTCAACTGTTGAAACTTGGTAAGTTTGACCATTTGTTTGAAAATTAGGACTTTTCCTAACTCGACAATTACAAACTACGCTTGTTTGAGGTGGACGTTTAGTTTTAGACTTCAATCGAATTATCGATGGAATGTGAATATCTTCCTGAAGTGATGTATATTTACCAGCGACCCTAATACACCCAAGGTCATAATAAATACGGACACCATTATTAAGCAACCAATCTTTCTCTATTATTATTCTCCTATTCATGCCCCTGACCACGTAATTTTGATAACCTATATCTCAAAATGATTTCTGTGCTCCCATCGCAAGAAAGCGGTCCACCAGTAGCAGACTGTAACAGACTGTAAATAAGCTTTGCGAGTTGTATTTAATTTTGTCATAAACGTCTCGATAAATTAATGACACGTCACTTCCGGTGTCAGTTAACGCCCTAAATTGTTGTTTCTGGATCATTAACAAACAAGAATATGGGTTTAATGCAATATTAAATGTGGGTTTGCTTCTATTTCTCCTTCAACCGGCTTCTACATGCGAGGAGCGGAATCTTTTGACTGACCCGTAGTCAGTCTACGTTGTTGTCCGGTCGACCAATTTGTCTCATTTCGACATTCACTGGCAAAGTGATCTATTTCTTGGCACTGCCAGCACACTAACCGTGTACTGTCGATCAGTCTACGACGGGGTTTATTTTCAGAAATAGCACTTACTTCCCTTTTTTCTTTCGTCGTCCACAACATGACCACTCTTATGACAATAAGAACATGTTTGCCTCCTTAAATTGTCAACTTCCATGGGCTGTTCATGTGTCGATTCATCATTCTGATAATGATGACCTGTCCTTAACTGAAACCTCTTTCTAAGGTTCTGTTCTGCTGTTGCAGTAGCAATTGCATCTTGCAACGTGTTTGGGTTGGTTCGCATGCCTCGAAGTTTCATTCCATCGTCATGGACACCATCAATAAAATACCCTATCAATTGCCTATCCCTATCGTCTTGGGCCTGACCTGCAAAGACGTCATCACCTAAGGCAATACGATGTTCGGCCTACACCTGAATTGTCTAATTACGTTTTTGAAGGACTTTGCGTAATAAAAAAAGTGCATGTTGTGGGTCAACAACTTCACCGAAACGAGCTTGAAGATCTGCTTTAACTTGTGCCCAAGTGTGGGTAGGGTTTGCATCCAAATACCTTTTTAAGAAATCACTAACGGGACCCTTACTCACCTGATAAGCAACCAATTTAATACTGTCATCTGCCATGCCAACCAACAAAGACTATTTCTCGATATTTTTTACCCAATCTCTAAATAATTTGTTCTCCCCCTCAAATGGCGTAATGACTTTGGCTACACTCTGAGCCCTCATGCTTGTTGTGAACCTCGAAAGCCGATCATCCATTACCCTAAACATATTTGCAAAGTCAGTCTGTTCAGCCATATTTGTTAGAATAATACAGTAAAGCTACTCACGGTTGTCGAATATGCCTCCAGTTCCTTTTGCACGTATTGCACAAGTGTCGCCAAACGTCAACAACGTTCATTTATGATCGAATAGTGTCCATAAACATGGCCAGAAGATTCCCACAACAAAGTTCGAAGTGTTAATTATGTCGAATTAGCACATAATCCTGATCACGATAACACCAAAAGAAGTCCTGTGACACTATGTCACCAGGGCATTAATAAATAACAAGTCCAGACTCTTAAATACACGCTTTAATCATTTTTAAAGCTACCCCATTTTATTGTCTGATCGTACAGTGGTATAATAATTCTAGCAGACTCTACATTCAAACAACCTCTACATTCTCACAGATTCTAACAGATCCTAACATATCCTGTTTTTGCTACTAAAACGTCCCAGTATATACTTTCAATCAAGTGCAATCATCTTATTGGATTTCTACACATGTATTCAATTGGTCGAAACAAGGTATCCCCGCCTACCATATACCTGAGTAAGCTAATATAATATCTGTTATTTGAGAGGATCATCCCAAATTGTAGAATATTGATATACCACAAGTTATTAAACTATTATTATTACTTATTAAAGGGTCTTGTAGTGTTACATACCACTGTCAGCTGGAGTTATAGTGCGCACCAAACCTCTCACGTTTACTCTATTATCACCCCCCCCCCCCACCCACCAACAAACGGGACAGCATAAATATCAAAAAATCTCCTGCAAGATACATCTTCCTACGAACGAAATGCAGTGTAAGTATAACACACATTATCATGTATATGAAAATAAAAACAAAAGCCTAGAAAGCAACAATGCAAGTATTTAATGACAATTCAAAGAAACAGAACAACAGGATACTGAACAAGTAAGGGCAATTAAAGACAGGATTGAAAGACAAACATCAAACGTCGTGTCGCTGTAAAGCAAAACAAGACAAAAGACTAAGTAATTTCAACGACTTTAGGAAACAAATCTAGCAGTATACATTACCATCATTCGTGTATATGTGTTCGCACAAATGATGTATGTTACATGGACGTCCGTCTTTGGAGTTCCGATTCGAAAAGATAAAAAAGAAAAAAAGACAAATATCAAATACAATTTAAGTCTGAGAGTGTAATATACCATGACAGGAGTACAGTAATCCATTAGTAGAATAGCTTGCCTGACAATAACCTCAAGTTAATGCATATTCCTGAGGTCTGTTGAGTTATGAATCATGCGATAAATATCATTTCAAATTCCTTATAATTTAGTATTAAATGAAATATAATATATAGGGTCCTATAGAAACCACAGCGTCCGAACGTAGGTGGCATCGTAGGTCCGCACTGTACTGCAAACAAGGACTTGAAACTACAATGAAAGAGACAAAAAACAACAGAAAGGGTGGTAAAGACAGGGTTACCGACTTGGAACGGTCAGTAGGCAATAAGGCCTACTGGTTAGCTTGAATCGATTTTATATGCGCACAATCCTCGCTATTATCCTGTCTTCAGCGCCCAAATAGACAAGACAGTGTAAATACAATCCTCGCTATTATCCTGTCTTCAGCGCCCAAATAGACAAGACAGTGTAAACAAAACTACATTCCATCAAAAGGAAATCTCGTAACATAATACTTAAAATACTTAAAATACTTAGAATACTTAGAATACTTAGAGAAACTAACTCGCCAAAAAACGGCAAAAATACTCTACCAAACTGTTTATCAAAATTCTATCCAGGTGTCCAGGTCATATAATAATGTATATGTGCTGATTATAAGTATGGGGTATGAAAGTTAATACTCGGACCACGTAATGGCGCTTGTTTTTGGAATATTTAAAGATATGAATTCTAATTTACGTGTATTAACTTGGAATCATTTTAGTTTTATTTATTTTATGTATTTCATGACAATATGTAAAACATCCCGGGTATTTATATAACAATAAGCGTTTATGTACACCATTCAGTGACGCAAAGATGACCTTTTTAACGGTTACATTTCATTTGTGCGTTTTGGATTTTTATGATCGCCATATTCATAACCACATTTAGATAGTGAAGTTATATGAATATCAGATACAACATTAGTTTATATCGATCACGCGTTCGAGCATAACTTTTTCGTGACACTTATTGACGAAAGCGATGAGGATGTATTAAATCTTTCATTCGACTGAGTACAAAAATATAAACAACATGAATTAATACTCACTTGGGACTTCATATTTCAGGATGCATTAAGAATACATTATAAATAAACACTTAGCTAATTGTGTCGATAATTAAATCGTGCTTGCCTGAAGCAATGACTGAAATTATGAATATCAGTTTTAGTTCATTTGACAAAGTTAAATCGAACAAGGTAAATAAATGTGTTTCACAAAGACTGTTTTATAAAATGTGAACTTTTAATAGAACACCAATCAACACGTTATTGGTTATTCCATAGAACTATGCTTACTGTTGTGCGAATGCCGCCTGAGAATAATTGTGCCAATATCTATGTTCACGCACATTACGGTTCGATACAATCGATACAACTGTATGTTTATAAACGTGTCTACTTCATGCAAACACAAACGTGGATATAGAGAATATTATGTCAGTGGCTTTTACTATCAAGAGTATTAGGCGAGGCTCTGCGGAGCAAATCTTCGAGCGAAGCCATCCTTCGTTTTCGTGCCGACCCTAATAAACTTAAAAGTAAAAGGCACTGACATAATATTCTATTTATCATGTACATTATCCACATTTTCTGTATGAGTTACTATTATTCTCTATTTCGCAGAATGTTACGCTTATCGAAGACGCTGCCATATTGTTTTTTTATGACGTCACGTAACGTTAAGTACATGACGTCAGATGACGTTACATACAATAAACGCCGAGGGATGTCGCATTCATTTTCTGTATTGGTCAGTGCCTAATAAAGTAAAATTTAATAGGTCACCCCTTTATTGGGCAGAAAAGTGCATATCTACATGATAAATGTAAGTATCCATCTCTAAACAGAAAAGCGCAATACCAGTGTATAACTTGGTAATATATTTTCTATGCTATACCATTAAGTTATACTTATTTTCTCCCGGTGTCATGTCTAGTGTTCGAAACAGAAGTATACGTTCCTCATCTAGAAGTATACATTCCTCACACATAATTACAGTATAATGTATTATGTTGCTTTATACAGTATATGGATACACGTCCTCGATATGTTTAACTTAATGTTTCAGAAAGCAACATCACGCCAGTTGATCATGCCAGCCTATATAGCACTCTAATTGTTATACCACCATTAACATCACATATTAACTGTCTTCTATATCGCGCACTTAATATCTCATATTTTCTTTTTCAATATCGCGCAATTAATATCACATATTTACTGTTTCCTATATCGCACATTTAATATCGCATGTATGGAAGGCAAATGGGTCAAACTTTAATGCCGCATGTTATCATATTTTCTTTTGTTTAAATTCAATTTTATTTGTTTAAGTTCTCAGAAAAAGTTTTCTTTCGAAAGTATCATTTATCTCTACGCTATGTTCGTTTTTCTAACTTGCACATATTTCAACATTCAATTCCTCTTCTTGTTATACAAAAGTTTTGTTTTTTGTAGTTTATCAAGCATTTTGATAAAATGTAGTTGTCATTTTCCTTCATGTCAACTTGACCTGGACATACATAGTGTATGTGTGTGCGTGCGTGCATGTGTGCGTGCGTGTGTGTGTGTGTGTCTTTCTAGTTGCCAATGAAAATACTCTTTCTGCTCAATGCAGTCCGATTACTAAACTATAGGTTTGTGGATTTATGCTAGCTCTAGTATCGTACCGGTGTCAACTGTTAAAACACCCCGTTTATTTAATAACATAAACAAAAACAACTACAACTGTCGCGAAAGGCGGACACATTGACTATCCGCTTCTGCCTCTTTATTGCACCAATACAATTAACCTTTATGATCACATTCACTTGAAACTGAATAATCAGAAATATATTAATGCAATTAATAGGCCAATGAATGGGTAGTAAAGAATTCCCACTTTCTAAAATTACAAATGGTCATAACTCTTGAAAAAATAATGAAATCAAAAGTACTTTTCTTCATTAACAACATATTAAAAAAAATCCATCAAATAATGAATGAAGAGTTAGACACACAATATTTCTCTCTATATATGTAAATAATCAAAGGGCCATAACTCATGCAAAAAATATCAAATCAAAAATCCTTTTCTTCGCTAACATCTTCACATCATACATAATCAGCAGGTACAATATTAAAATAATCCACCAACAAATGTATGAGGAGTTAAACACACACAATGTTGGCATCTATGTAATATATATAGATTAAAAAATCAAAGAGCCTTTACTCTTGCAAAACTGATCGAACCAATAAAAGATCTTCACTGATTTCTTCACATCATGCAAATGAAAAATGTTTAGTCATGAAATTCATCTAATTTACATATATTTTACATATGTATTGTACATATGTATTTCATATGAAAGTAACAAATATGTAATACATCTGAAAAATAAATGTTACTACTTAAACAGCTTGTTAACCATTTTTTATAATGTTTTGTATATAAATCTAAATGAATATGCATTTTATGTATCATAGTTTCATATGACATTTATATGTATACAGTTCATATGTGCCAGAGGTGTATTTTTTTAATATGAACAATATGTATGGTACATATGTGCCACATATGTATAATTTACATACGTGACACATATGTTAATAACATGATGTACATATGAAAGTAACATGAAAATAATATAAAAGTAAAATATATGTGGCACATGTAACATCATTTTTCCATTGTATACTTAATCAGCATGCCAAATATTAAAACAATCCATGAAATAATGAATAAGGAGTTAAGCACACACTATGTTGGTCTACCGACGGACGGACGGACAAACTCAAACCAGTATACCACCATGCTTCAACTTTATTGGCGGTGGGTATAATAGAGGAATAATAGGCTATTTTAGATTATATCTAAGGAGTTATACCCCAACTATGGAAAGACACAATTGTTTTCTAGTGGGATATTTTGGAAGTGTTTCTTTTAGAAAAATATTCTTGTTTTTTTCAAGTGGTGATGTTTTCGAAATTTCTAGGGGGACTGCGTGTTGTGGGGTTTGGAGAGGGTTGAAATAAAGAAGTGATTCCCAGATGGGTGATTATAAAAAAAGTATAATATGGTTTTATGAAAAAAGTTCAGGGCGGGTGTTTTCGATATCATTTTGTTTTCTTCATTTCGATCACCAAGTTAATGGCGGTCCGTTTATTCACCCCGTCATAGGTTTGTGTGGGTCGGGGTGGGCCATCCCTTTACAAACCTTACAAAAATACACGGTAAAATAACCCGACAAAGCATATAATTATAACAATACCCCTAAATAAAGAGGATAAAATTGGAGGACATTAGCATAGGCTACGATTTATAATTATATTGCATAGCTCTATATTAGGATTGAATGTATGGATGACATTTATTGCTGTTGTGTTTTATTACATGTCGCATTACGTCGCGTGTTATGTCTTGGAAATGATAAAAAAACAATGATTTATGAGCAGCTTAATGGGATTCTGATTGATAGGTATATTACATGTTTAGTTTGGATTGATGCTTTTGTTTTTGCTTCGTATATGACGCACGCGTTCTTAGCAAAGTCCTAAGTAAAGTATATAAATGTCGAATATGATATGTAGCGATAAAAACATCATCTAATACAACATTTACATAAAAGCAGATTATGCGTCACAAAAGTCATAAAAGGGTTGACGATAGGGGTCCACAATGGAACGGTAAGTAGGATAAAGGCTGCTAGGTTTTAACCAGGATCTAGGGTGCATTAAACCCCAGTTTTACCATATTGCAATCCAAATAAAACGGGACAGTGTAACTCAGGAAATCCCTACTAGGCTATGTCCTCTTACAAACTACAAAACACAATTAGGAAAATTAATATAAGTGAAATACACATTTATAGATATGTATGAATATAAAAAACAACAGCCTAGAAAACCACAAAACAAGTACTCGATGAATTCGCAGAATCCTGAGCAACACGAGAATAAACCATTTGGAGTCCGACAAAACAATATTAAAGACAAACATCCAAATGAACGATGTCCCAGTGGATTCTTGTTTACACACTATGACAGACCCGAAATAGATTTCGAGGCACTCCGGACGTCAAGCTACTATATTATTTTTGCATTACGTGTCCCCGCCTTAATTCCATTAAGCGATATTTCGACAATAAAACACGTTTAATTATTTATTTTTAACTGGAAATTGCGATAACCTGTTTAAAATTACCTAATAAATGTTTTAGTTTTACAATATGCAAACATTTTAAGCAGACAATATGGTTTTATTTATTACCCCAGCCAACCCCGTTTTCCGTTTTTGGAGAAGGGTTTGGATGGGGTATGAAAGTTAATACTCGTACCACGTAATGGAGCAATACTTCTGTATGAGTTAACGTTATGTTATATACGTAATAATGATGTAAGTATACGTGTAGTGTACTATAATCAGGTTTATCAGATGATGCTTTTGTATATCAAATCTCTTTGTATGCATATCGGGCAATTATGCTGAGGAAGCATTGTTTATATGACAGCCAGACCTGACCGACCTGTCGATCAAATCCAATGCATAATGATCGAAATCCTTTTCGCCAAACGTGCTTGTAACATAACATATTAACATATTGATATTTTTCCGCCCGAAGGTGTACCTAGAAAATACAGAAACTTTGATTATTGCTAAAATTGAGTAATTGGGATCGGATTTGAAACATGTTTTTTTATTGTTTTTTTTTAACATAACATAACATCTTATGACGTGAGGATGCGTGTATTAGCGTGCCTTTAATGGCGTGTGAAAGTGTGTATGTATATATTATAAACTTATATATACTATTCATACCGTTATGAAAATGCAACTTTAGCCGGCACATTTTTTCACATTACATGGTCCGAGTATTAACTGTCATACCCCATCCAGCCCCTTCAACAAGAAGTGAAAACGGGGTTGGCTGGGGTATAAAATAAAACACAATAATACAAGAGATGGTTGTAAAACAATTATGTTCCCCTAGAGGGCTATGACTCCTCTTTAACAGACGTTATTCATCAGAAATCAATTTGTATTTATAGAATCAAACTTTGACTACTGACCAAATGATCGAATAACAATCTCCCAAATATTCTATTCAACTGGTGCTGTAATTTTGTTAAAATCCCTCAAGGGAAACTAAAGTTTTTGAGTGGAAAGCTATTTTCTACTAATAGTAACAGTGACCTTTAATGAAGAACAAATCACTAATTAAACCTACTTAACAGTTCAAAACAATTCACAAATTAGTCTACACCACTTAGAAGGCCTGATCATACTTGGTGACATTTTTGCACATGATACTGAAATCAAATGTTATTTGCAGCGCTGTAAACCATGTATTAACAACAACAACATTAATCGCGAAAACAGATGACAATAGGGTTTTGATTTTCAAATACTGTTTCTACTGACAACATTTAGAAATTTTCTCTTTCAAAAACAACTATTAAATTGTAAGATGTTTAGATACAATAAGTAATATAAGTAATGTAAGTAATGTAAAGTATAATCATAAAACACTTACGTTTAACCATTAAATTGTGCAAGGACAAGCTAACGTTCATGGTGCCATTTTCCCGCCAAAAATCCAAAACTGTTCGCATTTTATTTACACTCTTTGTAGAATTACACTCAGGTGTCATAAAACAGTCCATGGTTCTTTGCAAACTACTAATTTATCTTTATCATGTTCATCAATCTTCTACACATATCAAGGTATTATACCCATTTATTTTCATGCGGATTACGATAATCTTATTGAATAAAGTATAAAATGAAGACAGACATGATCTGTATTTTTAGACATTTTAATTAGAAATATAAAACAAAATATGTTCATGTACATTTTATTATACAGTAAATGCAGCTACATTTTAGTGTATAGGTTAAATTTATGTATCAAAATATGTGTACATGGTTCTCAATTGAAAATAAAAGAAAATAGCTTACATTTGGTAAAGAGATCCAAAAAATAACCCACAAAAACAATGGTGCCAATTACTTGTATACTTCCAGAAAATTAATAGTCAAATGCCCGATTGCATTACAGAAATAATAATCGTATTGTAAGAAATAGATATTAAACTAGGATCGAGATAGACAAAGAAAAATATTATCAGTTATTTTAAGCCAATTGGGACGTAATATTTCGTCCACCAGAACAAGGAAACTTTGCACACATCTTCAGCATGATACAATGAATACATCTGATAAATGACAATAACGCTCTGGTTCGCATTTTTGTGCCGTCTGCGTAGTATGGTAGACACGTAGGGATTACTTTGCCAGTCGTCTGTCGTCCGTCACACGTTAACCTGCAACCTAACCTTGGCCATAACTTGAAAATTGTTTGATATCTGTTCATGAAACTTCACACACATCTTCTTCTTACCTTAAGAAATGTCACTGGATATCTCTGACACTTATTGTGTATATGTTATACAACTTAAAAATGCAATTAACCAAAACGAGTATGAGAGTGGACCTTTTGAAACGGCCGAACACGACCTATACGAAATATTGCAGTCTCGGTTTGATTGATTTGTTTGACTGTTCATGAACGGTAGTGAAAAATGCTAGCTACCGCTCACGCCCTCTAGCCCCGGGTTGAGCAGAACTCAATATTAGCCGGAAGACTACTGCTAAGATTTTCCTCAATCTGAACAATAACAGTGTACACAATATACATGTATGGTGTCTATAGCTACTTATTTAATGCAGGACAGTGTTTACGCTAAAGTTGTTAACAAATTTATGGTCATCATATTATAATGGGCATTAAAAATAACTGTAACAGTTAATGGCCATTATAATGGACATTATTTCAATTGAAACACAAATTAATGGGGCACTTATAATTATGGAAAGTGGAAAGTAGTACCATCTGTTAAAAATCGTGTTAATGGCAATTTATTATTTTTTTAGTGATACGAATTTGTATCGCATGAAAGATCCGTAAGAAATACTATTTTTTAAATTGAAAGACGACTCAAAGTGTTTCATATAATGTCCTGTTGTGTGCTAGTAGACTCAATTGTATGTTTCAACTCGAAACCGTATAGTTTTATATAGTTCAATGAGAGTATTAACCGAGACAGCAATATTTTATGTTTTGTATTTATTGTCTTCTATGATTTCCAAATGTCTCCTTTCATTACTTTTTATATATCACTGATACGTGAAATGTGGCGACGGTAAAACGTCTGCCCGTTCTTGCAACTAGACCTGTTAATCAATCCCAAAGGACCAATAAGTAGTTCATTTCGATATTTGGAGATCGCTGAGCCCGATATTTACGAATATCTGTGGTACTTTTGGTTTCTTACTTGTATTTCGAATAGGTGGTTCCACTACTCCAGCCTTTAAAGGATATGTTGCCTGCTTTTTAATTTAGTCTTTTGACTGTTACCTTTTATAAGCAGACTTCATAAGCTCTGCTCCCAGCTAAATTACATTTTGTTTATTTCGCCCATTGTTTTCTTGTTTAGGGCAACGCGTTTTGATAGAAACTGGGACCATACGCCGCTGGCCATTGAATGGTGTGAAAATACCGCATTAAAGGTACCATGTACACCGTCATATGCATACCATCTTTGGGATGTCTAAAATGTTTGTACTATTGACATTTTAAATATCGAGTTCTGCTTAACCCGGGGCTAGAGGGCGGGAAAGCTAGCAAGCACTATTCACAACCGTTCATGAACAGTCTCATTCAAACCGAGACTGTAATATTTTTTGGCATTTATTGCGTTCATCCATTTATTAATGTCTCCTTTCATACCTTTTTTACTCCATGAATACATGTTTAACAGATATAGAAACGCTGTCATTTATTTCATGACCTTGACATTAGAAGCGTGTACCGCGCGGTTAGCTGCTCAAGAAAGTCATTATCATATTGACGTCTTCTTCCCGTATACGCTCATAACTGATATATCTACTTCGCCTGTCGAGTGTTCAACGCAAAACTATTGCATATGTGTTAATTACTGATATACGGTTACAATAGTTCCGCGTTATCCCTTCTGTGTACGTATTGTATTTAATGATCCTTAAGCCTGTAGGCTTTTTGTCTTTATTACTTTTTATCTTAATCGGTTAGCTTCCTCGACAAGATATATCTAACTGGCAGTTAAATGATATTTTATATTCCACGTGGAACTGTTGATGTCGTGGTGTCAGCAAGCAAACCTCATGGATTGATGCGACTAACAAGGCTTGAATGCATTATATATGTCTCGTTTACACCATTTGATAGCTCCATTATAGACCTGTTTTGTTTTTAGACGGTAAACAAAACCACGAATAAACTCTTTGATATAATTATCTAAGATGTACTATTTATCAGTATATAGCTATAAATAGTCACGACACAAAACAAGATGGGATAGATACAAATATAGCACTCCGGGATTAACCTTCTCTTGCTATATGTGTTAGAAAACTGGTGTGCTTTAGCTATATCCATATCATGTCTGTTGGTAGGCTCAGTTTCTGGTTGAATATGATCCTTGAATACTACATGTCCTGTTCGACTTGCATATTTACTTCTTTATACAGCCTAGTTTACGTGTCTTTTGTCCGTTAAACAACAATCCAATCTCAAGAACCTATTGGCTCAAACAAGTGTTGATAATAGCTTCATTATACAACCCCAAGATATGTATCGAAGGGGGTTGCTGAGCCTCGGTTGGTACTTCATCTCGATACACAGGACTCATTTGACACCACTGACACTCTGTTTTGGTGTCTCCGGTGGACTGGGCTAACCTCCAACAAGTCAAATTAAATTAAATATTAATTTACAATTCCGTATAACTAAATGCGTATTGTCTTTTTAATTAGTTGAATGAATGTTGTCCGTTTATTATTTGTCCGTTTATTGATTCTTTATTCTCATTACTTTGTACAGACAAAATGACTGAAGGTTATAAATCATAGAGGTCAACATGTTACAGTTTCGTTGATTTCATGAATATTTGATCGATTTAGTATAAAACAATTTGGGAACATTTGCTGTTGAATATTTCAACTAGGGTAATTGTTTTTCCTAACACTGGCACACTTAAAGTGGTAAATAAGTAATCCAAATATACATACTCAGAGAAATATGTGTTTTAGAGGGAAATGGAATATATCTGGAAACAAACTAATTTAAAGTATACCATTTTCAAAACGACCTTCCTCCTTTGCAAAAGATATTGTATTACATCCTGTTAAGCAAGCTGCGAAGTTTTTCTGTCGACATATCCACCCCGTTAACACTATCAGAAACATCTGCAGTAAAAATCGTATATGTTATGTATTATGTGTTAATATTTGTATTGACCGTTACCAGGCGGTAGCCTTATTGTCACACCTGTTATACTGAGTTTTATTCATCTTTGTAGTGTTACTACTTACTGGTAATTTGGGATCATCAAGGCTAATCTTGGTGGATTTAAAGTAGAATATCGCTTAAGTCGGTGCTAGGAGGCGTGAGAGGTGTTGCACTCGAAATTACCTCTCATGAACAGCTCAATAAAATCGAGTCTGCTACATTTATATTTGTTTGTTTTAGGTATCCCCTTTTAGGTTTTATTTGTATTTATTGATTGTTTCTGATCGTGTTTTTGGTTGACTGTGGTCCTTGAATTCTACATTCCCTGTTCGACTTGTATGTCTACTTTTAATAGAATGTATATACTATACGAATGATCCCTACTGTTGACATCACATAGGTGACGGGTTTCTTCTGACTAAATGTACAACCACGATACAGGCATATCAGTTTAAATATTTGAATTTGTAACATCTGTTATGCAAATAGTATGTTTTAATGTGTCTGATCTACTTCGTGGAATTACTCTGAGGTTCCAAATATAAATGATATAGGACCAGTTACGATATCAAAATAATCCCATTAATAAATGTCACTTCTCATATTATGGGTTATGTACGTGGAGAAGATTGTTACACCTATGTAACGGATATTGTTTCTCATGAATAGACGTAAGAAATTTACATCTGAATCACCAACTTTTGCAATTTCGAATTCATACAGCAAATCATTTCGAGGCATTTAACTATCAAATGTAGAACAGACAATTTAGCATTCAAGCACCAGAGTCTACCTAATGCACGCATAGAAACAAACAGCACTAACACATGTGAATAAAAGAAAAGGTATAAAATCACAAACATAAAAGGGTATTAAAAGTGTCAACGGCAATAAGGAACGCTGGGGTTATAAACCAGGTTCTAGGGTGCACATACTTATCAAGATTAATTGGCGATGTTTGAAAAACGAAGAATAGAGAGTCTTTCCCTAGTCAACTGCGTTTTCGTGACAAGCCTTACAAATTTAATTTAAATTATATTCTTCTGTATGAATTAGATTATCCATATTTTCTGTATGGTTTACTAAACAGAAGGTTACGCTTTTATTGGATGCCGATAAGTATTTTATCTTCGTCATGACAGTCTATGACTTCAGCTAACGTTAAGTATAATAAAGGTCGAGGTTTTATATCTGTTCCATATAATTATACACATGTTTCATAGTGTATAGACCTTTATGCTTACTGCCACTTCATCAAAACTACACATGTTTTTAGATTTTGTAAAACAAATCACTTAACACTGTGACGGCAGTCTGGCTAGAAAACATGCCAGAAAAAAATACACTCTAAGCAAGCGCAAACTTTTACAAAATGGTTAGATTTATTTAATCATAATTATAATATTGCAGACGTGCCAGCACGTTTTATTGAAACTCGAAGTCGTCTTTCGAAATCTATTCAATATAAAAATAAGTATAAAAGTCGAACAGGAAATGTAGCTTTCACAGAACACAGTAAACCCTAAAACACGCAAAAGGACACACAAGGATGGCAAGGTTAACAAAAAACAAAGGCATATGACGTCACAAACACAAAAGGGATTGATAATAGGGCTACCGCCTTGGAACGGTCATTGGCAAAAAAGACCGCTTGGGGTTTAAACCAGGTTCTAGAGTGCACCAAAAAATAAAAGATATAAAATTTGGACATGTAAAGTAGCATTCAATGACGACAGTCAACCACAAAACACAAAAACAAACACGCAAACAGACAAACGAGAAGGCAAAAGTGATAACAAATATAAACGACATCACAAACACAATAAGGGTTGACAATAGAGCTTCCGCCTTGGAACGATCAGCGGCCAAAAAGGCCACTGGGGGTTTAAACCAGTTACTAGGGTGCACCAAACCTCACACTTACTCTATTGTCATCCCAACTAAACGGGACAGTGTAAATAAAGAAATCCACGCAATTAAATATTCTCTCACATACAAGGCCGCGTTAAAAGGCAATATAAGTAAAACACCTAGATACTCGTGTATATATAAATACAAAAATAAGCCTAGAAAGTCACAATGAAGGTACTCGATGACTTGGCAGAAGCCAGAGACACAAGAGAAGAAACAAGAGCAACAAGCGAATAAACCATTGAGGGCACGACAAGACAAGACCGCGGACGAACATCAAACGCCACCGTCCTAATGGGCTTTAGGTAGGCGTCATCATAGGGTCCAAATATATCAAAATTAAAAGCATCTCTCTTGTCACAGATTTTGCTAATTATTTCACATTTTCAATAGAGCGATGTAAATCGGGAAAAGTAGCGTTACTATTAGAAATATTAGCTTTGTTACGTTGAAGTTCCTATGATATATCGAGATATCGAGAGGTGAAATTAAAGGCTTCAATAACATCTGCATGGTTATCTAGTGAAACACTCAACATCAAATCTCTTTCATAGCAATATAAAAACAAATCTGCGACAATGGGTGCACAGTTCGTATCCATAAGGATACCAACGCTTTGTCTATAATCGGTAGTTCCATACCTGACGAAAATAGTATCTAATATAAAAATAAGTGATTCACGAAATTTATGGCAAGTCCACATAGTGTCATTGTCCAAACTGCCGTTAGTAAAAAACGTTTTAATATTGTTAGAGGCCAAAACTGTAGTATTTTCCTTAGCAAATGTTTTTGAATGAGAGCAATACTTTTGTCTTTGATATGGTGGTGTGGTAAAGCAATACAAAAAGATCGGACAGGAAAAGTAGCATTCAGGGAGGAAAGTCAACCATAAAACACAGAAACACGCAAACAGACAAGCCAGAAGGTAAAAGTAATAATAAAAGCAAACGACATCACAAACACAAAAGTGTTGACAATAGGGTTACAGTGGTTCTAAAACACTATTTACACAGTGTAATTTGCACAGTGTAATTCTTTATATTAGAATACTGAAAAATTATAATGCAGAACAATCATAAGTACTTATGAAGCTTGACGATTATTGCAAATTTTATCAAAAACGTCTCCTGAATGTTTAATAGACCAAAATAAATTAATCCAGAATATTCATAAGCTTTAGCACAATATCGTTTAACGTGATCGTTAACGGCAGTAAGACAAGATGTTAACAGTTTGGAGATAAAGCTGTTACTAGACGCCTGCATTATTGATTCTGTATACAACCTACAGACCCAGTTGCGTTCAAGTACCCCCAATAAATGCAGAACGAACACTGAACGAACGCAGAACGAACGTTGAACGAACGGCAAATGAACGCAGAATGAACGCAGAACGAACGCAGAATGCACGATCTATATTTTATAAATTTCGTAGGTTGCGTTCGTCTTCAGCGTTTATCTGTTTAAAAAATGAACAATGAATGCATTTTTTAAAACGCTAATCTCTGAAAACGAACGAATCGAAGGAAACGAACGCAAATGCATTTCGCTATTTCTGATAACTTCTAGTATTATCCTTTTGAGTTGATATTTACCATCTTGATTTAAACGAAGGGCATTTTTCAGTATTCTAATATAAAGAATTACACTGTGTAAATGGTGTTTTGAAAACGCTGAAGCACAATTACATATCAACATTAATTTTTACTGATTCAAAATGGGAAATATTTTATTTATTGTTTTGCACAAACTTTAAATTATTTTAATATAAAACTGAAATACTATTGATAAAAAACAGCCGGTATATCGCTATATAGTGTTTTTTATGAAACTAACATCAACCCGGAAGAAAACATAATAATCATCATGTGCACCACCAAATAATGTCAATATAAAGACCCATTCTTGAATATGATCACATAAACATAAGTCGCCGACTCGTGTTAAAAAATAGATGGATTGATATCATGTGTAATTTAATAGTGAGAGATGTTGCAATTGGTAAACGCTGAACGAACGAATGCAAATGCATTTTCTCCGTTTTGTGCATTTAAGCGCACTCAATATGTTGCGTTCGTTCCGTGCATTTAAATGAAGCCATAGTTTCATTTATAAAATGCTGTATGCATCCAAGAAGGTAAATGGTTTTCATTTTTAGAAAAAATCCATTTTAAAAAAATGAAATGCAAACGGAGCGCAAACGGAATGCATTTTGGGGTACCTGAACCCAACTGGGTCTGTATCTGCCAGAACATATTACGGAATCCTTTCCCTACAATGTTAAATCATTATTCCTCGATGCCAACAATCTTGGCCAAAACAAATTGCAAAGATTCGTAACAAAACCTTTATATCAGATTTAACCCCTGTGATACGTTTGTATATTGGTAATGACATAAAATGCCTATATGGCTGTCCTAGGATATCTCCAATTCTTGAAATTCAATATAAATACGCAAATCACACAGAAAACTCATCAAATAGTTGCAAATATCTGCTTTCAGACAAACAGCAATATTAAACAGTGATATAACTGATATAATAGTATTGATTCGCTGATGGAGTTGCATCGTTAAAACTGGTAGTGTTACAGTACTGGTCCCCTATATTGAGATTCCTTATGGATATACATGCTTATAAATCCGCAAAATCATTGTACATACATGGACGCTAAGAAAATCTATGAATGTATGGTAGGCATTTTTTTAATATATGTTAGTGTGAGTATTTGCCTAGTTCAATGGTTTGGTCAATTATCTTGTTCTAACATTACTATAGCGTTTCCATAAAACAATGTTATGTCGACCATTTAAATGTCGATGTACTGTCTTAAAAGTAGGACTATATACACATTACCCCTAAAACATATTGGACGATTATTCTTATTGTCGAACATTGTATACATGTTTATGATGTGAATATTCTGACTAAATTTAATGAACGTCACTAATTATAATTACTAAGAGTATCTCAAAAGTAGATGAAATGTATTTGTTTTACTTAAGTAGATTAATAACTTTGTAATTGAGTTTGACCTTTGTAACACTGGTCTAATATCTCATTGAACAAACCTTATTCACAAATTTGAAGAAATGTTAATATTGCTTGAAGATTAGGTTTCAAAATACAAACATGTACTTAATGTGACTAAATAGAGCGCCATAACGTACAGACGCATGCCAGTGAGAAAACACAGCACCCAAACTAAATGGCATCGTAAATATAAATATAATGACATGGATCAAGTTTGGTAAAGTTCTGTTAATCTTTACTCAGATTGTCACGGTAACAATTTAACAGCAAGCTGTATGCGTCATTTACTGTCATTGTCGACCTCATTCGGTAATCATGTTTACGATAGTCACGACTTTACCAAATATACTAAAAGTCAGAAACAGAATAATAAACTCGCATTTGTGAAAAAAAACAGAACTACTTCACTAGTTAGGAGCAATGACTCTCTAACGCAGATATAGCTCTTTATCATAGCATCCATGATTTTATTTATGCAAATTTCAAGCCAACTTCAGCCGATTCTGCTACTTTATTCTATAGGATGTGTTTATTGCTTGCTCCCAAAGGATATCTCTTATCAGTGATTATTGATTAAAAGTTAATGAAAAGCAAATTGCATTTACATGCCATTTAGTTAATAAGGATGTACTTTTGCTATGCAAACATAAACATAATCACTTTTTTTTCATAATCAAGGCCCATAACTCTCAAATGCAATTGTCGATTGCGCTCAATATTAAACTCATTCAACATTCACGGTTACAATTTTCTAAAGTCATTGTATAATTATTCGATCATTCATTTTAATTAAGGATTCTGCTATGTTATGGATGACACTGTCAAAGCAGTTTATGAACTTAGAACACACTGTCAATCTAAATGTGGTGGAAATCCAAAATAACATTATGGAACTAGCGCGTTGGCAGTTATCCTGAGTCATTTAGCTGATTAAAATTTGAATTAAAAATTATACTTCTAATTAATCAGTTCAATGTTATCATCAACTGAATAACCTCAGGCGTCGTAACTTTCTAGCAGCTAAATGTTCCATGCATCAGTTGATATATTAATATGTTATTGATGACAACAGTTTACAGTTGCATTTAAAACTTGAGTTAGCTTGTGTTTAGCGCTATGTCTATTACACTACATAAACAGTACGCATTCGAAACACAAACTAATCATGAACCATTAATGTTTTGATAAATATGTTGATAGGTTTGATGTCATCAATGGCGGGCTGAAACTGGGTTCCTTTGAAACTGCCGTTAGCATTACTCAATGGTTTCCCCATTGCGGTATACCTACATTTTAAAGTAATTTAAATAGTGTTTTCTTCTTCGTTGCAACTCTTAGCCATGCATAAGCACTTTAAATACTTAATGCCAGACACATTCATATGAATCTGAAATTGCGTTCTTAGCATCAGACCGAAAGTAAATCAAATTTTAAAATCACGTGGATTGCTATTGACGTCATTGCAGGATGAATACTCTGCAAACTCTACTGAGCCTTGTCATCATCAGTAAAACAAAATGGAGTATATCAACGATGCAACATACCGGACACGATGGAAAATACTATGAGGTACATACCAGCAAAACAAGATGTAAATATAATCGTACATTATGCATGGTCAACTTAAAAAAATCAAACACACATCAAACTGTTATCAAAACATTACTCGTTCACGATTAGTATGTCTTTCGAATGCGTACTGTTTACATAAACTATGTATGTGGTGAGAACTGTGCGGACCACCAATGTCAAGACTATACATTCGGTCGTGTCATGTTGCTGATGTTGTGTTTGTGCTTGGTTTTAGTAAATATAGATCTACATATCGAACAGGAAAAGCAGCATTCAAGGACGACAGTCAACAACAAACACACACAGAAAACAGAACAAATTTAAAGATGAATAAAAGGCCGAATAAGACATAACAAACACAAAAGGGTTGATAATAGGGCTACCGCCTTGGAACGGTCAGTGACACAAAAGGGGATTTAAACCAGATTCTAGGGTGCACCAAACCTCACACTTAACCTACTGTCAACCCAATAAAACGTGACAGTGTAAATAAAGAAATCCCCGCCATGAACTATTCGCTAACCAACAAGGCAGCATTAATAGGAAATATAAGTAAAACACTAAGATGCTCGTGTATATATAAATACAAACTAGGGGGCCGAATCGATCACCTGAGTACTGGCACATTATCAAACTTCTTCGAAATCTTATGGTCATATACAATCTGTGCAAGTTTAGTTAAGATTGTTCAAGAAAGATGGGCTCTGTTGTATATAACACCATTGACATAAAGACACTGACAAAGTTTGGTAAATATCAAATAGAAAATGAAGGTGCTAGAGTTTAACACCTGGGGCAGGGCCAAATGTGATCCCAGGGTTACATGTAATATATGAGAGCTTTGTGGTTTCAGAGAAGACGATTCTTTAAGTTTTCCCTATACAAGTCTATGTAAAACATGACCCCTGGGGCGGGGCCAAATGTGACCCCACAGTCTCCATTTGAACAAACTTGGTAAAGGACCATAAGAGTATAGTAAATGCAAACTATTAAACCTATGGCTCTTGTAGTTCCAGAGAAGAAGACTTTAATGTGTTTCCTATATAAGTCTTTGTAAAACTATGACCCAAGGGGCGGTGTCAAATTTAACCCCAGGGTCACCATTTGAACATACTTGGTAGAGGACCATAATCTTATAGTAAATGCAAAATATTAAACCTCTGGCTCTTGCAGTTTCAGAGAAGAGTTGTTTCCTATAATACATGTCTATGTAAAACTGTGACTCCCGTGGCGCGGCCAAATTTGACACCAGGGTCACCATTTGAACAAACTTGGTAGAGGACCATAAGCTTATAGCAAATGCAAAATAATAAACCTCTGGCTCTTGCAGTTCTAGAGAAGAAGATTTTTATCAGTTTTTCCCTATTCAAGCCTATGTAAAACTGTGACCCCCGGGTCACCATTTGAACAAAATTGGCAAATGCAAAAAATTAAACCTCTGGCTCTTGCAGTTTCAGAGAAGAAGATTATTTCAGTTTTTCCCTATAAATGTCTATGTGATACATGTGACCCTTGGGGCGGGGCCAAATGTGACAACAGGGTCACCATTTAAACAAACTTGGTAAAGGATCATAAGCTTATAGTAAATTAATGCAAAATATCAAACCTCTGGCTCTTGTAGTTTCCGAGAAGAAGATTTAAAAATAAATCGTATATAAGTCTATGTAAAACTATGACCCCCGGGGCGGGGACAAATTTTGCCCAAGGGTCACCATTTGAACAAACTTGGTAGAGGAGCATAAGCTGATGCTACATGTAATACATGAGAGCTCTGTGCCATGTGATTCCAGAGAAGAAGATTTTTTTCAGTTTTTCCATATACAAACCTATGTAAAACTGTGACCCCTTGGTGTAGCCAAATGTGACCCCTGGGTCACCATTTGAACAAACTTGGTAGAGGACCATAAGGTTAAAGCAAATGTAAAATATTAAACCTCTGGCTCTTGCAGTTTCATAGAAGAAGATTTTTTAAGTTTTTCCATATACCTGTCTATGTAAAACATGTGACCCTTGGGGCGGGGCCAAATGTGACCCGAGGGTCGCCATTTGAACAAACTTGGTAAAGGACCATGAGCTTATAGTAAATGCAAAATATCAAACCTCTAGCTCTTTTAGTTTCTGAGAAGAAGATTTTTCTTTTTTTCCTATATAAGTCTATGTAAAAGTTTGACCCCCAGGGCGAGAACATTTTTGACCCCAGAGTCCCCATTTGAACAAACTTATAGAGGACCATATTAAGCTGATGCTACATGTAATACATGAGAGGTCTGTGCCTTGTGATTTCAAGGAAGAAGATTTTTTAAAGTTTTTACCCGTATGTCTATATGAAAAATATGTAAAATCTCAATATACAAAATTTGGATCCCCGGAGCAAGGCCATTTTTAATTCCGGTGACTTCATTTGAACAAAAGTGATAGTCTTGTTGTTGGCGATCATTTTAAAAGAAAAACTGTTGAATTCTATTCGGTGGTTCTTGAGAAAAATATTGTTTGATGTTTCGACTATATATGGTAATGGCGGCCATCTTGGACTAATTTTAACAAATCTAAAAAGTATTTATCAACGGATCACCCACGTGAAGTTTGGTCAAAATTAGCCACGCGTTTTCTGAGGAGAAGTCGTTTGAAGAAAAGTTAACGAAGACGACGACGGACGGCAGACGAATAGTGATCCCGATAGATCACCTTGAGCACTGAGCAAGGTGATCCAAAAAAATAATACCCTAGCAAACCACAAAGAAGGTACTCAATGACTCGGCAGAAGCCAGAACAACAATATAATAAACCATTGAGGGCACGACCGGACAAGACTGCAGACAAACATCAAACGTCACCGTCCTTTTGGGCGTTAGGTAGACGTCATCTTAGGGTCCACAGCCTGTCCGGTCATCGTACAATTAAAGAGGAAAACATAGTGCCTGACTGTAAATCATGTCACGATAAAAGTAAGGTTGTGATAGTCGTTGTCGCAGAAGAGTTCTTAAATTACTTTTATATTTGGGAAGAATATCATGGTTACAATAATACAATTGTGTTGAATTGAATTGGGTTTTAAGGCGTACCTTTAACTTTCGAAGTTTATAAACCATCTTCATAAAAAAGGGTTGTGATATTCCTAGTCACAGAATTGTTTTAACGTTGGTGTTGTACTTCTCCAGTAGGTTTTCGTTGCGTTGAGAAAGATTTACGTAGTTTGTTATAACGGAAACCCTGCTAAAGAAGTTGACTTGTAATAAATTGATTTCGATCATTAAAGTCTATAACATCATTACAAGCTTTAGCAAAATGAATGAGCTGGGAGATATAAACCCCGTCTGATGTAGCACGAGGTAAATCCCCATCCAGGTGTGGATAGTTAACGATGTTAAATTAGAAGTCGTTTCTCTCATCATATATTTTATAGTATGTATGAACTCATAAGAAATCGAGAGATGAAGATTGAGGAATGATGCTTCAGTATCCGAACTGTTGGCTTTATTCAACGTGAGTTCTGGTGGATAAATGTTAGTAACCATATAAGCAAAGAACGGATTATCACTATTGAGTATGTCATCTTTATACCGATGTGTGTTATTAAAAGCATCAATAACTTCACTCTGCCTAGCAGGTAACATAAAACCTCTTTCATAGCAGTTTAAAAACAAATCTGCGACAACTGGCGCACAGTTAGTACCCATATGAATACCAACAACCTGGCGGTAAACAGTTTTAATATATCTTATAAATATGTTATCGAGAAGGAAAGATACAATTCTACAAACATCAGCACAAGTCCACAAATTATAATTACCAATAGGGGCGTTAGTAAAAAAAGCCCTGACATTACTACAAGCTAGAAAAGGTGTACCTTCTCCAGCAAATGTCTTCTGCACACCCGATTACCGGCAGCCGTAGGCACAGTTCGGCAGCCGTAGGCACAGTTCCCGGTAAAAAAAAACAAGTTTCAAAAGGGTAAATAAATCTAGTTTTATAACTTGCTAGCCTTAAACTATTAGAAAAGTGAATCGGCCATTTTAATTTGGAAGGAATGTTGTGTATGTCACCTGATACCCGTGAAATTTGAACCTATATTATGCGAGTTACGGTAGGTTAAATGTTGAAATTAAGCTAAAAAATGTGATTGTAGAAAGTTAGAGACCTGGTACTCGGTAAATAGTCAAGTTTAAGAGATTTCAGACATACTGCCATAAAATATAATCTTTCCTGAATAAACAGTCCAAATTTTAGCCCACAGAACATTTTATTAAAATAATTGTGCGTTTTTAAACACGACCGGGTATTAAAAAATGGCAGGAGTATGGTACAGTTCCATTCTTTATTGGCAGGTAGCTAGTACAGTTCCGAAAAATGGCAGGCGTATGGTACAGTTCGAAAAACATCGGACGCTAAAGTCTTTTCTCCTTTGGTATAGTGGTGTAATTTCGAAAACACTAATGCAGAAGAACTGTATAGAGAATTATATACACCTTCGGTTCTTCCATAAACGTTTAAGAAAACCCACCAACCGTAGGGAAACGTGAATATAGGCTCGTTTGAACCTTCATTCCAACGGTACATTACAGAGAAAGACACGTTTTAATAACAGTCGTATGTTGTGCTGAGTTACGTCCCCTTTTTATAATTCACCATTTATGATAACAGGCGTTTGGTATTTAGATGTTTTGGAATAGATTGCATAATTTTAATTATTGCATAGTTGAACACATCACATTAATTACGTTTTAAGGCCACTCTATGTAACTTAATGTATCTGAATCAACGTCTACTGATATATAGGACACGCATATAAATCAATAATGTAGTCGCTCAAAAGTTTACTTAACTCAAAAAGTAATAATCATAGGACACTATTTAAAATTGGTATCAAATTGTAACGGATATAGCGCAGATACCCACGAAAGTTCAAAGTTGACACATGCAGACATTCAAACTTTTTTGCTTTGGTGAGACGAAATACTAGTACATGTATATTGTCTAAATAAAAGTTTAGTGTCTGAATTTCCCAAAAAATGTCCTTATCGGAAAAATCAGAATATCTATCATAAAGGTGTGACAACTTTAAGTGTACCTAATTAACTTACATTTTAGCTTAAACATGCTCATTAGGCAACTTTAAATGGTCATAATTAAATGACACATAATCTCATTTGGTTTATGATGACATTTTTGTAAAGCCCTGTTATTGCTCTTTAAGTAAGCAAAACGTGTATTTTGCGTTACCATGGGTATCTTTTGAGCGACTGAATCAACGTCAGTAATAATTCATAATAATAATAATATGCAGTAATATAGTAATAATAATAATATGCAGTGTTGTTTGATTCATGCTTATTTTTAGAAATGAGTACACGTATTGTTTCGTTACATGTGATAATGATGAGGAAACACATGACAAAGCAAAGGTTTTGATGCTGCTTAAGTAGGCATTGTATAGTTATCCGAATATTTGGAAATTACGAAACTATAATATATGTAAAATGAAGCTGTCTAAAGTTTATAAACCAGAATGAAAACATGGATCAATTGAACATACTCAGTTCTCTTTTTACACTTTATTCCGGCGTTTTAGCGGGATTCATCCATCGTTTAGAAGGTTACACAATAATTACCACAATTTCAGTAGCATCCATCTTGCTATATTGACTATCATAACATAATTGATTTACGATGTCGCTATGACATTGTGAAATCACAACGTCATTTAGTTACTACCCTATTCTAGTATTAACGTGACAGCGTAGTTACCTAATGACCCTGTGAAGTAGAGAAAAAATCGTGGATAAACGATGTTTTCAACAAGACCAGACAAAACAATTTTCCGCTGCGAGAAACTAGACGTGTAATTAACTTCTCAATGCATTATTTACCACTTACAAAGTGAAACGGGACTTTGTAATTAAAGAAAAAAAGTTCACAGTTCAAGGAAATCGTTCTTTATTTATCGATCCGAATTTTACTTCCCGTCAGTCTCGGCGTGGTTCGGATTTCTTCCTCAAACAAAATGAACGTGAAATCAAAACAGAGTTGAAACGGTTTGTTTATTTAACTAAAGTCACTAATAATAGTGTTTAGCCGGTACGATAAGTGATGAATTTATTGCAAAATGCCGTATTATTAACATATTATCGTTGTAATACAGATATCATTCCCTGATATAGTGCTGATTTCCTTCTGAAGTTAAATTAATTTTAATATTATTTTTTTTCGATTTTGCAACTGTATTAGTTTTTTCATTCATATGTTAATAGTTTTTTCTTCGAAAGTTAAAGGGGTCTGACGGGATTCCTGACCACTTTACAAATTTAATCAGGAAGTTAGTCAGAAAAGGGTATAACCCCTTGGTTTTACAGCGCACTGCATGTTTAGTGATTGACCCCTCTACAGTCAGTCATTACGCTTCACTTTTCACTTGTGCGATGACTGGACTACCTCTTGGGACTCTATAATTGTACCTTATGAAACCCCAACTAAGGGAGGTAGGTGCTTGAGCTTTCGTCCCTCGGGTTTTCTGGTCGTACCCTTGATTGGTCTTCTCTTTAGCTGCAACTACTATGGTTGTTCAGTACGATTCTGGATACATCCTGAGATGTTTATTATTTTGTATGTATATCTTAAGTTGGTTTCTCTGGATGTGGACTTTATTGTTAGAGATTTCCTTTTGATGGGATTTAGTTTTGTTTACACCGTCTTGTCTATTTGGGCGCTGAAGACAGGATAATAGCGAGGATTGTGCGCATATAAAATCGATTCAAGCTAACCAGTAGGTCTTATTGCCTACTGACCGTTCTAAGTCGGTAACCCTGTCTTCACCACCCTTTCTGTTGTTTTTTGTCTCTTTCATTGTAGTTTCAAGTCCTTGTTTGCAGTACAGTGCGGACCTACGAATGCCATTGCGTTCGGACGCTCTGGTTTCTATAGGACCCTATATATCATTTTGACAGATACCGTTGCCAATTATTTAGGAAGAAATGTTGATATGTGCTTGAATCTTGATAAAATATGGATACAGTCCATGAGATATTATATAAATCGCTGTAGGTTTTGCTGCACAGAGCAATGATTAATGCAACTAGTGCATTAATTAATGTAGGTTACTGCTGAATTTATCCATAATTAGGTCGAAAAAATATGCTTTGCTAAATGCATATATTTTCTTAACATGATCATGATGATAACATAAAGTAATCACCAATATAGTTGTTAGTTATTGACTTCTGCTCAACCTGGGGCTACAGGGCGTGAGCGGCAGCTAGCATATTTCACTACCGCTTAGGAACAGTCTCAGTTAAACCGAGACTGCAATATTATGTATGTGTCGTGTTCGGCCGTTTCCAAAGGTCCATTATCATACTCTTTTGTATACAGCTTTTGTATAAATGATAAATTAAATTGGTTTAAAATTCCTTCAACATTCTCATTTCACAATTTTCAATAGGTTATGTCATTTTTGCTAAAACATGTTTTCGGAGCAGAACATTTATAGTTATTCCTAAAGCATACATCAAAATTCCTTATACACGTTAATCATTATGATGTATGACAATACAGTCAAGAGTAATTATACTAAATGAATACAGAATGTTAACGTTTATTAAACCATGGATGAAATGTTAATAACTGTTGTATTATTCTTAGTAAAACTGACACTAATCACAATATAAAGTAATAAGGAATTACACAAAAACAAGAAAATCTAATTTTCTTAAAAGCAAGTTAGGCATACTTCACAATTAAGTATTTTTATTGTTTAAAATATGTATACGAAACAGAAACATTATTCCAAAGAAAACTGAACCGGACTTTAACCTAAAACAAATATGATACAACTTCCAACCCTTTAGAAATAATTTCAAGGACATGTTCTAGAATTGGAAGCGACCACATTTTGAAGTACCTAAATTTTAATATAATGTTCGCCAAACATAACACTTGAAAGAAATAGTGCTTTAACTCGGAAACATATTGTATAGCTTCTTACTGAACGCTTGTTGTTTTTGTTGTTGTTTTTACTTGGTGCAGTAACGTTCCTCGTAATATATTGATTTGCAATTCATTATAAACGAAAATAGCAAACGCGGTTTTAGATATTATAATGTTTAACTTAATGTCCATGTCCATGTCCATCGCCATATGCATGCCATCTTCGGGATGGTTAACATTGTGTACTATTGATTTTATTAATATTGAGTACTGCTCAGCCCGGGACTAGAGGGCGTGAGTGGTAGCTAGCATATTTCACTACCGCTCATGAACAGTCTCAATCAAACCGAGACTGCAATATTACGTATGTGTTGTGCTCGGCCGTTTCCAAAGGTCCGTTGTCATACTCTTTTTTTAAATATTAATACATGTAAATAGTCTTAACATTATCATATACTTGTTCTATATTGGAATACAATGTTTTGCTATGCCTGATCATTAGACAGGGCTATGTTTAAATAGTGTAGAGAACTTTTCTCAACTTTTTGTTGTGCTGATTTAGTCTAAAATTTCCAAAAACTGTTACTGTGTTTGTCTGTACTTTTTTTTAAGGATTACTGCTTGTGAAACAATCTAGGCTGCCTTAGAGTTTCACTGACCCAACAGAGGAAATTAGTGTTTAAGCTTCGCCTGTTATAAGGAAGTCAAAATGGCTCTAAATACATTGTTCCTGATAAGTGCAACTGTGGGCATGATTTGTTTGGATGATGATATAACTAAATAAAATAAGTCCAAAAACGAAAACATTGCAATTTCTTTTTTATTTTCCCATGAAATAAAAATGTATAATGACACGGGATTCCCCTTTATAGCTTGTTCACGTTTTAACCAAACAAACATCACGAAATTCTAAACACAAGCAGAAAACATGGAGTTAAAGTAGACATAACATTCGAACAGGAAATGTAGCAACCAAGGAACAAGTCAACCAAAACCACACACAGAAACAAATAATAATTTCAAAAAGCCACACTATCATATAAGTATCTGATTCTAATTGCGCTATCCCGTTAACATACTTTAACACATGTAATACCGAATTCGTGTTACGATGAATTGAGAAATAAATTAATTTCATTACACGTACAAGAAAAGTCAAACGAGAGTTTAATAATCACAGCCATTTAAAAGCACGTGTTTAAAACAACAATGACGAGGACAATGGATATACTTCAAGGGCGAAGTATGAGACTTCACATACATTAAATGGTTGACAATAAAAGGAAAGGTATACATAAAAGTCGAACAGGAAATGTGGTATTCAATGACCACATTCATTCACAAACACACACAGAACAAACAACACCTACATAGATGAATAAAAGGCAAGATATGACATCACAAACATAAACGGGTTGACAATAGGCCTACCACACTGGATTGGATAAAGGGAAAAAAACGCTCGTGGGTGGGTGTGGGAGCGGTTTAAACCAGATACTAGGGTGCACCAAACCTCACTCTCACCCTAATGTCATCCCAATAAACGGGAAAGTTTAAATAGCTATCCCCGCCTGGTCATATTCTCTAACAAACAAGGTACCAATACTAGACAATATAAGTAAAACACATAAATAATCATGTAAATATTATATAAGAAAGCCTAGGATGCCACAAAGTAAGTACTCATTGACTTGGCTGAAGAAAGAGCAGCAAGAGCAGCAAGCAGCAAGCAGCAAGAGAAGCAAGAGAACAAACCGTTGCCGGGATGTCATGACCCAATGGAAGTCAAGCATGAGATGGGACAAAAGGTGCGGTGTACCCATGGTTAGGGAGTCAGTTTGATGAACAACCGAGACGGTCTTTGGTTGAATTTTATGAATTTTAGCTTTGAAGTATACTCGTATACTCTTCATATGGTCATATTTTCTAATTGAAGAGTTCTTAAATTACTTTTATATTTTATATTTTATATCGTCAATGCGTATATCAGGGTTATGAAATTTTTGCAATCATTTGTCGACGTGTTTTGTAGCGGTAGCCCTGCTGGAGTAGCTTTTGAGGTATAAGTCCTGAACACGACTATAAGCTCTAGAAAAAACAAATAAGTTGAGAAACTCCAAAAGAAATAACTCGGGAGAACATTACCATCTAAGTGAGGATAATTACCAATACCTAATTAAAAAGTCATCTCTCTTGCTACAGGCTTTTATAATTACTAATTATTTTGCCATATTCTGTAAATCAAAAAAGAAGAGACTGTATCAGAAATGTTAGTTTTGTTGAGTTAATGTTCCACAAGTCGCAAAAGAGTCCACACGACGGCTGTAAAATTATTCCTCACAGTTACCATCTTGTTATCCCAATATTACTGGACTTCGTAACTATATTAAACCTCAGGACAAACGCGTCTCTTATAATATGTATGATACATTCTATGCTGGTTTCGACAATATAAATCAGACAGACATCTGTAGACAGACATTAGGAGACATTAGTCAGGAGCCTGCGGAATAATGCCAAGAAAATATATATGTTCTAAGTATGATCAATTGGAAAACACTTTCAAATCCAGACTGTAACGACAAGACGACCACGTTTAATGCGTGGATAGCAGGCAAAAAAGCAATCGGTTTCCCGTGCAGTAATAATAGGTCGATCTTTATCGATCGCTGTCAGAACCAAATGTATGCACATATATCGGTGGTACATTGAAAAATGCTGTATTTGTTTAACCTCTGCTCCCAGCAGAAACCATGAGCATACGCCGCTATGGAGGGGGATATGTCTTTTGTCATTTTGAACTTGCATTATAACAAATTGCAATATGCCTTATTCCATTCTAAATTCTAGATTTGTTATTTCCTAATTTCTTAAACGCTAAATTCATTAATTTTGCCTTTGTTAAATTGCCAAATATTGCAATTTTGCATTGTTGCAATTTTGAAGTTTTGCATTGTTACCTGGTTACATTTGACATTCAATTATCCTCGGTTTCATTATTCCACGTCTTAAACTAATAATTTCTTCTTCACAAATATTGATACCGTACAGCATTTTATGATTTCTTATCATACTAGAAATACACAATTTAATGCTTTCCTAACGTTCTGACTGTTAAGAAACACATCTCTGCGTAGAGATTTACTACCGACACAATCATAGCGTCTGCCTTGGGAAAGGTTGTGGGTAAAAGCCGGTACGTACATTCCGAAATATAACGGAGATAGCTATAGCGTAGTACGGAGAATATCGAAAGTAGTAGTGAATTGTTTAGCTTAGTGTAACGTGACTAATAGAGTTATATAGGACGTAGAATGGAATAAAATGGACAGACTATGATAACTGAAATAATAGTATTGACATATAGTTAATATAATGCGACAGACAGACAGACACACGGAAGAAAATGATAGTTTATACATATTTTATCTTAATCGTATATCTAAAATAGAGCTGTGATAATTATTGTTCTCAGACATAGTCCGAGATGTTGCTTTCTTTAGGCAGACCTAATAATACGGGCTAATACTCGTTATTAGCGAGAATTATTTGGAGGGACCCACTGTTTTGTAAACTAGATCTGCTGTTATAATGTTCCTTTGATTGCGCATGCGCAAGCCTATACATTCTCTTCCGGCCAAACAAATTATAGACAGCAGTATGTAATTGTTCATGTCTAAAAAATACTGGGTTTTATCTTCCCTTTAAGTCATTTCTTTATAGTTTGCAATAGCTTAATGATCCGATGTTAATAAGTATTTCGCCATACTTTCTATTCACGATGCTTTCAAATTAATCAGATTTTTTAAGTTTTGTGTTTTTGTCTGTGTTTTTGTCTGGATGCTTTGTCTCGTAAGGTAAGCATATACAGCTTTATATTGCCATTAATTATGATCATTTCTGAATTTATAATTGTGAGTTCATATAGGGTGTAAAGTTTTGTAATGCATAGTTTCACTTTAAAATTAATATGGATAACCGTTTTTTCCTTGCAAGAAAGCGTTTTAAATACAACGGGCCCCTACATATATCATGCTCTCATTTAGATGGCCTGCATTGATGACCAGTTGCCGTTATTGTATATTTGCCTGATTTCCGCTTACATGTAACACTTATTGCGAGATAATGGCTTGAGTTTTAAAGGTAATGCGCTATTGTTTCATAAAAGATAAATTATTAAATGGCATTAGCAGTTAACACATTGGCGATAACAGACTAGGACACAGACATATTAATACATTTGTCATTAGGTCTGTGACTAGGACAAATGTAATGTGCATGTTTCATAAATAACAACAATCTAAATACATGTATATAAATACTCCATTGAATAAATAGTTTATGGACTTCACATGGACAATATTAACAAAATAACAATAATAATAATAATAATAGGCATAATATAAGTATCTATACCCATATACGTTAAAAAAGGGAAGAAGAAGAAGCAGAAGAGAAGAAGAAGAAGAAGAAGATAATAAAAAGAAGACTAGGAAGAAAAAGAAATGCAAATACATGTTATATACATAAATAATTAACGCTTGAATAATTCATTAAATACAGAGTGGACTGTATATTTAACCTTCATAAACTAATAAATACATATTTCGAGCTATGGATGCTATTTACCAAACCGGGTAATTGGTACAGTAATGTACGTAAGTATATATACGTATGTTTTGCAAGTCAGTCTTTGATTCCATAGGTTGCTTAATACCTCGTGTGTGACAAGCCTTGTGTCTATAGACATGCCCCCAAAGTATGGCACCTTATAATGCCACTGTTTACTCGCCAGCCGGGAGTCGAACCAGCTCACCAACAGGGAGTCCAAGTACACCTTTTGATTCTCTATCTGTCCAAGAAAGATGAGAATATGACAACCGACATAGAGGATCGGTTGCATTCAGCGGAGTCTGAAATACTATTAGTGAAAACAACGGTCACCTCTTTGGACACAACAAATCAAAATAATAATGACGTCTTTCATGAACTGTTCAAAGTTTTTGAACAGCTGCAGTCCAGTTTTAAAGATACTGTGTCCGAAATGAAAAAGGAGTATATTGCCATACAAAATGCCATGCAAGTTGATATAAAGGTAAAAAATGACCGCTAACGGAAGTCTTCGCGACGCGTCTGCTTCTGATTATAGAACCAATCGAGGGGCAACCCCAAAATTGGACGCGTAGCCACAGATATTCAAGGCAAAAAAGACAAACACAGACATTCCTCGTTTTCTTCCTCCACAGACACAGACAATGGACTTGGCAACAAATCTAAAAGTAGAAAAAAGTCACGATCTTCTGATACTGACAGATCCGATGACAAATTTCGGGGTCGGAAACAAAACAAAGACAAAAAGAGAAGACACAGGCGTAAGTCTTCCACTAGTACTAGTAGCTCTAGTACTAGTAGACAAGCTCCTCGAGTAAGGGCAGGTCACCGCCACCACCCAGAATGGACTTGTTTTCAGAGGAGGTAGGAAAAATGACGTGGCAGAGCTTCATCTCACGTTTTAACCTCCTAGCTAAGAGGAGGCGATGGTCTAAGCAAAAGTGCGTAGACAGGTTATTGGACTCGTTAAAGGACAAAGCGCTGGAGTATGCGAATCGTTGCCCTGGCAACGATAGCTATAAAAAGTTAAAAAAAGAGCTCCAGTTGAGATTTGACATAAAGGATGTACCAGTGGAAGCTCGCCAAATATTGCACCTTATTAGAAAAACAACAGAGGGATCATTTGAGGAATTCCTTCAACGAGTGTTAAGCATAACACTCGATGGTTACAGACGGGCTGACAGGACGATAGCTGAACAATTGGCGATCGAGTCATTTTTACGAGGTTGTCGCCATAAAGTAATGAATGAGACCCGCAAACAATCCAAGAAGCTTGTCGCCGTGTGAAAAGCTACATGGCTAAATTAAAAGCAGTTCATGGCAACAAGTTCTCATTTGAAGAACGTGCATTTACTACCCAAGAAGAAGACCGGGTATCCAAAATAGAGAGATCCATGGAGGAAATCAAAGGTAAGCTTGGGGTTGGGGAAAATCAAATGCGCTCTCGTAGCCCAAGCCCCTGTCTTGGTGTCTCTGGGAAGACGACATACCCACAAAGAGGGTGGTCCCCAGTGTACAAAGGTCAACCAAACAGAGACCGATATAGGAGCACATCTCCTTATCAAAGACAACGATCGCCTGATTGGAGATCAAGGTACAATGAACCACCAATGACCCGACCATCACACCCATCGATGGCACCTCCAGGTGTGGCCCCTCGAGGTTATGAGTATAGGTCCCGATCTCCCAGTCGATACCCTTACCCTATTAAGACCAACAATGCGGGCTATGATCAGCTAATATCCCGGTCCCCGGGTAGGAATGTACCCAATATGACTGACCGCTACAAAGGCGACACTGTACAGGAGTATCAGTACCCTCCTACTGGCTATCGGGATAGACCACCTAGTCCATACAATGACAGGACGGGCTTGTCTCGAAGTCCAAGTACTAGAGGCCAGTCGCCAGGGTCTCAACAGTTGCATGATTTAAACGATCAGGGGCTAGGCAGGAAAACGACCCCCATCTAGTCCGTAACCCAGGGTGTCGTAACACTGAAGTGTTGGAGCTATCCATCAAAACAACTAACGCAATGACTATAACAATAGACATGGCAATTGACGGTAATATGGTTTCCGCGATTGTTGATAGTGGTGCTATGGCAACACTTTTTCAAAAACTTTTTTTCAAAAATATATGGGTCACCAAAGGATAGGCCTAGGTGTCAACTAAAAGGCATTGGGTCAGACATTGTAGAGGGATATTTTGTGCCTATTGTACCACTCACAATTGGCACACAAACGTTCTTGCATACAGTATGTATAGCACCAACTGAAGATATTTGCATCCTGGGTTTAGATTTTCTAAAGCCGCAGGCAGTGTTATAGATTTAGCGGATAACACAATAACCATTGGCAATGGGGTGATTCCAGCTAGGATCAAACTTGGGCCTAGGATACAAGTCTCCGGGTTATAATAAAAAAAAAAAACTGTGTTGCCACCCAGACTGGGTTATGTTAATGTGGCCCTTGAATCACCCATTGACGGTAGCTTCATATTTGAAGCAAAACCTTTCAAAAATGTACTGATATCCACTGTATATGGCAAAGGATCATCCCTGACATTTAAAGTGATTAATGACACAAACAATTGTATATCTTTCAAGAAGGATAGGGTAATAGGATGCGCAGAATCGGGTGGACATGGATAGCCCAGATATCATTCCTATGGGAAAGGAGCATGACTTGCCGGAACATCTAACGGAGATGTATAAAAGGGCAATCCCAAGCCTTTCGGAGGATGAGAGTTTAAGATATTTAAACGTCTATTAGGTGAGTTTCAATCTGTATTTTCCAAGAATGATATGGATATCGGGTGCTTGGCAGGAGTAGAGCATCAAAGTGAAGTGTCGGATGCCACCCAGTTGAAGAAAGAATTCAGAAGAACACCATTTATGTTCCAAACACAAGAGCGGGAATATCCTAATAAATTGCTCCAACAATGTGTTCTTGAACCCTCAGCCTCTGAATGGTTATCCGCCCCTGTCCTGGTCCGGAAAAAAGTCCTGTAATTTACGGTACTGCATTGATTACCGTGCACTAAATAGCAGGACCGTAAAAGATCACTACAATCTCCCGCTCATAGATGACAGTTTAGACTCTTCATATGGTAAATAGTTGTTCTGTGTTTTGGATCATTGTAATGGTTATTATCAGATCCCCGTGGAAGCTAATTCTAAACGTTTAACCTCTTTTGGTACACTATTTGATGGTTTTCAGTGGACTCGCATGACCATGGGACTATGTAACGCACCTGCCACCTTTCAGCGTGCAATGCAACTTGTTATGCGAGGTCTCACGTGTGAAGAACTAATTGTGTACCTGGACGATTTAATTCTTCTGGGAGTTGATTTTGACGGAATGCTGGGGACACTACGGAAAGTATTCATGCGTTTTCGCGACCATAATTTGAAACTGAAAGCTAACAAAAGTCAGTTTTTCAAAAAGGAAGTAGAGTTTCTGGAAAAACGGGTTAGCTAAGCCGGAATTTCAATTGCGCCTGACAAAATAAATGCAGTAATAAACTGGCCAGTCCCAAAGAATGCGAAACAAACGCTCTCATTTCTGGGCTATATGAATTACCACAGAGACCACATTCAACACTTTGCTCAAATTTCGGCGGTTCTATATGAATTGGCACATGCTAAACAATTCTACTGGAATGAAGATCATCAGAGATGTTTTGAAACTTTAAAGACACTTGCTACTTCAGCACCACTCCTATCACACCTGTCACCCGATGGTCTATTTATTCTAGACACAGACGCTAGCGGAAATCAGGTGCTGAATTGTCACAAGTACAAGACGGCGTGGTTAAGCCTATTTGCTATGCCAGTCACGTGTCAGTGAAACAACACCGAAATTACGGGACTTCCCGCAAAGAATTACTGGCCGTAGTCAAATTTTGTCGGCAATTTCGACACTATTTATTAGGCCGGTTTTTTCTTATACGTACCGACCACAACAGCTTAGTGTGGCTTACCCGGTTTAAACACGTAAAAGGGCAGTAAGCGTGTTGGTTTGAGGAATTGTCTTTATACAACTTCAAGATAAATCATCGCAAAGGGAGCGAACATGTAAATGCTGATGCACTTAGCCGCAGAAGCGATGACTTGCACCCCTGCGATTGTTATGATGCAGGAAAAGACATAGAAAATATCCCGTATTACCCCTGTGCATATTGCAAGCGTGCACACACACAGTGGGCGCGGTCTAACGATGATGTCGATGACATAGTGCCCTTTGCAGTACGACCTCTGCAGGATGCAAACCGAAACCGGAAGCAAGCCCAAATTGGGTCGATAGTATATAATCTGTTCAACTAAGGGATACCCAATTAAATGACCCTGACCTTGGACTAGTCATGCACTGGTTAGAACACAAGTGCGAAACTTCTATGAAGGAACTGAAACTCAGTAGTCCTGAAACCAGATCACTATGGTTAACAACTAAGTCTCAACTGAATTATAATCACGGAGTACTATATTACTCTTGGGAAGGTGCTGATGATTCGGTATCCTCTAACTGTCTAGTGTTCCACAAAGAACTGCAACAGAAAATATTATTCTTTAGTCATGATACCAAAGAATCTGGCCATTTGGGGGAGGTCAAAACACTAGAAAACACTAGAACGGTTACAAGGCCGTTTTCACTGGTACGGAATGACCAGATATGTTAAAAATTGCTCTGTGTGTAACAAAAATAAAAATCATCGAACGGCAAGGGGAGTCTTGGGTTCGTATCATGCAGGCTATCCAATGGACAGAGTGCATTTGGATATTATCGGACCTTTCCACAAAAGTAGGTCCGGAAAGCGATACATACTTGTCATGGTGGACCAGTTCAGTAAATGGGTCGAATTCATTGTTACAATTGGCTGTCCACTAGAAGTTCACACTGACCAGGAAAGAAATTTTGAGAGTAATTTATTTCAGGCTTTTTGTAAAGTACTGGAAATTACTAAAACTCGAACAACTCCCTATCACCAATCAGGAAATGGTCAGTGTGAGGTCTTAAACAGAACCATTTTACAAATGGTAAGGAGTTATATTGGCCGTGGATTGCGAGATTTGGACGAGCACCTACCATTAATTGCAATGGCTCTTCATTCTATGAAAAACAGAGCTACTGGATTTTCAGCAAACATGTTAATGCTGGGGAGAGAGACAATGCAACCCATTGATCTCATAATGGGTCAAATAAAAGAGACTCATCATGATCCCAGTGGCTGGGTCAGCAACCTAATTTCAAACTTTGATCACGTGCACCGTATAGCAACGAGAAAGATTATGACGTCAGACTGAAGGAGAATATGTCTGAAGTTGGTGATGTAGTTTACATGATAGATTCCTCCATCATAATTGGTTCAAGTAAAAAGCTGAGACCCCCATGGAAGGGCCCATTCCTGATTGTACGTGTGCGTCACCCTCTCTACAACGTTGCCAGTAAGACCAAAACAGCGTCAGTCCACCAAGACAGGCTAAAACCTTGTAAAAACTCTGACCTCCCATTGTGGCAGCAAAGACAAAGGCATGGCTTTCTTGATTCCTTGCCCTTCCCTTAACAGATGAGGGGGATGATGAAGAACAAGAGATCCCAAAATCAAACCATCAGCCCATTTGGATGCAGATGCAACATTACCCTTCATGTTAGGTGATCATCCAGACGTCACTCTACCATACATGTGGGGGGAAGAGGCAGTAGATAATTGTGGTTCCAGCCCTTCTGTTGTTGAGTTATACGACCTTGAGGGCGAAACTCAGCTAACCGACCCTGTCCCCGCTGTCGAAATGACAAGGAAAGGCAGGGCAGTTCGTCGTCCGGCCCGATTTCTTGATTAAATTATACTTTGTCCGCGGGGTGCAATGTATTAGCGTGTATGTTCTGTTCATGCACTTTTAATTACTTACTGCATATGGGTATATTTACGGGGGTCAGCTAGTGATGCGGTTGTAACTGTTTGATTAGCTTGTATGTTTTGTTAAATATGTTGCACCCATACTACATGGCTAATTTAGTCCACGTGTTAATTTCTCGTGATCATGGTACCCAGATTAGCTTGCATGTTTTGTCCGAATTACCGTGGTCATGGTTGCTATCATGTAAACATCTTTTCATTAATGTTGTTTTGATTGACACTGTAGCTGCAGTTGGCTTGTATGTTTAGCTGTAAAGCAGTGTTGTTTCGAAACAAGTACGTGTAATCTGGCCTCGTGTGAACTCGTCATTCTTGCTGGGGCAGATATTTGCAATTGTTTGTCAGAGTTTCATGATTTCAGTTTGTATTAGCTTGTATGTTGTTCAGACTGGGTCGTGGGATTCATGGCAGAAATTTGCAGTATTATACATTTGTTCTTGCTGTCCTGTGTTTGTCCTGTTTAGCTTGTATATTTTGACAGGGCGGCGCTGGATAGTTTGTGCAGGTTGATACTACTTTTTAAATATACATCCACATAATCTGTAATAACTTTGTTGGTCTAGTTTAGCCTGTGAGTTGTTGAGACTAACATCGTGACTCTTTTATATTGTTGGCTCTAGAAAAAGGCTCCGTTCGTTCCATTTAGCCTGTGTGTTGTTGAGATTAACAGGGGTATTGTTGCATGTCATGATTGTGTTGAAATAAACCTGAAATTATTCTGCTCTATAAACATAATTATAAATCAATTGCCGGTACAGGTCCTCAAAATGGACTTGTTTTTTTTAATTGTAAGCAACCATGAGCAGACCTGTCAAGAGATCGAAGTTTTCAGAGAAGCGTGAAGTGTGTGGAATCTCTTCTAATCACATTAAACAACATGTACTAATGACACATGCACCTTGTTATGTGTGTCCTGCATCCGCATGCATGGAATGTCATCGCGGTGAAGGCTGTATTCAACAGCTAAGGAAATTCCATAGCAGTCACGGGGTTATCCAAGGAGACTCTCTTCTTGAGGCTTGGGCGCTCGCTGTCAATGTGTTGTTATATTTCCTCATTCAGCACCTAGCCCTTGGGTCTCTGGCAGACCTCTTTGTATTTGTTGTGGATAATGCACTCTATCCTCCATCCATTTCATTCTCGGAGAAAGAATGTTTCTATCTCAGAGAGTACGACAGGAGGGCTGGGTTGGAACCTCTATCAGATGTGCTGTATGGCACCGTTCCGCCGGTCCGCATAAGTATGATTCTCCATTATGCCATTCTAAATCGGCTGTTCTACAAATTGCCATAACAATTTATCGATACTGTGCGAGAATTAATTCGTTACAGCACGTTTGAGGATTTCAGCGCACCACGTTGTCATTCCATGTTGAAAATGGCGTCTATATACTACCATTTTCACATGGATGAGCTCTCCTGCCGTTCTACCCAATCATTTCGGGAACTGGAAAGTTCGGTAGCCCCATTACGTACCATTTAGGTGTAGCTACACTGTTTTCTATGATGGAATTATTAAAATATTATTTGTTATTGTTATTTCCACTTTATGTTGTGTTGATAGTTAAAAAGTAAATTTTCCATTGTAATCAGCACCATAATAGTGTTTTAAGTTGATATCTCCTCAAAGATGGGGTAGAGTGTTGTACCTGCGACCATGTAGGAGGCCTCACTCTGGTGACGTCAGGGGATTGACCTTCGCCTAGGCAAGGGTCAGCCAATCGTCGGCCAGCAATAAGTCACGTAACCCCAATCCGGGTGAGCTCCGAAGAATCAGGGCAAGACTCGCTCTCTTCAACCTCAACTACCAGACTAACAACATCACGACTGATTGTCTCTGTACATCAACGTTGACATTGGTTTAAAGGAGCTGGGAGCGTTCTAGGTAAGTATACTGTTACTTAGATATTATTGTGCGCTGATATACAGCGCGGGTCTTCACTCGTACATCAAAGTTTTATTCTGTTCATGAATCGAGCCTGTCAAGAGGTGCTTTCCGGGCAGGGAAGTGACCGGCCAGTGTCATAGACTGGGCCTACTGTAATGACGATGTTGTGCGCTGCTCCTTTAATTGTTCCGGCTGTGGTGGACAATCCTTAATGGTCAGGGCGAAGCAACTCATCAGCTTTTATACTGGTTAGCGGCGGTGCCACTACATCCTTCAGTAAAACAACTGAGGTAATGGGGTGGAAGGCAAGTGCGAGCATGGGTTTCACGGGGCCCGCATGAATTTTACAAACTTTATTCATGTCTGGTCGTCCCGCTTTGTAACCAGGGTTCTCATGTCTGGCGAATCGGCACCACTCCTAGTAATATTTCTATTCTAGTAAGATATTTTAATTTGTATCGAGCACTCTGGTTTAAGATTTGGTTCTCTCTCAAACACAATATTCAATCAGCTGTTATTCATAATGAGCAACCACCACATATGTTAACTTAGAACAGGCGGCTCATTAAAGACTTCACGGGTAGCGCATTTCCTATTTCGTCGGATGCCTTCGTTAAGAAATCGGAATATGATTTGAGTTTTGGCAGCACTTGCTTATTTTCTGGACGAATGCATTTATTTTGAGGGATACACTTGATAACAGTCAAATTGCTGTCAGGACTTGTGGCATGTTTTACTATATTTGGTAATCTAGGGGTTCCTTATGCGGATGGAATGTCTGTTCGCTCCGCTATTGAGTTTAGATTGTTCTCGATGCCATATACTCCGCAAAAGTCACGAAGTGTTCACGGATCATTTGATGACAGTCGTGGGCTGTGGCTGTCACCGTTGCCACACTTTGTTGTATTCCCTCCCTGACCTTTTAGATGGAAAGGCACTCCTGCTATGTCTGATATCACAATTTTGAAGACGGTTCTGTTAGTGTTAGCAGTTTCAGTACGAGTTCCTTAGCCTAGCACATAGAATTGATATTCATAATGGGTACTGAAGCACTGGTCAAAGTTATTAATAATTAGGCACCCAAGTATTGCCGTCTTATTCATCTGGTTAGACAAGCCCACAGCCTATGCAGAGGTTTGTAAGACTGATCAGAGTGGCAGGAGTTTTATTGTCACCTTGTCATTTTAAACACCGACATAGCTTCATCCGTACTGAAGAGTCATGTCTTAAAGTTTGCTAAATCTTGATTACAGTGGTTACCCTTTTAGCATTGGTCTTTAGATGGGTGGCGCGGCAGTACCCTCCACTGTCATTACTTCGAATCGCCTCGATGCGTTTTGCTATTCAGTCCTGACTCTTGTTTCAAGTATACTATCACTCAACACCTGTTATTTTACCTTATTATATAATAAATGCTCAAGTTTAAATCTTATAACACGTACCTAACTTATAATACGTTATACAACTGTATAATATATGTAGCTCAGTTTAGGTATTCGCAGGTCATCGTGTGGCGATGTGAACGGCCCCCTTTGTCATCGAGTATGATTAGTGGCACCAAGCAGCCAAGGGGAAACGAACGAGGGTCCGACACATTGGGTGTACTATTATACCGGCACAGCTATGGTGATATGTGCTTGGGTGATTTGCAAGCAAAGTTGGGGAAGTTGGGGAATGACTGACGTCAGTCCAACACAATCCATCTGTTTTTCCATTGTGGGGGCTATGACCCAGTCCTTTGTGCACAGTAGACAAGCAGTTGCAAAGTTGTTGACCTTTTTACCAGCGAGCTATCAGTTGTTAACGTATCTTGTTAGGCATTTTGTTTAGGTTCAAGTGTCGCTATACCAAATTAGACGTTGTAGCTTTGAACAACACAACGCACGCAGGTCTCACGACATTCTATGATATTCTATCTGTATGTTTCGGTGTTTACACGTCCAGGTTGGGAAAACAACGCCTCACTCCTCCTGCACAAATGGCGTCAGTTCAAGAAATGTTCCTTTGCAAGTTATATAAATCACATTATTTTTGAATTGTGGTATGGCGCGGCTCACTTTATGATATATACTGTCCTGTATGCGCATTGCATAATCTAACAATGATATATCCAATTTTCTTTGGCTGCGAGGGATTATCAAAATTTCATTTTGATTGCTGCTCTCTGGCATTATCAAAATTTCATTTTGATCACTGCCATATGGCCGTAGGCGAATCCTTCAATTCAGTAAAATCAAATTTAATGACAGTTAACACTTTTATAATTAGTAAATTTTAATGTAATACTGACCACTGTTCCCCAGGGTCGAGATTACAGCATGACATTTTAAGCCTTTTGGGCTTATTGTTGGTGCATCATGCCTAGTTCGGTCGTGCACATTATTGTAAACTTTAGAAAAAATTATTCAATGAAGACACATTTTATTTTAGAATTAGAGTTTGGAATGAACATTTTATTTAAGTCTTTTGGGGCTTTACTAAGGGTATAAGGCTGTTGGGCCATGCCCTCTTTTGTGAAACATGTTAAGGGCTGCCATGATATATATATGTGTTGCCGGCAGCCCGCTATTTGGAGCCGCGCCCAAAATTTGCCATAACAATAGTAACAATAATTGTTGTAATATCTGTACGAGCTATAGGCTAACAGAAAATCACATTATTTGTTTAACAAACCTTTTCCGGACGCTTTTTTTGAGATACACTTTCAAAGACGGTTTCCAGTGGCTATGTGGCTAAAACGAAACAAACTACATTCAATTAGAATATTTATAAAATAAATAAGTGTAGTCTGTGATGCTCATGACGAACGTCTTCTGCATGATCTTGAATTTAAATTGTATGGAATAACGAAACTATTACAAAGCTATAAATAACTCGTATCATAGCAAGGCTCTATGGTCAACATTTGCAGGAATGGTTTGCAACCTCTTCTTCCCCCAAACAGGCTACTTATAAATATATTGAAACAAAATTTGGATGTGAAAAATATATTAATTGTGTCAAAATAATAAGCACAGGATAGCATTAACTTTAACTAGATTAAGATGTTAAGCTCACAAATTGGCTATTGAAGATGGTATATATAGAAATATAGAGAGGGATCAAAGAAAGTGTACATTTTGCAATAAAAATGTTGTTGAAGATTATTTCATAATTCAAAATTATTGAACAGGCTAGCCAGATATAATTGTCTTGCGAATATTAAACGTGAGAGCATAATTGCAACAGAATACATATATGCGTTTGTCAAGTATGTGCATGTGCAGATTTTGAGAGTGTTTTATTATTAGTAGTATTATATTGTATTGCATAACTTTTCTAATAGTGTAGTGACCAACAACCCAAAATTGTTTTCACAATGTCTTATGCTTACATGGCAAATATGTATTATGGTATTGGTATTCCTTATGAAGCTCGTGAAATCACACGATAGAGTTATCTATATGGGTCAGAGATGGGTCAAGTACTTTACATACTATTTATTTGAATTGAGAAATGTGAACAATGGGAAAAAATGTATGCTTTAATTACTTTCAATACTATATATTTCTTTATACTTAAAATTGTTTACCCATACCTAAATACTTCTCATGCCCTTCTCCAGAACATGTTTTAATATATGTGTTTATTTGTATTTGTATTTAGTATGTCTTTTATGTATTACCGCCTCAGCGCTGTTGACGATCGACATTGTAAAATGTTTATGCCTTAATAAAAAATGAATTGAATTGATGAAAATATGTGTATGGGGTGATAAAGAGATTGTGGTGCGTAGTTAATTTCTTCTACACGCGAATTTCTGAACGGCCTTTGATAGTTCGCATGATGATAAAAGATTTCAATTAAATATAATAATGATAATTTAATTAGGTACTCTCCAAATGTGCATGCAATGCATGTAATTATTATTAAATGTTCAATTATATCAAAATGAAAATTGTATAGACCAGATGTCAATAGATTATCAAATCGTTTTATTATTTGTATAGATATTGCTGATTAGTCATGTATGTCTGCTGTGTTAAGATGCGTGAATGCCACTTGAAATCTGCCTTAGTGCTTTTCACACCTCTAATTTACCATTTTAATTAATTTCTTGGCAATGTAAGTGACCCCATGTCTGATATGTATTTAATAATGTGATTACATTACATCCTTATTTATGCTAACTCTTACACAAATGATGTATAGTACGGCACTGATTTTACCTATTATCCAATCACATTTGATATATAGATTTCATGTATGCATGATAATTGTTCTAATATATGATATAAATAAATAGATGAACAGCTTGTGTCGTTATTGCCCCGCTTTAGTGGCGGGCTTTATTTATCTCGGGTTTAGAAACGTACTATGGAGAGGAAGTAATGAACATTTTCTTTAGTTTTTCGAAACTGTAATACGTGGTTCTCGTTATTTTCGCTATAGTATAGCAATACGTGTTGTATTTCAATAGAATAGGGACGCACCGCAGTATCAGTTTATTTTTAGACGTTTACTTTTAGACGCGATTCAGAACTAGGCGCAACGCGGTAATTAATAGTTACTGGTTCTCGAAGATAATCTGCGCATTAATAGCACAGCGATGTATTGCAGTTTGTCAGTACATCAGTCAAGAATAACACTGTTTAATTTGTTTTTAATTTTAACAATTTCGAAGTAATTGATAAAGTCCAAAACAAATAAACATATTCACAAATATGTTAACGTGTTAATTCAATATTTTCACCATTATTTGATGTAACCGGAGCACAGTTTCTAGTAATGTTCATAATACTTCAACTAAGGTAGAGAAATATAAGCTTTAACAGTCAAATACACACTGTTTGAGAATTTGTTTGCAGATCAAATGATTGGTTTACACATTGTTTTAAGAATTAATTTGAAAATCAAATGTATGCACATATTATAGTCGGTATGCCAAATGCCAATTTTGGGTCGAACCCTAATTTGGAGTATGCACAAAATATTTTTGCATAAAATGGTTCTACAACATATCCTTTCATAGAAACTGAATGATGCAACTCTGTCATCATTGAGCATTTTGATATATTCAAGATGGCGTCCAAGATGGCCGCCAAAATGAAAAATCCACATGTATCACAAATAACATGAGGTTTGAACAAGAATTTGAAAAAGAAAATTGTGTTTGTGGTTAGGGATAACATTTTAATAATTAAAATATTGATTTGAAATTAAAAAACACATTTGAAAAATCCAAAATGGCCGCCAAAACCGAAAAATCCTGTTTTAAAGCAGTATAATCACTAAATGAGCTAATATATGGACACTATTTGGATATTTTTGATAAATGAAACTGTATGTACATTAAAGATGGTTTATTGACTATTATTTAATAAAAATAATGGTACATGGGTTGGTTCTTACCAATAGAATGAAGGCATAAATTGAAACTGAAAACACAATAATAGAATGTGGAGTGTTCTGCAATTTGTTTGATTCATTTACAGATTCTAATATATATTTGAGTCAGTCCATGCTAACATTTCAGCTTGGCATTGGTGAATAATGTGAATCCAGATCAGCCTGTACAGTCTGATCATGATCTACATGTTTCCTCAATCAGATATCCAGATCTGCTTATATCAAAGCTTTATAGATGCTAACGGCGAACAAATTATATTCAAATCGGACGTTGTGGATGTAAATGCCGATCTAGATCATCACTGCTTGCAAATACTAAGTTTTACCTTTTCGCTCTTTCAATTAATCTAATTATTGTTCTCTTTATATTATCAATATTCCACATTCTGCATAATTATCCACTTTTTAATTGAAAACATAATTGATATTCGGCAACACTCATGTTCAGTTGTCGTCTTCACTATCCGATTCACTCGAATTATCATCTGCAGCATTTAATAGTTCATTTACATCCTTTCTTAATCTATTTTGACAATAAGAGGTTTGATTGCAATTACAAAATATTGTACAGGCAAGTTTGGCTCCATAGCAACCACAACGGGATGTTGCACATGGCTGCTCTGAAGCACAACCACAGCAGATAAGCTTCAGGACACATGCTGGTGCTGGGGCCTTGTTTTCTGGGATTGTAGTAGGTATGAGTATCTTAGAATTAATATCTTTGCTCCATCCAAAGTTGATAGGATCCATATTTGGAGGATCTGGTTCCAGCACACTTCTCCATATGCAGGCCTGTATATGTGACATTTTCATTGAACGATTCTGATGTAGGTGATAACGACTGTAGTTTTGGCATCTTATGACTGTTTTCTTGCCCATTTTTGATGACCAAACATCATATCTTACACTGGACATACTTGCACCTGTCTTCCTACCATAACACGCAGATATAAAACCGGTAGCTTTTTCATTAACTGTATTCATGTCTGCATCTATATCGCCAAGTTTGTCTAGGTCGCATCCTCGTTTAAGCTGTTTGACAACGGTTTCTTCCAAGGCCACTAATTTTGGCAACGGTATCGCAGCCAGACAGCGCATGTGCTGCTAAGAGCTGCGGTATAATATCTGCATGTGTTCTACATGTTGCTGCAATATCTACCACAGTTCGATTAGCGCTAGTTCCTTCCATTAGTAGTGTACATGACAAATTCTTAAGGGCATAGTAGTGAGCCAACAGCACAAAAACGTCAGTGTCGTCACAGATCAACGTCACAGATTCTGCTCCTTGTGATGCAGCATATACTACCTGCTGTGGAATTATAACATCAGCTTCTTCATGACTGGTCCTTAAGTCTACTCGATCAATGACAATCCCCATGTGAATCTCCTGGGAGACCTCTGAGGAACATGTGATCATAAGCTTGTTATTGAAGGTTGTAGGTAAGTTCATGGCTTTGGCTGTGTGATGCTCACATATCATGTCTATGAGCTGGACGGTGTTGTCTGTGTTTGTCAGGACCTTATGTTGGGCAGGTAATGGTGTTGTGGCATTCAATTTGTAATCGATACCAGTCTTCTGACTCCCCCGACTTTTTCTTGTGCTACTCTTGATGCTATACTGATAGTATTTGTCAAAGACCAGATATACGTCACACACTTTCAATCTCTTATACACATATTGCCAGAAGTGATCCATGAAAAACTGCACAGTTCCATTATTTGGCCAGTGTGCACACCACAGAATTGCACACCCATCAATAACAAACACATTAGGTTTTTCTGCTCCGCGGGCCGAGTGTGTGATTTGAAGCTTTTTCTTTAGCATAGATTTGTTTGTGGCTATCCTCATTTCACCACTATCATCAAACATGGACGTTGGGATTGGTGCTAGCTCATGACTGAATATATCCTTTAAGTCGATTGTTCGAGTTGATGCTAGTCCCATAACTCTTGCGTAGATCAACTGTGTGTCGAAAACAGTGCCAGATCCGAATTTGACACGTTTCCTGCTGACTGACATAATCACCACTTTGTTCGTTATAGGTCCGTTGAAACCTTCAGGCCAGGAGCTTTCGTATGCAGACATTTGAGCTCTTCCAATGCTCACAGCACTGTCAACATTGACTGTATCTGGCACTATTCTACCTGTTACAATGTTCAGAAGACTGTTTGAATATTCCTCTGGGTTCAGCGGGTCAATACAGGTTTCCAGCTTCGTGCATATATTATTCCTGTCAGTTGCATCAGACGCAATACGCGCGGCTGCCTCCTCCTTGTGTGAAGTGACATTATCTGACTCTTCAATGTGGTCTCTCATGATATTCAGGTCTTGAAGGAGACGGCTACAGGTGTGAAGACTTAACGCCCACCGCTTCAGAGCAGACTCACTAAGAGTGATACCGACAACACCACCAGGTCCATGGCCGTAACGCATAAACGTAGTCTCAATAAACATGTCCGACCATATCGCATTCCACAGGCCTGCCTTATGTCGCATCACATGTTCACCATTTCTGAACCTAGACTGTATCTCATCCGGAAGGTTCTCCATACTCCGCAAATAATATAGGCCATACCTCGCATAATTTACGTGCTTAGCCGCAAAGAAGTAAGGCATCATTGATGCAACTGCATACAGGTGTAAAACCCATTCCCACTCCCTCTCTGCTCGAACAAACAACATCATAATCAAAACCGGTTTGATTAGACACTCCAACCAAAGTTTGGTAGTCCTACTATGTGCCGCTTTTTCCTCAAGGATGGCAATTAAATCATCAAAGTTCTCAACGTCTTGTATGACTCCTCGAATAATTGCCTCAAACACGATTCTCAATGCGCGAACATTTTGTGGAAAGTTTTTCCCTAAGAGCATGCGTGGTACCCCACCAAACGCAGCTTTCATCACTTCTTCCAATCCAGTATTGTCCATTAAAACGCCAACACAGCCTACAAAGCTCATTAACATGTGCATACCCCTCAGTCGTGGGTACAGGTTGGGAAAGATCTCTGGATTAACCCACATAACATTGACCATTACACGGTACAGTTGTTGATCAGCAGTGAACACAGTAAAAGTTTGTCCACACTTAACAGTTAGCCTCTGTGCTTCAAACATGGCTGTCATCATAGTATCTGGGTCTGACGGAACCATATCTTTCAGGGGATTATACATTGCAGTCGTCCCTGGCTTCAAACTCTGACCCCGTGTTCTTGCCATTAATGTGTTGTTACTTCCAAATTCAGGTGTGTTTGGGACACTTGTTACTTTTTTCAGGAATTCGAAATCTAAGTCCTTTGCCCGTGCTCTGGTTACAACTTGCTCTGCCAATATCTTTAAAGGCAATATGGGACGTAGTGCCTTGTTAACAGGCATTTCAGGTTTTTTTGGACCTTGGTAATAACAAATCGGTACAGTAGGAGTCACCTGTCTTTTCATATCTTCTTTCTTCACACGCTCTATTGTCTCTCTGCTGCTTTGATGGGTATCCGCGTTTTTCTTATTCTGTGTCAGTAACAAAGCTAGGGCATGTGTTGATCGAATACAATTCTGAGAGGAGATGTTAGCATCGAAGTTATCAGCTAAGCCTGAATCAATCCAACCTCAGAATCATGAATAGCTCTTTACATCTTGTTAACATCTTGAGCAGCGGCCATAGCAGCAGACGCTTTAAATCTCTTTACTTCATCATATGAACAGGTAACACCAAAATCATGCAGACTATCTATTTTGCTTCTGTCCCTAGTCTGTACACCAAGTGCAATTTGCAATGAAGTAGGTTTATGATTAAGAATAGCAGTCACCATGTTTTCAATCAATAATGCCGGAAGTGTAAAATCTAGTTTGTCAGATAAACATGACAATAGTGACATAGTGTTGGACTTGACTCTTCTGAGGCAATCTCTTTATCAATTTGTACATTATAGAGAGTTTGTTTGTTCACTATTTGCCTACACTCTTTCACAATCTGCTTGGCGACACTTTCAATCTGCATATTGTCATCATCTAACTGTTCTAACCTTAATAAATCAGATGCTCTGTTTTGAAAAACAATTACATTTGCTAGTCCTGGAGATGAAAACACTAACATCTCTTCACCAAGAACTTCACTTAATTGCTTGACCAGATTAATCCGGGATAACAAAATGCCACCATGTGCAGCATAAAAAGTGTGTAATCCAATCGAAGTCCATACTTGCAGTTTGTCTGCTTTCATTTCACTAACAGTAGCCTCAAACGCATGATCAATGTTGTCAGATGTGTCTCTTGAAGAATAGTTAATGTTACGTTTATTCATAAACTTTTTCCGACAGTCGTCATGGTATCGCGCATCAGCAGCATGCAAGTCACTAATGGCTCCAAGAAGGCGTACTTTTACTTGTTTTGCCCAATCATCGTTACGAGATGTACATGTTTCTAGAATAGCGTCTTTAAATGTCTGCCGACCAGGTCGATCTGCTGTTCTACACATTAATGCTTTTCGCCATCGCTTAGGGTTTTTAGGATCTGGTTTCAAATCACAGTTTTCACCACAATACAAACAATTTTCACGAAATTCAAACTTTCCCACATCAGAACGACGAGTGCGCTTCGCTGGTGTTTGGCTAGTAGATGCTATTGGTGTACCACTCCGCTTAAGATACTGGCGTATATGCCAGGATGAAGTATATGTAGACACACAGTCTCTATGACACTGGATTTCATCTGTGTGGAGTCTTTTTTCTAGATCGACATGAATATTATCCTGCCTGCGCTTGCTGGAGTAGATAATTTTTGTAATGCGATCAGCTCCCGCACTGGTAAGTTCTTTCTCAGACTCCCCACACCAATATACTTGGCCGAAAAAGCACTCCATCAGTTTCATCAATCTGCAAGAGATACAAATGGATATTCAGTGATTTATTCAATCAATATTTAATGATCTAGACAGATTTACATTTTTGTCCGAACTCTAGTTTAGTCCGAGCACTACTACACTTTTAAGAAAAATCCATCGGCACTTCCTTTACAGACTAATTTCTAGATTTTTTATATACATAAGGTTATTCACAAAATAATGGATAACCCAGGGACTACACCTATATCTTTTAGTAACTTTTATAATACCAAAGAAATACAAACTACAAAGTTCAATATTTCTTTTTATATTTTCCCACTCTTTAAACTTGAACTTTATACAGTAATCAACCAACCCTGTCATTTATATAAATCAATGTATTTAAATGAATAGACAGTGTTATAAGTGTTACTTACCTTCAATTCATTCTGGGAATTATGATCTTTTGGATGAATAATTCTTCTAAAGGCAAAATACATTCATTGGAAATCAACATTCCGGGTAAATCAATGGCGCGTGTACAACAAATGGGAAACAACTGAAATAACTGAATGATGAAATAACTACAAAAGGAGGCAACTAAAGCGTTATCATACTGATAGTTTGTGCAATTAATGAACATAATTCTGTGTGACATATTGTTTGATAAGTATATTATATCAAATTACCAAATTTATACAAATATTTGCGGGGGAAATTGTCATGTTTGTACAAAATGATCTTTGCTTATACTGCTATTTAGTTAGATTTATTTAATTGTTTAGGTAATTTTCTTTTCTAAATAGTCATCTTAATGCTAAGCATACTCTATATGAGATTTCCAATTACTATTGGTAAACAATTCGTGCAGAAAGACAGCAGAAACTAGAATATATAGATATTTTTCGGTTTTGGCGGCCATTTTGTCAGCCATTTTGGATTTTTCAAATGAATTTTTTATTTCAAAATATTATTTTAATTAGTATAATGTTATCCATAACCACATATGCAAAAGTGGTCATCATAATTCTGTTCAAATCTCACGTTATTTGTGATATATAATATTTTTTTATTTTGGCGGCCATCTTGGCGGCCATCTTGAATATTTTAAAATGCTCAATGATGACAGAGTTGCATCATTCAGTTTCTATGAAGGGACATGTTGTAGAACCATTTTATGCAAAAACATTTTGTGCATACTCCAAATTTGGGTTTTTCGATCGGCATACCGACTATTAACACAATGAAGAAATAAATGAATTACATTAAATGGCATAACTTACAAACACTTTGGACTAATATAAAACAATATATCGTGATACGTATTGCGATACGCTGTATCCGTATACCATTATATCGCAATACAAGAACAACTGACATTACCCATATATGGTCGTAATATATTGTTTTATGTTTTCTTACGATGTAGTTATTGTATTCATTATTTTATTTAGATTAGGCAATTGCAATTAATCAGATGTGCATAGTTTATACTGCTTAAATGATCAGTTTAAAGGATCAGCTTAAAAATTAAACAAAAACGCTCCGGTTATAGATATACCTACAAGGAATTGATGTTTTCAAATCTTAACAGAAACTTATAAATAGTTTTTAATTGAACAGCATTGTGTCTGGTGCGCCCGATTTGATTTCTGTACAATGCAACGGAAATACGTCATAGTTTAATGAGTATATGAAACCTTATACTATTATATTTAATATCTAGACTCCACCTACAGATTCACTTCTATGTATATGTACGAAAGTGTTCATCTGCAAATGTTCTGGCGGGCCTGTGATACGTTGTATCACAGTTCTCTTTATATTTTACATCCTATTTAAACCGGTAATCGCTATTCGATTCGTTACTAAACTATTCACTACTATGTTCGGTCTTCTCCGTAACACGCACCTGCTATTTCCGTTATATTTCGGAATGTACGGTACGGTTCGTAGCCTATGTCACCCGGCTTGCTTCTGATTTCTACGCTTCGCCTATGCTACGCGGATTCATAAGTAAGGCCTGGGGAAATTGGAAGTTTGAAATCGCCCCTCACGTTGGGACGATCAAGGCGAGACTTTGAGAGGTTCTATGAGTCTTTCAAAAAAGCTATTTTTATTTTATTTCAATGTTAATTGCTTACTGTTAGCGCGAATAAAATCGACTCATCGCTAGTGGGCCTTTAATTGGTCTAATCTGCCCAGATCCATATGTGCAAGTAACACATGCATGATACGGTCTTGGTTCGGTATGGTACGGCTTTTACCCCCAAACCCTTAGTGGGCTATTTTTAGCTATTATTTTCGTAGCGCCATCTGGTGTTATCATGCGACTGTCAACTTATAGCATTCTTGCATTCTTGCATTTCTAACAAGGTAGCGCCGTGGTGTAATGGTTAGCATTGCGGCTTAATAACCCAGGGATCGCGCGTTCAATCCCAGCCCGGACCGAATTTGGGTTAATTATCGAAATATTTCAAAAGTATTTCCTACCTTACCAGTCCTTCGGATGAGACTTTAAACCGAGGTCTGCTCGCTAAAATGCTTAGTGCAATACAGCGAGGATAAATAAACGCTTATACACACACACATTTCTAACATTTGCATTTGCCGTTAACTTGATTATTACAAATATACCTTCTTGAAAAGTTGTGTGTATGTTTTTATTGTTAAGAAGTCTAATGCAAAGCAAAGCATTGCGAATGTATTAATTAAATAATGCATTTAACAAATTATCAAAGTGTATTTAAGAAAATTTAAGTAGGAAATTAAATTTATTTTTCTAGAATTAGGATAAGAAATAAGGCATATCGCAATTTGTCATAATGCAAGTTCACAATGACATTTTTGACAATTTAAACAAAAGCATAATGAATTTAGCGTTTAAGAAATTAGAAAATTACAAATCTAGAATTTTAGAAATGGAATAAAGCATATTGCAACTTGTCATAATTCAAGTTCAAAATGGCAAAACACAATATTTGCTTATGGCGGATATCCCCCTCCATAAGCCGCTTGAATGGTATGAAAATACCACCGTGAAGGTTCCATGATCGCAGTCATATGTATTCTATTATCGGGTTGACTCAGTTGTTTGTACTATTGACATTTTATATATTGATTTCTTCTCAACCCTGAGCTATAGGGCGTGAACGGTAGCTGACAAGTTTTCTCTACCGTTCACGAACAGTCTGAATCAAACCCAGACTGCAATATTTTGTATATCTATCGTGTTCGGCAATTTCCTAATTTCTCCTTTCATACTCTTTTGTTGTGGTACACATTTTATTAAACATTTAATACATGCGTTCATATATATATGCTTTAATATCGATATAAATTATACACAAAGAAAAAGAAAAAGAAACGCAGTTCAGTATGTTCGCTATATAATTTATATACTGTACATCTAATTCTACGTAATATTCCTAAGAAATATGAAGAGGATTTAGTCTTTTTTTTTTCCGAAAGGAAAAGTCCATTTGTGCATAGACCATATATATAAAGCATTATTAAGTGAAATCAGTAAATCAGTTAATACTAATTTGAAACATGTATAAGATGATAATGAAATTTATAACTTCTATAAGTCGCCTTTACCTGTGATGTATGTTACATCATTTAGTAAGCACCGCCATGAAGTGATGTGGGCACATGGTGTTACACTTGTCCTTATATACGACGTTGTACACGTTTTCGTTTATGTCAATTTCGCAGACACCGGAAGCCGTAGAGCTTTCAAACTTCACACATGTTACATACCTATGACAGCAAGATGCTCCTTACAAAAGGAGGTCAATATGAATGGCATTGACCTACTTGTTGGACATTGTTAATTTACAGTGAAGTTAACTGTATGTGACTGACAACTCTAAAGCAACTCCCATGGACACATTTTCTAGTTTATACGAGGGTCATTCAATAAGTTCTGTCACTAACGCGTTTTAACAATCAGGACAAAAATACGTACAACAAACATCGACAAATGTTACAAACTTATAAAACAGCCAGATTTATCAACAAAGTGAACACATTTAAAGGGACACTGTCCGTAAGTTATTTGCTCGTTGTGAGTGTTGATGTTTGTTACCAAAAGAAAGAACGTTTCAATACCATTCCATTGATGGTAAAATGAATGCTGTATCTTTTGTGTGACGAAAGTTATGGCACAGTTAATACACATCACTTATACATACTGAGGCATTTTCGTCCTGAGTTTTTTCAGGTATGTTAATTGTTACTTTTTTAAATGCCTGTTTCTCTTTAAGTACTTGTCAAAGACATTTGAAATTTCTCATACATTACCAGTTATAGCTGTGCATTACAGGATTCAGAATTTAAGCATGGTAGATGAAAAGGCATAGTCTTAGAAATTAACATTTTAAGCTGACGTGTAAAATTAATTTAATGATAAATGGACATTAAATGGAAGGGCAGTCTTCTGAAATAGCGTTTCTGGATGATCAATATTTTCACTAAACATTGTACACAATTCTACAATAATATATTGAATATGAAATTTTAACACTGAAGGACTAGGATTTGTAAAAAAAAATATGAAAACATATTAATACTATGAGAATAATTACGACATTTAGAAGATATTATAACATTTCCGTAAACAAAATGAAGAAAATCAGTGTTATTTCTGCTAAAGTTAATGGATATGCATTCACTCATATCTGGTTTGCAGGAAGATCTTTCCGAATTCTCGACAATCTTTTTCATGGATTATGGGCGAATAACAACAGACGGCGTACAAGAAAATTTAAAAGCATTGAATTATTCAAATAATGTTTACAATGTTTTGTAACAAGGACATTTTCAGAGATGCCAGTATCCAAAAGGTGTGGTAGGGGGAGGTAATTCAGGGGTATAAATAACCGGAAATTTTTCATTTTTGTTGTCGAATTTAAGAGAACAAACCCAGTAGTACTATAAATACACTACTTTATCTCAGTGTAATATCCAGTTAAAAGGATATATGCCTAGTGACAGAACTTTTGGAAGCACCCTCGTAATTCAGTTGCATTTAGTTGATTTGTCAATTTATGTTTTGTATAAAGCTAAGTATTTTATCTTCCAACTGGAACTCCTTCTAAAATATCTAAGATAAATAAAATCGATTAATGGGAACATACTGACGTCAATACCAGACCGCTGGTTTTTAACACATTTAAGTATAGGATCTTTCGATAAGAAAGCAATTTGTAAATACTGCAATCGCTTTTGAATGTCGTTTAAGTTCGAACCGTACCATTTGTTCGATCAATATAACTATACAATGATACGAGCTAAAACTAAAGTGTTCGTGACGCTTGGTTCACCTCTAATGGAGATACCGTATCTGAATCCTGCAGATATATCCTTTTAAAGGCTTCCAGACCACGTTACTCGAGACATAATTGTGTTGTATATTAGTATAATTAAATACATAACTATACATATGTCTCAGGAATATTTGATTTTTAAATGTATTATTGTTTGAGGCGCTTGTTTCAGCCAAAGGCTTTTTGGACATTTCAGATAAAATACATCTCGTATCTAAGTAAGTTGTATTTCAGTGAAACAGACATTTTTAGTGGTAAATAAAAATAGCTTACTTTTCAAAATTGGTTGAGAAATAAAAATGTCATGTGCGAAAGCTGTTTTTGATGGGGCATTTTGCGTGAAAATTTGAAAAAAAATTAGGATGTTTATCCAAAAATGGTTTTAAATTGTTGGATATTCATAAATTAAGACACCCTCAAGTTTTATAGCAAAATATGAAGGCTAAATGAAGTTATATGATTTCTTTTAATTTTCTGCTGTCCCACCAACAAGAAATTTACATTGAAAAAGCCCAATCAAAAATCATTTGGACTGTAAAATATTTATTTTACAACTGATTTTCAAAACTAAGGAATATTTATTTACCACTACAAATACCAGTTCTAGTTATATATAATTGATGTACGCATTATTTAAATTGCTCAAGCTACTGAAGAAAAATCTTTGGCTGAAACAAGCGCCCCAAACAATAGTAAACTATGATACTATTAGCTAGTGATAAATGAAGACTTTGGTAATAATCCTGCATTTTATAATCATGAATAGTGGTCTGTATCAAGATAGAATGTATCATTCATTACCTGATCCCGACTTAATTCCATTAAGTGATGGGAAAGCTTATATTAGCAGGATTAAATAACGGATATTTCGACAATAAAACATGTTTAAAAAACATTTTGTACTGAACAATGTGATAATCTGTTTAAAATTACCTATTACATGTTTTAATTTAACAACATTTACAATTACAAACTGTTTAAAAAAATATAAAAAGATCGGTCAGGGAAAGTGGCATTTAAGGAGGACAGTAAACCACAAAACACAGAAACAAACACGCAAATAGACAGCCAAGAAGGCAAAAGTAATAATAAAAGGAAACGACATCACAAACACAAAAGGGTTGACAAAAGGGCTACCGCCTTGGAACGGTCAGTGGCAAAGTAGGCCACAAGGGGTTTAAACCGGTTCTAGGGTGCACCAAGCCTCACACTTACCCTACTGTCATCCCATTAAAAAAGGAAAGTGTAAATAAAGAAATCCCCGCCATGATCTAATCTCTTACCAACAAGGCATCATTAATAGGCAATATAAGTAAAACACAAATATGCTCGTGTAAATATAATACAAAGAAACAATAGCCTAGAAAGCCACAATGAATGTAATGTACTCAATGACTTGGCAGAAGCCAGAGCAACAAGAGAATAAACCAATTAAGGGCACGACAAGAAAGATCATAGACAAACATCAAACGCCACCGTCCCAATGGACTTTAGGTAGGCGTCATCATAGGGTCCACAGCCTGTCTGGTCATCGTACAATTAAAGAGGAAAGCATAGTGGCAAACTGTAAAAGAGTCCATCACCAAGCATGCAGTACGTTGCAAAATGTTTGTGCCATAACCTCTTTTGATAAACTTTTTAACAAGTTTAACAAAGATAGTTTGAAAGTGATAATGACCAAGAATCTTATGAAGTTTATAAATCGCATCACCATAGAAAGAAATATAAAAAGATCGGACAGGGAAAGTAGCATTCAAGGAGGACAGTCAACCACAAAACACAGAAACAAACACGCAAACAGACAAACAAGAAGGCAAAAGCAGCCATGCTGTGATAGTCCTTATTGCAGAAGTGTCCTTAAATTACTTTTATATTTGGAAAGAAGATCAGGGTTAAGATAATACAATTTTGCAAAGGTTTTACGAAGTTTATGGTAACGGTAACCCTGATTGAGTAGCTTTTTAGTTATACAAAGATTACGAATATTAAAGTCCTCAACTCGAGCACAAGCTCTCGAAAAACGAATAAGTTGAGACACATACACCCCATAAGAAGTTGCTCGGGGAACAGCCCCATCCAAGTGGGGGTAATTAACAATGTCAAAATTAAAATCATCTCTCATGTCATGGATTTTGCTAATTATTTTACCATTTTCAATCGAGAGATCTAAATCAAGAAAAGAAGCGTTATTATCAGATATATTAGCTTTATTAAGCTGAAGTTCTTTAGGATAAATATTATTAACCATAGTTGGAAAGAAAGGGTTTTCAATGTTCAATATGGCATCCAGATACCGAGAGGTGTCATTAAAAGCTTCAATAACATCTGCCCGGGTATCTGGTGAAAGATTCAACATGAAATCTCTTTCATAGCAAAAGAAAAACAAATCTGCGACAAGTGGTGCACAGTTCGTACCCATAGGGATACCAACAATTTGTCTATAAACGGTGGTTCCATATTTGACGAAATATTATCTAATAGGAAGATGAGTGCTTCACAAACTTCATAGCAAATCCACATAGAATAATTGTCTAAACTGCCGTTAGTAAAAAATGCTTTAATATTATTACATGCCAAGTATGTAGTATTTTCTCTAGCGAATGTTTTTTTAATAAGAGACATAAGCTTGTCTTTAATAAGGTGATGTGGTAAGATTGTATATAGTGTAGAGAAGTCATAAGTGCTTATTGATGAAACTTGACCTTTATTGGAAATTTTATCAAGAACGTCTCCTGAATTTTTTATAGACCAAAATAAATTAATCCCAGAGTTTTCACAAGTTTTATCACAATATAGTTTAATGTGATCTTTAACGGCAGTGAGACAAGAGGTTAAACGTTTGAGTATGTTTGTTGTGGTGCAGGCACTAGAATTTGAAATAAAGCGAGCCTTATATGGATTTTTATGTAATTTAGGAATCCAGTACATAGTAGGCAGTTTATTTTGCTTATCGTTTACACCAGCTTTGAAAGTAGTGCACCTAGTGATATGTACGGAAACAACATCATCCTCAGAAGAATTAACTGGAGTATACAAATTGGTGCTGCCGAGTTCCAGAGATAAAACATTGACGTAATGTAGGCGTCAAACAATAGTTACATTATTAACTGCTTTATCTGCAGGAACTAAAACAAATTTATTATGAAATTCCTGAATTCCTGATTTTAGATTACGAATGGAAAACCTAGGTCTCGGAGGAAGTAAAGAGGGGTTAGCATTATAAAAGTTAATACGTGTATCTATAATGTTAAGCCGAAATTAAGCTTTTATTTCATACCCCAACCAACCCCGTTTTCGCTTCTTGGAGAAGGGGTTGGATGGGGTATTAAATGTAATACTCGGACGACGTAATGTTATAATGAGAACAAAACGGGTTGTCTTTATACAAGGAATAGACACGGGCGTTAATGTAACTCTTGTTATCGTCTCGATTATTTCCGATTGGAGTTACCCGTGTATTTTCTGACTAGTTTAAAGATCTGTGCATATTTCATATCATATAATGTGAGGAGACGTATATACATGAATACACATACAAATAAGTTGAAATAACATACAGTTACTTAAATTTTATAACGCCCTTTTTGAATTTTATTTTGACAACCATAATAACTTCAGCAAGAACTGTTCATATGTTATAAACGTCTGTTTGTGTAATATTTGTATATGTATTGTAGTTTGTAACTAATCCAATTAGAAATGCAGTCAGTCGGGTGAGAGTGAGGTTTAGTGCACCCTAGAACCCGGTTTAAACCTCCCAGTCACCTGTTTTGCCATTGACCGTTCCAAGGCGGTACCCCTGTGGTCAACCCTTTGGGATTTGTGATGTCATATCTTGCTTTTTAATTTTAAAAGTGTTGCTTGTTTCTTTGTGTTTGTTTGTGGTTAATTGCTGTCCTTGAATGCTACGTTTGTTCGAGTTTCATATCTACTCTTAAAAAATATCAGTGTTAATGGTATTAGTGTAAGGTAGTGCACACGTGCTGAAATAACAGACTTGATGAAATCGACAACACGCGCCAATCCAGCCTGAGGATGATATGTTTATTCCGATATTGGGTGACACCTCTTAATTATATAATGGCACGCGGTCATCAAATAGTTATAACTTACATTAAAACTGCTCTCTGATTGTCTCACCACGTTACTTTATAAGTGTTCACTCAGTTGGATATTTGTTTAAAAATTGAAACCGAATTGTTTTAAAACAAATTCGCTATCAAAACCTTTTTTCATATGATTTATAAAAAGATGCACACAAAACTCTTGAAAATGTTACCAATCGCCAATAAATGATTTTTGAACCATAAACAAACATATATAACATTTCTAAGCATATTTAAATAGGAAACAATTAACAAGGTCCGCGTTTTCTCAAATTTTCCCCTTGCCGACGTTAGCTATGAAAGTCGGTGAATTAGACTGGACCTAAGAAGGTGGAGCAATTAAACGTCATATATCATGGAGGCGTTTCGGACTTAGTGGTAGACACGTTTTGTGTCTTGAACAACTGACATTAGCAGATAATTTGTTTATATGTTGTTGTTTGCGCAATGCTATTGAATTACTCGCGGAACTATTTAACTTGAGTACGTCTACAGTTAGCTATGAAAGCCAGTGTATTAGTCTGGGCCTGAGTAGGTGGAGCAATGCACTGTCATGTATCATGGAGGCGTTTCGGACTGAGTGGTTGACATGTTTTTTTGCCTTGACAATTGACATTATCAGATATATGTTGTTGTCTGTGCAATGCTATCGAATTAAACGAAGGGCTATTGAACTTGAGTACAGTTAGCTAAGAAAGTCGGTGAATTAGGCTGGGCCTGAGAAGGTGGAGCAATGCACTGTCATATATCATGGAGGCGTTTCGAACCGAATGGTTGACACGTTTTGTGGCTTGAACAATTGGCATTAGCAGATATATGTTGTTTTAGCGCAATGCTATTGAATTAATCGCAGAACTATTTAACTTGAGTACGTTAAATGATATATAGGGTCCTATAGAAACCACAGCGTCCGAACGCAATGGCATCGTAGGTCCGCACTGTACTGCAAACAAGGACTAGAAACTACATTGAAAGAGACAAAAAACAATAGAAAGGGTGGTGAAGACAGGGTTACTCTAACGTATTCAAAGTTGCAGCGTTTTTGTATCGTTTTACGAAAACGCACGTCAATGGTATTGAAACGCTTAATTCATTTATATTTATCTTGTATTTTTCTATTCTTAAAATCAGTGTACTAAACTGTTTTGTGCTATCGTTTAGCCATTTCTCAAGCAACTTAACAACAACAAACATGAGCATGTGTGTGATAAGATATTCGAGGATTGCATCTGATTGTTCTTTTTTATTGTTTTTTTGTTTGTTTGTTTTTTTAGTGTTTTATTCCTGGCAGCATCTGGAATTACACAACATAACTGGGGTGCTTTGTTTTGGCCCCCAGTAAAAATACCTCACTGATGTTCTAGGAGGTACGGTATGCAACGCTTTGTATACTTTTGAAAGGCCAGGAATTGTTTTACTTTCCAAGTGCATATTAATAAATGATAAGTGCATTATAGCAAAAGTCGTATTCTCAATATTTCCAAATAGCATGTTCGTTTTCTTCAAGAAATTCTCTGTTCATATATTTATATCAAAAAATAGTTTTCTTACTTCTTGAACTATATTAAGTATTTTGATATTCGATGCTTGCCTTATCAGTCCTGTAAATTAGTTTGCTTTTGGCAAATTCATTTACGTTTGCCTTTGATACAGATATGTTACGGTATATACGTATATACATATGACAGAATAAAAAGAAAGCAATGAGTTACAGCACCATGGAGCTTAATATATAAGGAGAGCTTAAATTGCATGTAATATTCTAGTAATGGTCCATAGAGGGATTCAGTTGAGGAGAATATCCCATATATGCTTTAAGAAGCGTTTTTAAATTAGCTTTATCATTTTTACACTATGTGTATGCATTATTGAAACACATATACTAACTGACAATATATATGTATTTTGGGCGTTCTGTTGTAATTTTCGTCTCACTCTGTTTCGCCTCAAATTACAACAGAAACGCCCCAAAATACATATATAATAAATCACCATTTTATGGTGATTTACTTGATTTATTAAAAAAAAATTATAATAGGGGTAGTGAAGATTGCAAGTTTAAAGTTTTTTATAATTACATTCAATTTAACAATTTTCCGACCTTGAATACAAAGGTTGTGGATCATACTCAAACACACTACTAAAACAATAAATCACACACTTTTTAGATTTTTTTGTAAGGTTGTCATTGCTTCCTTTCTTCCCTGCTCCATTAGTTCTTTTTTTTGAACTTCACTAATTTCAATTTTCTTTTGTTTGATATCTTGTTTCAAATTATAGTATCTTTCCAGTTCATCTAAAATCAACTTAAACTCTTGCTCTGATATCTGTGCATCACTCAACGCTTTTGATATTAACTGCTTTATGCTATTCAACTTAGCCTCTGCCAAAGTTTTTATTTCATGATGTTTTTGAGCTTTTGCAATAAGCTTGCGTCTGATAAAATTAATACAAACACCTGTAGCTCCACATACTATTGCTGCTATTTCTAAAGGTAACAAAACTTGAACAACAAATCCAATCCCAGCCATAATAACACCTGCAGATATCAAGGTAGTGTCAATTCCATCTGTAATATTAATACCACGTTTATATTTTTTATAAAGTGACTGACGTATATCTCGTTCTGTAATTAACTTTTTTTCAATTTCTGAAATCTTTTGTAATCTATAATTTTGTCCGTCTTCCACTGGCAACTCAGGATATATACTTGGTGCTGTCGGTTGCTTCGGCATTTTTTTTATTAATAAATAAAAAATTAAATTAATCCAATTAATAATGATGCCACCGTATTTACAGCGGTAGCGTTAGCAACCTTGCATACAAAGTTAACAACAGAACCAGCACCAATTTCTAAAGGTTTATCAAAGTTATCATGATTGCGTGGGATGATGTGAAGCGTTATGCCATAATTTGGTTGTTCAACACCATTGACAGAAACTGTTACAGTTACGTCACCAACTAATCGTTCACATGCTAAACCTATTCCCATAATCCGTCCACGGCGTGTCATTACATGCCCCACATTTGATTCTGCCCCGCCGTTACCAAATGAGAGTATTCTATTTAACACAAGTGGACCCTTAGCCTCTGCAAATATTGTTATAATTCCATATTTAAGATTATCAACTTTATTTTTTAAATGATTAAACTGGTCAACAAAAGGCACAATTCGCCTATATAAATTTTGAACATTATTTATCAAAGCCTCTAAGTCTTCTGTTTTTTTAGGCCTTGTTGGTCCAAATATACTCATTGTTTTTTTTATAAAAATATATTTTTTAAATAATTTCTAAAACACAACTCATAGGCAAACCGAGATTATTTATCTTGTCACCATACTCATCTCTGACTCCTATTGTCAATTCAGAAATTGCACCATTCATAAGACAGCGATATTCAGGATAAAAACTTGTATATACAATATCTCCATACTGCTTATTTACTACAGGTACAACCCCTATAATAGTGCTTGGTGCACCATTGAAATAATTACTACTCGTATTAACTTGTTTTAGATGAACATATAGCTGTTTATAAGGAGCTAAATCAATTGGGTAATCTCCCAAATTATTACCTGTCAACCATTGTCTGTCCTTGAATCCCAGCATATTTGAAAGACCGCTTGACATTCGTGTCTCTATTGGCGTATGTATAATGCTGAAGCCAATTTGGAGAATATTGTCCAGGATAATATTTTCATTTAGCAATTTAATCCTTTCTACCAAGTCTTGAAAGTTATAGAGTCCACCTACTAAATGATCTATTTTATCTGGGTTTCTTGTCTTTATGACTTCATGAATAATATTATACCAACCGATAGTGTATGTAAAACTTTTTAATCCAACGCGCTTAGTTCCATCTCTATTATCGGTATACTGTTGTAAATTAATAGAGTTGTATATGTTTGAAATTGTATGAAACATTTTTTTAATATATATATAAAAAAAATACAAATAAAAATGATTTCTAAAGAATTCAAATATAACCCGGGTGCTTACTATTCAAATACTTTTAGCAAGAAAGTGATAGATATAATAAATCAAAACATAGTCATTACATCAGACGGTGAATGCTTTAAAGCAGCATTTCCCAATGTCTTTGAAAAATACAAACTTCCATACGTCAAATCAGATGCTATAGTCCAACGCTGGGGAACAGATTGGATGTTATTTTGGCAGAACCAGTTGAATTTTGCTATTTGGTGTGCGACAACTGGATGTGGCATTGATTTCAACAACCATCTAAAAGCTGATGCCCTGGTTGGTTCGTTATTTCGATTTCATGTCTATTACCAAGTCAGAAGAATATTATTTGAGATGAGTGTAGCAATGCCGCAAGACTCAAATTGGAATGCGTTTAATAACACATATAACCGAAACGCATACGAGAGAATATGCAAGGAGTTTAACATTGACTTAAATTCGGACTGGAGACAGAAACAAAGCTATAATGATGGTCTAGGAACAATTTATAATTACTGGACAAATATTGGTTATCATCCTTTGATAAATACTGTATACGACAACAAAACGATGAGTTTTACAGTCTATGAGAGTGATAAAACATATCATATTGATTACATTGCACAAGGATCTGAGGCTGACAACAGCTGGTCTACTTTTATACTAGATAGTTCATCTGGATGTACAAGAGCCGGAGTAGAACGCATCAATGACAGCATAAGAACATACTGCTGGGCAATCCTCGGCTCACAATCACAAACAAGAACAGATATACTTGGAACTGGGACAGCATTTGATGCACAAAAACATTTTTAGCAAATGTAGAGGACGCAATAAATAGCCCCATCGACTTGCCCAGTCAAATTTCAAGATATGAAAACACCCTAAAATATGCAAGAAGTAAAGTAAATTGTGTTTATGGAAGTGGATTGTACATGTCTCCGAGTGACATGGAATTACGAATTGGAATAATACAAGACTACATAATGAAATTGTAATAGCAACCGATGCACAAGCATTAGGATTGAATAATGATGTAAATGTAAAACCAGTGCCACCAAAACACATTCAACCTTTTTAAGGCACCACAACAAAGAATTGTTTACCGGAACAATTTGACTTTGATAAATCAATACATAAAACTGTGGAGCATAACCCACCAGAAATACAAAAAATAGCGATTGAACACGAAGATAACAAAACAACCATAATTGTTGGTACTATAGTAATAGGTCTTGCTGCATTACTTATTTACGAGATTTAAACCACTCTTTAGCTGCCACATACAACAACCCGGAAACAAACACAAGCAAAGCCCATAGATTGTTACCAAGCCAATTATTAACATTACCTGTTGCAGATAAAAGCCATGATACTATTGCACCAATTACTCCTGGAAGTGCTGCAGCAGCTTTACCAGCTAGGTTGGCAAGAAGTTTACCAAGATTAAATAGTTGTTTTTTATCCAGTCTTTTACACTTGATGGATCAGGCTTTGGAGTTGGAGTTGGCGCAGTCCCACCTCACGTTGTAGGAATAATGGCCTCAACTAATACCCCAATAATCATACCAAACGCAGTCAGGATACTAACAATAGTAATACCTTGCTCTCTAAATAATGTTTTTATTCTCTCACCCAATGTTGTGTGTGTTTTTTAACACCTTATTTATAGTTTCTTTTATCCTGTTTATTTGACTGCGTAATGCTTCTTTGTTTTCACTCGCCGCTTCAAGTCGTGCACTTTTTTCATCTTCTAAGTTTTTTATTCTGTCACGTATGCGCTCTTGTTGAAACTCATCCTCCTGCCCGGGGGTGCTAACCTGTTCTAATTTTTGTTTTTCTTTTGTTATATATTTATCAAGCTCAGTGAGCTTTGAGAGATTATTAATAAGTTCTCCACGGGAGCTTTGCAATACCTTGTCTAAACTTTGTAACTCTCGCATTGTTAGACCTTCTGTTTGTGTTTGAACAGCAGTTTTAGGATGAGTTTCATCTATTATATTACTCAAATCACTCTCAATTGTATTTACAACATCTACTGTATTTTGTATATCTTCAGTTGTTGAAAAAGTTTGCATTGGTATATTTTCTGCAGCGATGGTATCTCTTGTTTTTGCCAAGGCTGCTAATTTTGCCCTACCCTGAGCCTTTCTTTCACGTGGGGCTAAATAATCATATATATTTAAATTATTTTTTATGAATTCAACGCCATGTTTTCTAAGTAGAGTGTACAGCGCATAAAACTTGATTGGTTCGTTTGGATTATTTCCCTTATAATAGGTAAGTGGAACATCATCCGTTCCCAACTGAACTGCATATAACATTGTTCTACCGTTTTCGTCCTCAGCCACTCTAAAATCATCTTTATAATCAATTCCGCTGATCTCAGCATTAACTTCAGTAAAAAATTGATCTACTAACAACTTTTTTTGTGTAAGTTGTTCTTCTATTTTATCTTCTCCTTGAAGCTGATCAATATAGTTATTTTCATTTACAATTTGTCTCTGAAATTTTGAGCCAGGTTGTATAAATTCGTCATCAGGTAATTTATTACAGGCATCTTCATCCATATCTTCAACATCTGGATCAAACGTAGGATTTTCAAACCCTCCTTCAGCCATTGTTTATTTTATTTAATTTTAAAAAATATATTTAAAAAATAAAAACAATGTCAGCTTATGGAAACAAACTCAACCCTCATAGAAAACTAAGAGAACCTCATGGTGCCAAGGGCATCCGCACAAGTGTAGTAATAACTAATAATCCATCAACAAAAGACCAAAACCAGCAACTGCTTGTGAGATTTCCAAATCTAAGTACTAATGATGTAATAGTTCCACGTACTGCTCGTCTTGCCTTTGAAATAGAACTTAAAAGCAGAACAGACGCCAACGCTACTCTATACCAGAATCTGGGTAGAACAATTGTGAAAAAAATGACAATAAGAATAAGTGGCAATGAGGTCATGTCAATAGATGACAGTGATATATATCATTGTTATGTAGATTTATGGAAAAGCCCTACCGAACGATTAAACACAGCTTACCAAGGTATTGGTAAAGCAAACATGTTAAAACATAGAATTGTTGCGGGAGATGCTTCCTCAGACACCGAAGATGAAGCTATAGCAGCAGCTTATGGAAATAGATTTTATATTCCACTGGACTTTGAAATGTTAGAAAGTCATATGTCATTTTATCAAGCGGGGCTTGGTGATAGGTTAGAATATGAATTAACGTTTAACGATTATAACAAAGTTATCAAAAGCAGTGATGCTGATGCATCTTATGTAATAAAAAATATCTGCTTGGAATTTGATACGGTTAGTGATGTTGAATTATCCAGACAAATAAGACAGCAAATCAATGGTAAGATGTCATTTATGTATGATCGTATCTTGCGACATAGAAAAATAATAGCAAACAAATCTGAAACCTTTGGAACATCAACATTAATGTACCAGCACGGAGCATGAAAGGTATTCTAATGCTGTTTGAAGACCCAGAAAGAACAAGCACAGAAACCTATTACAACCCAAAGATTGAAAAGGTTGAAATGACAATAGAGGGAGTACCAAATCAGTTGTATAGTCAGGGCATGAAGGTATATCAACATTGGGATGAAATCAACAAATATTTTGCCTTGACCTCAAAAAGAAACAAAGAGACAGAAATAGCAGCGAGGGACTTAAACTTTACCAATGTTTCTCTTGAGACTTATCTGACAAAATCATATGCTTTGTGGCTTGACCTTAGAACATGTGATGACAATTTATTGCACGGCAGTGGAAGAAGAATAGAAAACGGCAGTGAAGGCATAACGATACTAATAAATAAAAGAGCAGATGCAGATCAACCTTTAAATATTTATATATTTATAATCCAAGATGCGCAAATCAATTTCGAAGATGGAAGATTCAAAGAAGTACGATACTAGTTTACAACAAAAATATCCTAAATATCCACACAGTGCCATTATCTGTGGTCAGACAGGCTGTGGTAAAACACAGTTTGTTCTTGACATACTTGAACAAGAGTATGTTGGAGTTTTTGAACATATAATTATATTGTGTCCAACCATAGAGTGGAACTAGGCTTATAAAAATAGATCCTGGATAGGTGATGTAAAAAACCCGAGAGATAAAAAAATAATAATTGTCAATCCCGTTAGCAAAGGCAAAGAAATGCTGCAAGAACTGTTGCGTTTATTTTTCAATAAATATGCTGGCAGCCCAAATTATACATCATTGATGATTGCTCCGCCACAAAATAATTAACAAAGAAAAAAGATATGTTATCAGAGTTGGCATTTTCTGGTCGTCACGTCAAACAATCAGTGTGGGTCATTTCACAGTGGAAACACTTCTAACTGTTGGATATTCTGAGATTGGCAGAAAACTACTAAAAAGACCAGCCCCTAAAGTGGATTTTAATATGGTAGATGTTGGGATGCTGTCTGTGGATATAATGTTAGCAATGGCTACAAAGGATATGCTGATTAAGCAAGGTATTATTCCTGCGGATATTATGAAATAATTTTAAAAAATATATATATAAAAAAATGGCAAGTGCAGTATCAATGATGATAGGTGGCGCATTAACAAATGCATTGGCATTTAGCGGTTCAAATTATTTCTTTTCAAAAATGGGAAGTCATTCAGATGAGGAAAGACAAAGGCATGACAAAGCCGTAGAACAATTAAACGCAGCACAAGCGGAGTGGAATAAAAAAAGAACAGAGAGATTAGATTTAATAAGCAACTGCAAAAAGAGCATCATGCAGAGCAAACTTTTGATGATGTAGACAAAGCTATGAAACAGTATTATTACATAACTGGCAAACATTTGCTTTTGAAACCGGAGCCCAAGTTGAGTGATTTTTATACACCATCTCCGGATCAACCGAATAGAGAAATTACGTTTATTGTGGTGGGCATGGCTGCAACTGGATTTGTGGCGTATAAATTGAGTTCATAAAAAAATAGTTTAAAACTATAATTACTTTAGATTTGGAATGACTAAGTATGTTTACTTTGAAAAGACTAAGTCATATGCGTGATACCTATTTTTTTTTTTTGTTTTTACATGGTTTCAATCCAAGTGGTCGCATATAATATGGTGGTTTAGCACTCTTTTCTAATTTATTTTTGAGATGATCAGGCGCCCATACTTCACCGTTGTCTAATAATGTTAATACCATGGATGGACCATATTCGGTATCTACTATTTTCGTATCTGTAATAGTGTATATTTTATCTATTTCCAAGTCTGTCCATTTCTTTGTGCTATATTGATTTTGCTCTTCAAGCAGTTCCTCAAATTGTGCAGTTGTGATATCCATTTTTTTATAGTTATATAAGTTTAATCTTTAGTAGAAAAAATGGAAAAGATTTATTACAGCCCAAAAGGATTTTGGAAAGGTTACTCAGCAGTTAAAAAATTAGCAAAAGAGGCTGGTGTCAGTGAAAAAAAGGCATTAGAATTTTTAAAAAAACAAGCTGTGTGGCAGATTTATTTACCCGCACCAAAGAAAATAGTTAGACCCAGGTTTGATGTTTCTGCTAAAAATGGAGTGCATCAAGCTGATTTGTTATTTTTACCGCATGATACTTTTGGCTTTGGTCGTGGCCGCAAGACATATAAATATGCATTGACTGTGGTTGATATTGCAAGTAGATACAAAGAAGCAGAGCCACCGACTTCCAAGGATAGTAAAGAAGTTGCTAAAACATTTGAAAATATATACAGTCGACATTTGAAATATCCAAAGTTATTACAAGTGGATCCAGGCAGAGAATTTATGGGTGCTGTTTCACAGTTGATGGCAAAACATAATGTAAATATCAGACGAGGCAAAACAGAAATACACAGAGACCAAGCTATAGTGGAAAGATTTAACGGAACATTAGCTGAAAGATTGTTTGGTTATCAGTATGCTATGGAAATAGATTCCCAAAAACGCAACAGAGAGTGGGTAAAGAGATTACCAGAAGTTGTTAAAGCAATAAATGTGGAAACAAAAAAGCCCCCTCCTGTTGAAACAAAAATATTAAAAGGTGATCCTATCTGTATGAATGCTAGTGTAAGATATTTATATCAACCCGGGGAACAAGAAGGTGGAACAAGAAGGTGGAAGACGCAGAGCAACTGATCCAATGTGGAGTGAAGATATTCACAAGATTAAAAGTTATATGGTGACGCAAGGTATAAGAGTATATTATTTGAAAGCACCAGCGCCACAGAGAGGATTTGTCAAAGAAGAATTACTTAGAAACCATATGCATCAGTTTTAATACCGTCTGGTGCAATGTATCTTTTAGAGTAAAATGGTGACAGTGTTACTTTGTTTACTTTTATGCCATATATCTCATGCTTTATTGAGCGTATCATATTCATTTCATGGGTGTATTTTTCTTGCCAAACAATGCATCCTTGTAGTTTTCAAAGTTTATGTGTTTTTCGACTACATATTTTTTTACACCCTTTGCTTTCCTAATAATCTGCTTATTCACTTTCAAAATAGAATCTTGTTTGGATCTTAATCCAATATCCTCAACTGTAGAAACACCAGCACGTTCATCTTTCATTTTACTTATTGCTTTCTTAATAATCTTCTCATCCGCTTTCAAAATAGAATATAGTCCGGATCTTAACTCATCCACTTTAGAATATAGTTCGGGTCTTGATTCAATATACTCAACTATAGGAACACCAGGACATTCATCTTTCATTTTATCTATTACTTTTTCAATAACCTGCTCATCTGCTCTCAAAATAGAATATAGCTTGGGTCTTAATCCAACATACTCAACTATAGCAACACCAGCACACTCATCTTTCATCTTGCCTATTACTTTTTTTATTTGTATTATCGTGCATTGGATGATTTTGAGAATAATCACTTAGGTCATATTCATCTTTCATTTCAGACATATCTTTATATGCGTCTTCTGTATTTATATCTACAAGCAAGCTGTCAGTATCTGTGTATAATAAAGTACAGTAGATTTTCCATTGTTTTGCCAAACACAGTGTTGTTCATACGTTTGTAAAAATCTGTTTCAAATTTTGATTTAGCTTTTTTTCTAAGTTCTGTGTTTAGGTTTATGTATGATGCCATCCATGGTTCTTCATTAAATTCTAATACTCTGTGTATTTTCTTTAGTTTCATGCCCAAAGATAAATACAGTTGCAGGTTTTTGTGATGTATCACATATTTTTCTTTGTCCATAAGATTGGGGACTAGTTGTTCTGTATTTATCATGCTATTATTTTCCAACAGAACTGTCTGGTATTCAGACAACCATTCTTTTTTCACTGCTAATCTTTCCGGTGCAAGTGGATAGTCATTATGAGATTCATGGAATTCTTTAGGATATTCCAAATCAACTTCAAGTATTTGTCCTTTGCCAGGTTTTGGTTAAGAATATTTTCCTTTGTTTTTGCTTTCCAAACAAAGCCAGAACATGGAAGTGGCTGACTCATTGCCCACCCATAAAGATTATTTGCATCCAGATACATTAAGAAGTTGTTTTCCTCGTTAGGGTTATAATCAGCTACATGTGGATTGTTTGCTTTGGCATATCGTTTTGATACCATACTTATTCCACCACGCATTCCTTTTTCTACAAACAAGTGCTTGTCAATGTCTGTCAAAAGTTCTAATTCTATTTTTGAATGTTTGAGTAAAGCATCCCAAGATAATCCAGGTGCTGTATAGTAATGTAAAGCATCAAGTATGTATGCACTCATACATGTTTTTCTAAAAGTTTGAAACACATCTGCTAACAGAGTTACATCAGTTTTTAGATATAAATCATGATAGTCTCCAAGAGTTTTACAGTTAAACTCTTTACATATTTTTTGAGCATATTTGTAATCTTTTGGACTTATACTTTCATCTAAGAGACTACTGTAAAACTTTTCTATAGGTGGTAATTGCGTTTCCTTAAATCTTTCCATACTGTCCATATATTCGTATGGATAAACACCTTTTCGTAAAAGTAAATCTGTTTGTTCTCCAAACTGATTTTTGGTAATTTTGAACTCAGATTTGTCTGTTGCTTTAACCAATTTTTCCAGAGACGAAGCCATAAACTGAAAGCTATCTAAGAATCTAAGTTGTCCGGCACTAAATGAAATATACTTTTCAGCGTTGTTTGGAATGCATGTAATATTACCTGTCATTTTATGTATTTTTTGCATGATGAGATGACTATCATATCCTTTGAGGTTATGAAATATAACAGGGATGATTGTTTTATTTGGTTTTATTTTCAGTTTTAGGTTGCAGTTTTTATGTGCTGCACCTCTGTATTCTCCTGTAAAATGACAGAGGTCTCTTACTTTACAGTTTTTGCATTCATTATCTATTTCATTCTCGCATATCCAGCAGTGTGTTGCTTTTTCATAATCTTCCTCATTTTGTTGTGTCATGATTAATGGTTTTTGGTGAGCAAATATTTTATTAATGTTGCTCTTTTCACATTCTAAGTGATTTAAAAACTTTTCAACAACATCTACACCTCTGTAAATAACAGGTTCTTCAGCTTTGCCATCATATCTGACAACCTGGTATCCAAACCCACAAGCTTCGTGTACATTTTGAATTTCAGATTTCTTTCCAAATTTGATTGATTGCGGTTTAATTATACTTTCAAAATCAGCATATATTGTATAAGGCACAGGCATCTGATTTTGATGATTTTTAAATTGTGTGTGATTTTTACCTTCTTTTGGCATTTCTATTCTGCAAGAATTTTTGTTGATACCATCACAGTCTTCTTTGTATTTGGTAAGTAGTCCTTTTCCAGAATAGCCGTGAAGGCAACGATCGCAGAAATAAGTTTTACCGTGATGTTTGTTTTGATCGTAAAGTAATCTATTTAAATTTTTAATCCAGCAATAGTGATATTTTGTTGTTATTGTTTTTGGTTCGTTGGAATAATCATCAGGGTTATATTGTCATCTATAATTCCTTCTTCATTATTTGGATCATCTTCATTTTCTAAATCAACCTTAACGTCTTCAGAAATTAAAAGCAAGTTAATTCTTTTTATTTCTTGCGGTTGCTCTGATATTCTATATGGAAATACAGATACCCTTTTTCCTGTGCATCCGTAAACATTAATAGCAAGGTTGTTTTGTTTTTCTACTTTTGAAATTTGTGAAATTGGAGTGGGAAAGTCAATACCATCCATATTCAACTTACCCATGTGTTTGTTATAACTAGATATCCTAGTTGGATTATTTTTATTAGGCCACAAATCAGAAACCAATGCCACTTCCAAGCACTTATTATCTTCATTATTAACATTAATTATTGCTTTCTTATCAGATACTGCTTTAGACAAAGGAATATATGAAGAACCTTTTAATGGTTCATACTTTGCAATATTCAAATAAAACTTAACACAGTAATCAATCTCCAATCCGATTCTGTGTTTGTAAATCTTTCAAGGCTCTCTTGTATATTTGCAGATGAGTCATGGTAAAACTCATTTATTTTTTCAGAGTTTAAATTTGCATTTTGTTCGCTGTGTAATACTGCTGTAGAGTATTTTTTGGTATCATCATCATCTTTGAATAAATTTACAGTGAGACCTAATTGAAACTTTAATCCATTCATCTTTGTCAGCTCTTTGCTTATTTGTTTTGTGATAATGGATTTTTTATCACGAAATAGTTTTTGAGGGTCTTTGTATTTCTCGGCAGATATCTCGTATGCTTTAAAATAGCCACACATTGGTTTGTCAACCAGTTTTAATTTTCTATCTTGAAAAACTTGTTTTAGTTCATTTATAACATTTTCCTGTAATTTAGCATATTTCTGCTTTTGTTCATTTATAACATTTTCTTGTAATTTATCATATTTCTGCTTTTCTCGTTTACGTTGTTTTTTAGCACGTCGTCTCTTGAGTAAATTTTCTAATGTTTGAGATTTAACCTCTTTTGAAGTTTCCTTTGGTTTTAATGCATTTATACCGTTAGATAGTGTTTGCTTATCTATTACACCTGTTTTAAACAGAAGTATTAATTATTTTATAGTCTCCTCGTTTTCCATACTTTATTTGTTATATGTTAAAAATATTTTTTCTTAAATATAAAATAATTATATACATAAAGACAATGGAAAGCAATGTTTGTCAATTTCTTAAAATTGGATTACATAACCCATGTAAAAGCAAGCCAACAAAAGATGCCGATTATTGCAGTTTGCATAAATATTGATTAAAAAAAAGTCATGTGTTACCGTGTCTAAAATGTAAAAAAGGCACTTCTGCAAGATATCAAGTATGTGTTGGTTGTGGTGCTCATTCGATTAGAATGAAACACGAATACTGGAAGTTAAAGTCGTACAACGCTGAGTGTCTCCGATTTAGATGTATTGAGGTTTAAAACATATTTTGTTAATTTCGTGTTTATTTGTTAATTTAACTAAAATTCTAATAACAATTCGACAAATTTGTTTTGTATTAAAGAAACATTTTATATTTTTAGGGGTGTAATTTTGATAACTATTAAAAAATTTAAACGTGCAATCTTCACTACCCCTATTTTAAAAAAGTTTTAATAAATCAAGTAAATCAGCATAAAATGGTGATTTATTATATATGTATTTTGGGGCGTTTCTGTTGTAATTTGAGGCGAAACAGAGTGAGACGAAAATTACAACAGAACGCCCAAAATACATATATATTGACATGCATAGTGTTCGATAGCAAATTAAGGATAAAAGAAGAAAGATTTATTTTCCTAGTGGCTATGTCTATGACGGGTCAGTTGCATTCAGCCGTGTACTTAACATGTGTTTATTGGAAGCAGGCATGAAATTAACTTAAGTGTTACACACAATAGACTGATACGCATACATGTTCACCTAAAACTGAATATACAGTATCGTTTAATTGATATATGTATACAAATGTAAAATGTGCTTAATTTTATAAGTATGATTATATCTTGCTCTTTATTGCTTTAGTAACGTTTCTTAAGATGTCCATGTTGTGCTAAATGTGTCAGACATATATTGAAAACAACATCTGGTCTTGGTAGAAAGTCAAACTACGTATTGATTTTACAATGAATATGTCTTGACATAGCTTAACTGACAGAATTGCTGATTAAATGGTCCGGGACATTACAATCTGATTAAAGCTAACATACGAGTGTTGTCCTTTATCTCGTGAAGATGGGAAACGGAAAGCAACAGCTGTATATCATTCAGACATAGTAGGTTCACGACAGTCGAATAGATCTTACAAAACACTACCGTAAATGTCAATTAAGGAGAAAGATGGATGAGTGTAAGTGGAAGAACCGCTTAGTTTGGTAGCTTATTCTAATAGCACTGATGCTAAAATCAGAGTGTGTCTTTCATTCTAGAAAGAAAATATATTAATGACAAAAGCTTTAATAATTATAGGTTACGATGAGATATCATTATTCAAACATAACTAAGATTTTGTTTAGGAACAATTTTCCGTTCGGATTATAAACACACTGATTTATAGTTTTAAAGTAGAATACAACTTAAGCCGGTGTTAGGGAGCAAGATTGATGTTGAATTTGTCATAACTCCGTGAGCACTTCAGTAAAACCGAGTATTCGATTTTCTTTTGTAGGTTATAATCATTTTTCTACAGTTTGTAGCCGCGTTGATGACCCTAATATTCGTAATATTTGTATATCTAAGAGGTTACTCCAGTGACGCTACCGTTACCATAAACTTCGAAAAACCTTTGCAAAATAGTATTATCGTAACTCTGATCTATTTTTAAAATATAAAGTAATTTAAGAACTCTTTAAGGACTATCACAACATGACTTATATGGTCATGTGATTTACAAACTTTGTAAGATACTTGGTCATAATCACTTTCATACACTATTTTTTAAACGTGGTAATAAGTTTACCAATAAAGGTTATGACTCTATCATTTTGCAATGCACCGAATGAGTAGTGGTTGATCCATTAACAGTCATAATATGTGCTAAATACGATTTAAAACACCATTTATTCAAACATACAAACAAATTATTTGATTATGAACATATAGTGGACCCTATGATAACGTCGACATAAATTCTCAAATGACTGTAACTTTTAATATTTGTCTTAAATCCTGTCTTTGTGTACCTTTAACGCTTTGTTCTCTTGTTTATCTGGTTTCTACCAAGTCAATGAGTACTTGATTTGTGGCGTTTTGGGCTTGCCTCTTTAATATTTTATATACATGATCGGTTATGTGCTATATTTATATCGCATATTAATGATGCCTTGTTTTCTTTAGAGAATATAAACTGAATTTTATAGGTGAAACAATAAATATATTTGGATGTAGCCTTTTTAAGCAATGGATGTATTTCGTATATGACAGAAACAATCTCCATACATTCATGAACAGTTATGCTAAATTTCAGTTAAATCAGTGAGGTGGGATATAAAAATGTTCATATTTTCTCTTCAACGGGTATGCATATCGACACTACAGTGTGTAACAACAAAATATGCATTTGCACTCGCCTCTGCTTTTATAGGGTGACTTCGGTCTTTGAGAATTCTGGTGTATGGTTTTCATAACTGTGTATCCTTTGCGCTTGTGTTATTTTAATTTCCCTTTCATCTCAACCTTAAACTGTTGTATAGTATTTTCTAACGGTTCTCTCTATTCCTTCCTAGCTTTCGTTCCAATAAGTATTCATGTCATATATTATCAATTACAGACACCAGTATGGCTTTCAGTTCAGTGGATTCATCCAGCGTATATTGTGCATGTGAAGCGGAATTAGGATGACCAAATAATTTAATTATAAGTGGCTGCTAATGTAGCATATGATTCTGTATAGAACACAATATTATGGCACTTGCAATTAATAATCCCGTGGTTAAAATTTGAAGCGCAATTGGAACTTTGGTTTGATAGATGTAGGCTGCCCTTATGTCCTTGTTTTACACGGATTTGGGCTATAGACACACTATGCTGCAATCATGGCAAACAGTACTATCCTCAAACACAATGGCTTTTCTCTTTTGGCATTGACGGTTAAAGGCGGTATCCATGTTGTCAACACTTATATGTTTGTGGCGTCGCATACTTGCTTCTATGTATCCGTCTGTTTAAATGTTGTATGTCCTTTATGACTGTTGTGTCTACTCCGAGTAATTGTTGTTTGTTTAAAATGGTGTTGTTGGATGACTGAATTCAGTGAATGCTGCATGTCCTGCATGACTGTTCTATCTACTCCTAGTAATTGTTGTGTGTTTGAATGCGTGTTGTTGGATGACTGAATTCAATGAATACTGCATGTCCTGTATGACTATTCTATCTACTCCTAGTAATTGTTGTGTGTTTGAATGCGTGTTGTTCGATGACTGAATTTAGTGAATGCTGCATATCCTGTGTGACTGTTGTATCTATTCCTAGTAATTTTTGTTTGTTTGAATGCGTGATGTTGGATGACTGAATTCAATGAATACTGCATGTCCTGTATGACTATTCTATCTACTCCTAGTAATTGTTGTGTGTTTGAATGCGTGTTGTTCGATGACTGAATTTAGTGAATGCTGCATATTCTGTGTGACTGTTGTATCTATTCCTAGTAATTGTTGTTTGTTTCAATGCGTGTGGTTGGATGACTGTGTTCAGTAAATGCTGCAAGTCTTGTGTGACTGTTGTATCTACTCCTAGTAATTGTTGTATGTCTGAATGCGTGTTGTTCGATGACTGAATTCAGTGACTGCTGCATGTCCTGCATGACTGTTGTATATATTCCAAGTTATAGTTGTTTGTTTGAATGCGTGTTGTTGGATGACTGAATTCAGTGAATGTTGCATATCCTGTATGACTGTTGTGTCTACTCAAAGTAATTGTCTAAATGCCTGTTGTTGGATGAGTGAATTCAGTGAATGTTGCATGTCCTGTATGACTGTTGTATCTTTTCTAGTAATTGTTGTTTGTTTGAATGCGTGTTGTTGGATGACTGAAATCAGTGAATGTTGCATGTCCTGTATGTCTGTTGTAACAACTCCAAGTAATTGTTTTTTGTTTGAATTCGTGTTTTTCGATGACTAAATTTAGTGAATGATGCATGTCCTGTGTGATTGTTGTATCAATTCCTAGTAATTGTTGTTTGTTTGAATACGTGTTTCTGGATGACTGAAGTCAGCGAATGCTGCATGTCCAGTATGACTGTTGTATCTACTCCAAGTAATTGTTGTTTGTTTGAATGCGTGTTGTTGGATGACTGAAATCAGTGAATGCTGCATGTCCTGTATGTCTGATCTATCTATTCCTCGTAATTGTTGTTTGTTTGAATGCGTGTTGTTGGATGACTGTGTTCAGTGAATGCTGCAAGTCTTGTGTGACTGTTTTATCTACTCCTACTAATTGTTGTATGTTTGAATGCGTGTTGTTCGATAACGGAACTATGTGACTGCTGCATGTCCTGTATGACTGTTGTATCCAGTCCTAGTAAGTGTTATATGTTTGAATGCGTGTGGTTCGATGACTGAATTTAGTTAAAGCTGCATGTCCTGCATGAATGTTGCATCTATTTCTAGTAATTGTTGTTTGTTTGAATGCGTGTTGTTGGATGACTGAATTCAGTGAATGCTACATATCCTGTATGACTATTGTGTCTACTCCAATTAATTGTCTGAATGCATGTTGTTGGATGACTGAATTTAGTGAATGCTGCATGTCCTGTATGACTGTTGTATCTTTCCTGGTAATTGTTGTTTGTTTTAATGCGTGTTGTTGGATGACTGAATTCAGTGAATGCAGCATGCCATGTATGACTGTTGTGTCTACTCCTAGTAATTGTCTGAATGCGTGTTGTTGAATGACTGTGTTCAGTGAATGCTGCATGTCCTGTATGACTGTTGTATCATCCTAGTAATTGTTGTTTGTTTGAATGCGTGTTGTTCGATGACTGAATTTAGTGAATGCTGCATGTCCTCCATGACTGTTGTGTCTACTCCTAGTAATTGTCTGAATGAGTGTTGTTGGATGACTGAATTGAGTGAATGCTGCGTGTATTGTATGACTATTGTATCTTTCCTAGTAATTTTTGCTTACTTGAATGCTTGTTGTTGATGACTATGTTCTGTGAATGCTGCATGTCCTGTATGATTGTTATGTCTACAACTAGTAATTGTTGTATGTTTGAACGCGTGTTGTTGGATTAATGAATATAGTGAATGCTGCGTGTCCGGTATGACTGTTGTATCTACTCCTATTAATTGTTGTTTGTTTGAATGCGTGTTGTTGGATGACTGAATTTAGTGAGTGCTGCATGTCCTGTATGACTGTTGTGTCTACCCCTAGTAATTGTTGTTTGTTTGAATGCGTGTTTTTCGATGACTGAGTTCTGTGAATGCTGCATGTCCTGTATGACTGTTGTATCTTCTCCTAGTTATTGTTGTTTGTTTGAATGCGTGTTGTTTGATGACTGTTTTGTGAATACTTCTTGTCCTGTATGACTGGTGTATCTACTCCTAGTAATTCTTGTTTGTTTGAATGCGTGTTGTTTGATGACTGAATTCAGTGAATGCTGCATGTCCTGTATAACTGTTGTATCTACTCCAAGTAATTGCTGTTTGTTTGAATGCGTGGTGTTGGATGACTGTGTTCTGTGAATACTGCATGTCCTGTATGACTGTACTAACTACTCCTAGTAATTCTTGTTTGTTTGAATGCGTGTTGTTGAATGACTGAGTTCTGTGAATGCTGCATGTCCTGTATGACTGTTGTATCTACTCCTATTAATTGTTGTTTGTTTGAATGCGTGCTGTTGGATGACTGAGTTCTGTGAATGATGCATGTCCTGTATAACTGTTGTATCTACTCCTAGTAATTGATGTTTGTTTGAATGCGTGTTGTTGGATGACTGAGTTCTGTGAATGCTGCATGCCCTGTATGACTGTTGTATATACTCCTAGTAATTGTTGTTTGTTTGAATGCGTGGTGTTGGAAGACTGCGTTCTGTGAATAATGCATGTCCGGTATGACTGTTGTATATACTCCTAGTAATTGCGTGTTGTTGGATGAATGTGTTCTGTGAATACTATATTTCCAATCTGACCTTTGCATCTATTTTCAGTGATATAACTACAGCGTTGCAACTCAAATATTATTACAGTTTTCCAGAAAGGTCGTTCTTCTTAACGCTCTGCAGATACAGAGGAGGCACGTACTTATTGTCACAATGTCGTTGAATGTAATTGTTTATAATTCAACGTAATAACCGCTTCCAGACACTTGTCTTATATTGGATTATATTCTACTAATCTTTGAACAAAGTGCATTTGACAACCAATGCTGGTGAACTGTTTATTTTATACGACCCGATTCAACTCAACCCAGACATTCAAGAACACCACATTAATACTGCGTATGCACTCAACAAGGTAGCTAGATCTCGCTGTCGGCGCTCCTTAGAAATGACAGCATATTTAAATGCGTATTTTTTAAAGAAATTTTAAAATGTTCATGTTTACTATATTCAGAATTTGAACTCACCGACACTATATAGCCTAGTTTAAAATATCTTGTTATATTCAACGATATATCACTGTAACGTTTGCAACGTTAGGAGAATAAGCAAGATAATGCGAACGATATCACGTTAACGTTTGCAACGTTTGCAACGTGAGGAGAGTAATCAAGGCAATGCGAAATATTTCAGACGTGTGCGTTATTTTCACATTTTAGGGGTATTAGAATAGAAATAGAACATCGTTTACGGTGAATTATCTTGCAATATATCACGGTTTGTCGTTCATTGAACCCCAAACCGTTATATATTAAACGATAATTCACCGTAAATGATGTTCTAATTCTTTAATAACAAAAGCTTGAACAAATCTTAATAAGTCATTTACATATGTTAAATAAATTTACGTCCATATGATGCAAAAAAAAAAAAGAGTATGATAATGGACCTTTGAAAACGGCCGAGCACGACACATACGAAATATTGCAGTCTCGTTTGATTGAGACTGTTCATGAGCGGTAGTGAAATTATGCTAGCTACCGCTCACGCCCAAGTTTGCAATGTTTATTAACACGTGTTAGTTCGCCAATTATAAAGGAATCTTCTTCTTCTTAAGCTGTCTTACACTAAGGTAAATTATCTCTATTGACAATATGCCAATTTGGTTTATTACTTGATGTATGGTTTCAGACTGCATTCCCACCAGAGCAAATTTATTTTCCAATTTCATTAATAGCAAATCGATTTTCCTGTCTAAGTAAGACGAGCAGGATTTATCTCAATAGACATATTTTTGACATATTGTTTGAATAAGCATACCACAATCGATATAAATAATAATCTGTTTTCAGTAACATACTTAAAGTCCGTTGGAAACAGCGAACACCAACAATAGCTAAGTTGGAGATTCGGTTTCATTGAACCTGTTTATCGGAATTCCAAGGTGGAACACCTATCACTACTACTAGCAATTTACTTGGGTCTATAACAAAGCCACAGCTATTGGGATCGAAGACCGCAAAGGACCAAAAGGTGATAACCAGACCATCAACTAACCTTTTCCCAAAATATAGGAAGGACAATAGGATTTTAAACAACGTAATGGATGTTTTAGCAAAAATTTATAAATTGCAGAATGAAAATTGTCCAATTTTAGGCATCAGTTGGTAATTTATTTACCTACTTGCACCATGTGTATTACATGTCAATTAACAAGATGTATACACATCGCCTCTAGCAAGGTAAACAATTATGATACCAATGGTTGGCTCATTGTTTTACAATGGTTTTGTGAATTCATTTGCTACAATTGTCCTTTCAGAAGAACCATGATATAGCAATCAGTTTCCTTCTTAGAGATACCTTGCATATGTACAAACAATGATATGCACGCCATAAACAATATCCGGGGCCAGTATTAAGCAAAAGGCAGATTCAAAGAAATAATAAAGTTCTTCATTTTTGAACAAAAAATATAAAAAATATAAGAAATAAAGTAAAAAGTTAGAATAAAGGAACTGACTGACAGCCTGAATGAATAAAACTACTGATTTGTCGTCGGACGACTTTCTACAGCCGCCACACAGAGCTAAACGAAACTATTGAAAATGCAAGGAAATTCGTACCAGAGGTCCATTAATATAATCAATGGAAAATGCAAAAGGATTCTTGAATGATTTCTGAGGCATCCTTGTGTTAAGATTATTACAAACAATTCACAATAGAAAATCCCTAGTCCTTCCGTTGACAAAGCTATGTGGAAGGTGAGAAGCTGATTTTGCGCCAGGAATCGAATCTTGGTCTCTCTTCTCGAAGGAAAAACATGCTACCTTACACCACAGAGTTTGTATCAGCAGCACAAACCAAAGCAACTTTTATTTACATTTAGATTTATTATTTTATATAAGATATAAATGACATGCTGATTCAGTGTAACCGATCCATTGGCATCTTGTTTTTCTGCTTATTGTTTTTTTTATTCAACTTACCTCTTCAGTACGTTGGCTGAACAATTTATTTCAAAATAAAAAAAAGTTTATAAATATGTACAACTCAGTAAGTGTGCTGATTTCTCCACCAGGATTCGAACCTGGGTCTCTCTTCCCGAAGCAAAAGGATGTTGCCTTACACAACAGAGGTTTTTCAGCGGCACAAACCAAGTGTTGAAATATAAAAACAGATCCACAAAGACTTAACATTTATTAATTAAATTTATTTGCAAACCACCACCCACACTACGCAAGTGGTTTTCTTCTGATTAATGCATCAACTTATTTAATAATAAGTGGTGAAGAGCATTAAAACACAATAGCATTCGCTTAACTTACAGCATAACGACCCTTAACAAATGTGTAAAACATTGTAAAAGCTTGTTAGAGACAACATGAGCAAAGCTACAATAAGGTCGAATGACCTGGGTACGAAAGTAATAATTTTTCAAAGGCCTCGTTTTTTATTGAAAACACTTTTTTGAGCACGGTTTCTTGCTGAGATCCTTTATATAAATTGTTCTGCATAACATTCCACCGATGGGATAAAGTATCTGGACAAAAAACATTGAAAAATTGATTTTTTCTAATTTTCGAAAAATGCTTGGGACGTAAATAAGCATCGGTTTTGGTTTGTGGGTGTATTTTCCACTAGCTTTCCTGTTGACACACTGTGAAATGCCAAACATATTTGAATTTTTCTTCTTCATTTTACCGTAATGCAAAATTTCCGTTGATCCGTGAATTCTGGTTGTGGTTTTCAATTTCTCTTTAAAAGAAGGAAAATTAACCTAGAAAGGAGGGACATAGTGTGTGCCAAGTTGAGCTGAACAAATTTGAATAGAGGAGTAATTGAAAATCATTTACCTTCACCCCAAAAGCGTGTCCGAAATGATCAAAAACTGAAATACAATATTGCGGCCTTGGTTTATGGAATACTTTAGACTTGCAAATGAGCTAGCGTAGTGACACAAGTTAAATTGGACGTGTCTGATGCCTGTTTTCCATTTGTGGTTTTAGTACTTTAGACTGGGGGCCGATGGCCACGCGCCTAAAAACGACATATATTCCTTGGCTTAAAGGTGATAATTTTTATTGATTTTCATCATAATGACTTCAATTCCATAAAATAACAATACAAAATCGAGAGTAAGCGTGTGAACAGGAACAAATAATAAGCACATTATGAAATTCAGCTTCAAAAATTGTTATATGCGCCTAAATAGGAAACATGAATCAGAACTACCGTTTTGACTTGGCTTTGACAGTAGAATAAAGTCGAAAAGCAAATGTAGCGAAACAGTAATTATAAAAATGAATAAAAGGCAAGATATGACACCACAAACAGGTTTGACAATATGGTTACCGCCTTGGAGCCTTCCGTGGCAAAACAGACCGCTGAGGGTGTCTGTATAATCGATGAAGTTCATTTTTACCGAGTAGGTTAGGTTAACTACATATAAACAATATCTGGGGGAATTATCAAATGCATGTATATGAAGATCAACACAGGCCTGTCAACCGCCGTGTACAAAAGTAAATGCCAGTGCGAACACATACACTAAACAAAACACACAGAGTTCTATCATTTGTGAAACATACCGTTCAATTGTATCGATACATATGATTATAATATAATTATACATAACTATTTGTTTAAAGGGGTCAATTCATCTCATCCTGGTTTCTCTTTGTCTGCAAGCTGTTTCCTTCGCATGTATCGAGCTTTCTATGTAATCTTATAACTGGAGGTGTTCTAATGACACAGCAGTTGTCTTCACAGTTTCTTTTTTGTTTATCCTTTCCAAAGACCTCGTAACAGCTGGAGTTGGTAAATAATCGTAAGAACACGTGTGTCTGAGATCAGTCAGTTTGCCATGGATAAGTAGTATGGTATTAGTATTTGTTGTTCAGATTTCATTCTGGTTCAACATTCACTAACTGTAATGTCAAAAACTTTAAAACTCTAAATTAAAGACTTTAAATTATAATATTACGGTTCTTTACTGAATATGAATATATCCTTGAACAGAATAGCATTGGGACAAAATAGCATTTCCTTGTTGCATAGTTTTCTATTGTTGTTTTTTTGTGTCCCCAATTATTGTACCACTTTCATCTCCCATTATTTGTGTAAGGTCTTTATTGTATTGTGCTGTACTACCAGCTATACAATGTTGATCGCAGATTGGTTGTTCTAGAGCACGCAGATCTTCAGAAACCAAAACTAAACGTTAAATTAACAAGTCAATAACATATAAGATTCAGCTGTAATTTATGAAACTGTAATGTCGAAACTGAAGTGAACCAAAAAGTCATCAAATAGTTGCAAATATCAGCTTTCAGACAGACAGCAATATTAAACAGTGATATGACGGATCTAGGTGTATTGTTTGCAGCTAAGACAGACATGATATATATTTAATCAGTGATGATTTGCATCGTTAAAACAGGTAGTCTACCATTGTGTGGTGTGGTATATTTTGTTTGCGTTAAGAACGCACGTGATAATAAAAGTAGATATAAAAGTCGCACAGGAAATGTTGTATTCATGTACCACCACAGTCAACCAAAAACACGCATCGAAACAAACAACAATTTTAAGGATAAAGAAGAGACAAGGTATGTGCCATATACGGGTTTATAATAAGGCAACGGGCTTAAAACGGGCAGTGACAAAAATGTGTTCTAGAGTGCATCTAACGTCTCGTTTAATTACTATTCCAATAAAACAGTTATGAATAAAATAAAAAGTAATTGTAAGAATATAGTCTTAAATGACAACAATGAATATATATGTCCATGTAATCCATTGTTTTAACTAAGTATTTACCCAGTGGGTTTGCCATATATAGTTCCGTTAATGTCGTTAGTTTTCGATGTTGTCCATATAAGATGATGACTTGTAAAACATATTTCCCCTGAATCAAGGTATATCCACCAGAAATGTGAGTAAATATGCATAGAGTATTTACAAATAGTATGTACACATGTAAAAAAAAGCAAATGCAAGAAACTGGAATGGCACTAACGTCACTATTTTAGCTAAGTTAAGCGCATTTACTCTTTTACGCATACATCGAATTTGCTCATTATCATATCATCCATGATCTTATGTAAGCAAACATCAAACCAAATTTGGCTACCAAAGGTTACAAGATACAAGCTAGATATATTGCTGAACTCAAATGGATAAAGCATTGACAAACTCCTTATCCGTTGGGGTTAAACGATAACATTTATCAAGAAGGAAACATTTCCAATAACCTAGATATAGATCCTTTTAGCATACTGTCTATTCGTAACCCTAAACGACGGTCACATGGTCTCCGGAAGAACCATAATCTTAAGCGTAAATTTAAGAAAGTCTTTACTGTTGCAGACCTTTATTCTATTTATAAAAACTCGGGTAGACACGCCCTCCTTAGCAAAGTAGTCTTGCTTACAGAAACTTGACGAAGAAGCGGATGCCATTTATGTCCGTACTAATCCATTATATGAGATTGCATCTATTATTCAAAGTTACACGCAACATATTTTGCGTCCACATATAGATGCTATATCTGACCATCAAAGGCATTTTTTGAAGATAACTTATGTTGATAAAGGCATCGATTTCATTAATTTCGCCGGTATTTTTAATGATATGCGGGTGACAGACAAAATTCCAAAGTCTTTCAAGAATATAGAGACTCCTGTTATTTGTTACAAGCATAGGAAATCTACTAGAAACCTTATTTTTAATTATAATAGGATCGTTTCTGATCTTGAGATCGAGACATCTACTCCTACTGATTGAGATTGTAATGTAATTGAGGATAAGAGTATTCGGCATTTAATTGCCAAAGGGCCTAAGTATCGCCTTCCATCTGATATTGATTTTAATGCCTGTCGAAATGAAATTGCGGGTTCTTTAACGGATTTCTGTACAAAGTGGTGTAAGCGAGAAAAAGCAGATAAACATGCACTTACTGCTTGGTTGAAAACTATTTCAGAAATTGTTGAATTACGTATTTTATTTTACGAATCAAATCCATCTCTGCTTCCACGGCCTTCTACTTACACTTTACGACACCTTAAGAAGGGTATTCAGAATTTACATACTAAATTTGCAATAGTTCCAGCAGACAAAGCTTCCAACAATATAATTATTGTCTGACGACTACATTATATCAATACTTTGAATGCTAATCTAGCGAGCACTTCTGCTTATCTGACTACACCTCTTCTGGAGAAGGACATTGTTTCCCAGCATGTGACCTTTATGGAGACTATAAAGGTTTCTGTAATTAGTAAGCAGACGAAGCTCCCTACAATGTACTCGATACCTAAACTTCACAAAATTCCTTACAAAGCACGTTTTATCGCTAATTCTAGTTCATTTACCACGACAAATATATCACAACTATTGACTTCCTGCTTTTCCGCGATTAAAGAACATATTGTAAAATATTGCGGAAAGGCCTTCGAGAACTCAGGAATCAAAATGTTTTGGAATATCAAGAACTCTGGAGAAGTTCTTGACAAACTACGGTGTAAGCATTTTCAGGCCTCTTCTCTAAGCACCTACGACTTTTCTACACTGTATACTACACTACCACATAATCTTATCAAAAAAAATAGCTTCAGCTTATTCAGAAGACATTTGCTAGAGAAGGTACAACTTTTCTAGCTTGTAATAATGTCAGGGCTTTCTTTACTAACGCCCCCATTGATAAGTATAATTTGTGGACTTGTACTGATGTTTGTAGAGCCTTATGTTTTCTTCCGGATAACATCTTTATAAGATACGGTAAAACTATTTACCGCCAGATTGTTGGTATTCCTATGGGTACTAACTGTGCCCACTTGTTGCAGATTTGTTTTTGTACTGCTATGAAATAGATTTTATGTTGAGTTTGTCACCTGCTAGCCATGGTGAAATTATTGATGCATTTAATAATACTTCTTGGTATTTTGATGACATACTCAATATTGATAATCCCTTATTTGCTCATATGGTTACTATCATTTATCCACCAGAGCTACCGTTGAATAAAGCTAACAGTTCGGATACAGTAGCAGCTTTTCTCGATCTTCATCTCTCGATTTCAAATGATTGTATTCATACTAAAATCTATGATAAGAGAGATGATTTCAATTTTAACATCGTTAACTATCCACACCTGGATGGAGATGTACCTCGTGCTACCTCATACGGGGTGTATATCTCCGAGCTCATTCGATTTGCTAGAGCGTTTAATGATGTTATAGACTTCAATGATCGAAATCAAGTTATTACAAGTAAACTTCTTCAGCAGGGTTTTCGTTATCACAAACTACGTAGATCTTTCTCTAAATTCTACCGCCGCAACGAGGACCTGCTGGAAAAGTACAACACCAACCTTAAAACACTTCTGCGACTAGGCATATCAGAACCCTCATTTTATGGAGTTGTGGTCTATAAACTTTGAAAGTTAAAGGAGTCTGACGGGTTTCCTGACCGCTTTACAAATTTAATCAGGAAGTTCGTCAGAAAAGGATATAACCCTTTGGTTTTACAGCGCACTGCATGTTTAGTGATTGACCCCTCTACAGTCAGTCATTACGCTTCACTTTTCACTTGTGCGATGACTACCTCTTGGGACTCTATGATTGTACCTACTGAAACCCCATCTAAGGGGGGTTGGTGCTTGAGCTTTCGTCCGTCGAGTTTTCTGGTCGTACCCTAGATTGTTTTTCTCTTTAGCTGCAATTACTATGGTTGTTCAGTACAATTCCGATATGTTGCAAGTAACTGTAACTTTAAATTGATGATTTAGATAATCTAAGCTAGTATTAAAATTGCAATTAAAACTGGTTTACTATGTGTGTAACTCTGTTCCTATACACATCAGGTTCACGTGATTGCAAGCTGTATACGCAGTATGCATGAGCACTACGCCGCATTCGAAGTAATTGTTTAGTATGACCAATTAATGCGTCGACAAGTGTTCGATTAGGGTTTAAACTGTGTTTGACTACAGGGTGACGATACTAAATGTACGCTCATTTGATATTGTTATTGCTGTTACGCGCGTCTTGTTCTGCTATATAGGACATCGATCGTCTCTTATTAGTTACGTCGTTTATATAATGCTTCGAGAGATATAAGCATTTTGTAGAGTATTCACCCTACAATGACGTCAATAAGAATCCACGTGATTGAAAAAAAAAGTAATTTCGGTTGGATGCAAAGAAGGCAATTTCAAATACACACAGTAATCAGTTTTGTTTGATTTATTGAAATGTTATTTAAATCGAACAGGCTTGTGTCTGTCATTATCATGCAAACTTGCATGGTATATCACAAGGCATATCACAACCCTCATTTTATGGAGATGTGGTCTATAAACTTCGAAAGTTAAAGGGATCTGACGGGTTTCCTGACCGCTTTACAAATTTAATCAGGACGTTCTTCAGAAAAGGATATAACCCTTTGGTTTTACAGCGCACTGCATGTTTAGTGATTGATCCCTCTACAGTCAGTCATTAAGCTTCATTTTTCACTTGTGCGATGACTGGACTACCTCTTGGGACTCTATGATTGTACCTACTGAAACCCCAACTAAGGGAGGTGGGTGCATGATCTTTCGTCCCTCGGGTTTTCTGGTCGTACCCTAGATTGGTTTTCTCTTTAGCTGCAACTACTATGGTTGTTCAGTACGATTCTGGATACATCCTGAGATGTTTATTATTTTGTATGTTTATCTTTAGTTAGTTTCTCTGGATGTGGACTTTATTGTTAGAGATTTCCTTTTGATGGGATGTAGTTTTGTTTACACTTTCTTGTCTATTTGGGCGCTGAAGACAGGATAATAGCGAGGGTTGTGCGCATATAAAATCGATTCCAGCTAACCAGTTGGCCTGATTGCCTAATGACCGTTCCAAGTCGGTAACCCTGTCTTCATCACCCTTTCTGTTGTTTTTTGTCTCTTTCATTGTAGTTCAAGTCCTTGTTTGCAGTACAGTGCGGACCTACGAAGCCATTGCGTTCGGACGCTGTGGTTTCTATAGGACCCTATATATCATTATGCTTGGTTATGCCTGGTTATGCATGATTATGCATGGTTATGCATGATTACATGGTGATGTGCTGTGAAGACGAAGAAAATATTTAGTTATACCGCAATCGGGAACAAATTGAATAAAAATAATCGCAGTGTCAAGGGAAACCAGTTTCAGTTTGTCAATGATGAACAAACATTCGTAAGATAGCAAAAAATAATTTAACTTAAAGTAAAAACCACTAATAAAAAGGCACGTGTGTTTGCTGATATTTTACTTTTGTGTATTGCTTGTGAGCTCTCCAATAGTCCAATTGTATTCACAATGTCATGTGCATTCGGAAGGTATCACATGTAAATAAGTTATCACATGTAACAAGTTATCACATAGGGTAAATTTGAAATCCCATGAACATATTAACACAGTTACTGTATTACAACTCCTTTGAGACATTGACCTAAAGGAATTTATCAAAAATAACTGATCTAAACGTTCAAAGTATCCTGTCTGCTTCTATTGTATTGTCCTATTTTGTGATATGTGTAAGGGCTTTGCATGAGAACATGTTTGGCTTTCTATGAGAACATGTTTTGCCTTTAGTCGCAAGTTTTCTAATAATTCCAATAATAACAAGTCGGTGTTTTAGTAGCGTAGTCATAAAAAAATATAAGAAAAATGTCTGCCTGTGCGCATTTAGTGTTTCGCCTATATATCCGTCAAAAAGGTAATGTTGGAGCTAAGAGTGCTCCAACTATTCTAAAATACAATAAAGCGTCATGAAACCTGTGAGTGAGAGTGAGTTTGATGAAACTGAAGACATGTGCAAAGATTGGATGAATTTGAATACGCAGTGCAGCAGTCAATAACGTGCAAAAAACCGGCAACATAACTGTTGACACCTCCGTCTCCTTCGCATTCACCGCCGTCAAAACAATATATATTCATTACTTCAAAGGTAAAAAAAAATCAGCTTATTTGCTTGAATATAAATTTTCCGATATACATGTACATGAATTGTAACAAATATGTAGCTATGTGATGAGAATTGTACTGACTAGATCTTCAAGGACTATACACTCTGTCGTATCATTTTGTTGATATGGTGAGTTTGCTATTGCTCGATAAAGGTTTCGTTTCAATATATGGTATGAACTAAATTGAAATTGTTCATTGTTTTGTTTCATAATATGTATCAGCTGTGCATTAGACAAACCGTAGTTAATCCATTTAGACGCCTTGATGAAGTCAGCTTTATGTAAAGTGTAAATAAAATAAAACTCCGTCCGTTGCCTCATTCCATTAAAGCAAACCAACACAAATTAAAAACACATTTTTGTTGTTCTACTGATTGTTGACGCTTTATAGAACAATAATTTCATTGTTTAGTGTTACGTGAATGAAGTCGTGTTGGAGCATCTCTTTTGTCAATAATTATACAATGGTGAGAATTGTATAAATTGTGGTTTTGTTCCGATTTCAGCTAAAGTAAATTCTCTAGTTGCGTTTGAGCTTGTTAAATTCGATAAACCAAAGGACTTCTGTTCTCAAACTTAGGTATCTTAAACTAATTTTATTTAATTGAAGCAGACCTTAACGACCTTAACGACCTTAACATCTTTTTTATAAAAAAGCAATTGCATGTCACAAGTCAGCTAATTCATGACGTTCGGTCAAACATTGTTTTGTTCAATTTAATCAAACGTAAATCGGCTTTAGCTCTAGGGTTCTTACTTACTGGTCCTTTGGGGTCATCAAGGCTGATCTTGGTGTCTTTAAAGTAGAATATCGTTAAAGCTGTTGCTAGGATGCGTGATTGGTGCTGCACCAAACATTACCTCTCATGAACAGACATAAAACCGGATATCGGTATTGCGTTTGAGTGGATCGCCATAGTTTTATTAAAGCTATCTTGTGTCGCATATCTTGGGTATCGGTGTCACAGGATGACCTTAGTGGTTGGGCTAACTCAGGAAAGAATCAATGACGGTGAATGCATTTATATAAGTTTAATGCAACTTTTAAAATATGTTTAATATATATACAATTATCTAAAAAACAAGCGAATACACTAATGAACTATGAAAAGAATGTTCTCATGAACGTTTAAGACGTTCTTAGTATTGTTATAAATACTGAATGTCTAAGACACTAAAGTGTTGTTAAAGCTATAACAATGTTGATCTAGCGCGATAACTGTGATGCGCCAGAGCTCATGAAGATGATAATGCGCGAATTCAATGGATGATTGTCATCAAATGCCTTCTGTAAGGGTTGATGACGCGATGCAATGATAGGTAACCTCCACTGAGATTGTGCGTGATATTCCTCCAGTGATGATTGGTAACGGTCCCACCTTGTGTCCCGGGGGTTGTCGTTAGTAAAACCTGGCTGCGCAGGTACGGGGACCGTCTCCACCGCTTCTAACGTTAATCGTGGAAGCTTAGCTCCACTCCTGGATATTCAAACCTAGATGGCTTACTCCAACCCTGGATGGCTTATATCCTGGATGGCTTATCTCCAACCCTGGATGGCTTATATCCTGGATGGCTTAGGCTGTAATTATACATACGTTTTAGATGTCGGTTGACAAACATAACAATCTTGCATAATTATCATTACCCAAACAAATCATTATTCAATCAATATATGTAAGCTGTACTAATGATGAGTAGCAATGTATACATATTCTACAACGCCATATATACGCTATGTACGTCGCTGTTAATCAATGCCCCTAATACATGTAATATAAACATGATCAAATAACTCATATATTACACTCACTGAGTTATGCATGCACGCATTTATTCTTGTCACTCATCTCATTGTTAACTAATGTTAACAATCGTGTATTACAATCACTGAGTTATACGCTAACGTTTACTAATGGTGCATTGTTATCAAATTAATATTGTTTTACAATTAATGATCAATTACAATAATTACATCTAATAAAGTAACTTCAAAATCATATGCTAGTCTAAAGTTATGTTTGAGAAACATCAATGCTAACCGGATGTCGTAACCGCCAAACAAGATGGCGCCGCCCACTGAATACAAATGTACGATAAAAGTTTCATAAAACTACTAACCACATGTTGCCTATGCATTTTGCCGTCCAATCTCTGTTCCAACAAAGTACTATTGATCATCCCGGCGAGAGCTAGAAGACAATGGGTTTTATAGCAAACATTACGCCCAAATCATTATTCCCCGCGTTCAGTCCGTGACAAACGTGGCTAAATCTGCAGTATTGAATCTACACGAGAGGCCCCTTATTCAATTTTGCCGTTTAAGGAAAATATACCTATACGTTTACATGCATTAGCACAAAACTAAACTTATGACACGGCCTCTCTGGTGGCCACTTAAAATGTGCACGCTTTTACGTGTTACATGAATAGATCATGAATATGGTGAAATTGTTTCAACTCGAACAATAGATTTGGGTGTAACCGATAACTTACAAGAGCTATATACGACCAGTACGCTCTACCCGTGACATTTTGTGACAATCGGTATTGACAATAATGGGTCCAAATAGATAAGGTTTTGATATATTTCACAATTAAGTATGAAACAATCAATATGTTAGGGTGATCAAAAGAAAAGCTGACAAACGTAAATGATTAATACTAATATAACTGAAGTTAAAATACAAACTTGTTGCATATATAGGCTATGCAACGGCATGTGATATTGTGAGAGACATCTTGTAACAGATGAGGTGTTCTTGAATTTTTGACCAAAATTTAAAACCCTCAACTACGTTTAAAATATGTTATTGCAGAACTGCAATTCCTTATTCTTATTCCTGAACACTTTCATTCAATATTCTTGCATCTGTAAATTTACCAAAGTAGATATTACTCTAGCGTTTTTAAATCACTATTAAATGTTATTTTGTCGACCCATTTACAGTGAACCGTATTGACTTTTATCTTTGATTTTACTATAAACGATCAGGTTGTGGACCATATAATTCCCGGCGGATTCTGTAATTCAGTCATTATTGGTGATATTCTAGTCTTGTTTATTCTTTTTTCTTTTTTTTTCTTTTGTATCCATGTGCATAATCTTAATTGTGTTTTACTTATGTCATTATTTAAATGTTGCCCGAGCGGGAAGTACTTTTTGTTTTCACTTTCAGTCTGAGAGTAGATTATATCACGCTTTCAATCCCCAGCGGCCTGTTTTGCTGATGACCGTTCAAAGGCTCTTATTTTAGTGTCAAATGTTTCAAATTTGTCAATTCTCTCTCTTTGCATTTGTAATGTTTCGCTGTATATGTAGTTTCAAACGCGTGTATTTGGATGTATACGCTCAGTGCTAGCTACCACTTCCTGTCCGACGTGTGCGTGTAGGATTACGCTTTTCCATACAAATATCAGATAATCTAATGAATGTGAAATATTATATTGGAATAATATATATATATTTGTTTGTTAAAGTTGGATTCTTTAAACCAAATATTACCTTAAAGTGAAACACAAATAAAAGGGCAGACAACAGGTAGTGGCAAGTGAGACAACAGGCGTCTTTAAACTTTAGGCTATTCTTATCCCCAGACTATATGGACTAAACACTGAAATGTGGATTCCTTGTACGCAACGAACATAAACAAGAGAAATAAGATAGCATACTCGCATTGTATTGTGTCCAATCATGATAGGCAATATGAGCTGTAACACTTCTCATGCACCTTAACGTTAGCGGTATTCTACTGTAAAGCCACAATGATTGGGCACGATGACCCCATACCAGTATATCAGTATACCAGTAAGTAATTACACTACTGATACAACGTCGGGACGACTTTTTACAGCTACCACACAGCACTTAACAAACGCTTGTGTGAATGTCGATATAAACTTAAAAGGAAATATATCGGACACAAAAAGCACCAGCATGATACAACAACAGAGACGCACGTTGGTTTTATAATATTCTTCAAAATTTCTGAGGGAGGGAACAATGAGAATTACTACGTGGAAATAATTCATTATGGAAGTTTTTACCGCTAGCCGAATGTTTTGAAACTTCATTTTACTTTGTTTTCTTTAACTATTTAAGTTAAAAAATAACCTGCGTTTAAAGCTGCAAGTGACGTCAGACAACGTAGGAAAATCACGTAAATAAGCCAGTGACGTAACATAGTCGCATCAACGTCATGTTATTTTTAAGTTTGATTTGTTTCAATCATACACTTTGTATTCCGTGTTGTTCAATGATTGTAAATTAATTGGAACTATATTAAATCCTCCACAAAACAGTAAATCCCGTATCGAAAAACACATGGTAATGCAACAATGTTTTCTTATTTGTGTTTTATTGGAATAATGATGCTTTTACGATAGTTTTACGATGTCGTACTAAGTTGCTTGATGTGCACGAGTAACACGGTTAAGTAAAATTCGCTTTTAAAATTAATTCATTACTACATTTGCTGATGTTATTGTCTTCGTATAATTCAATTCTCAAGAGCAATTTACTGAAATCGAATAGCATAATAATTATATTAAGTTTGAAATATACGGAATCAATTGTGCATTTGCTGTCACTTTTAAAAGCCGTATTTTTTCCCGATGTTTTCATTCTGAAATATATAAAGACCCGTACACATATACATTATGCATAGCAAGGGATTTGTTAAATCAATAAGTACGTTACAGACACTAATCTTATATTATATTTTTTCTCCTTTTTTCCTTTCTTGTGTGTTTGATTTTTTTGTTGTTGTCGTTTTGTTGTTTTTTAAATATTTTTAAAAAGTATGAAAGGAAAGTTTTCGAAATCATCAAACACTATACATTCTATATTTTCTATATTTTAAATGCTATGACTTTGTATGAGTCAAGTGCGAAATAATTTCGGTTCGTCGAATTATCTGCATTATAATCAGGATGCGCAAATTATCACATTTGTATGTAAAAGTCAGTAATATTAATAAGCACGGCTTTCGAATAATGTCATAACAAAACACAAAAGTTGCCCGGTAAAATGAATCAACCAAGGACTTTTCGCACCTATTTGCTCCTAATTACTCTTCAAGACCTGATGATAATCACTACACCAACGATATTTGTTGACGGATAATGTGCATTGCTCGATATACATAAACCAAATTATATCCTGCGTTAAATTTAGCCGGTTAAATATCCAAACTCATCATGAGCTTGTGAAAAGAAATAAAGACACTTTACAATGAGGCATATAAATTAAGTATAGGGTATGTTGCGTTAAGATGGTTCATGTCATTGTTTATTGCATTCCGTCTCATCAACCGAACGAAACGTTCGGGTGATGGGAGATACGCTGATTTCCTCGGCGTTCGTCCTTCTGACAGATTATCTGTTGACGGTATATTGTTCAACCTGCAATTTTGAAACGGCGAGAGATCATTATTTGAAGCTTATCGAAATATATACATTTTGCTAATGTTCAGATCCGTACGCAAGTTAAGGTCAATGTTATATTTTGTGTAAATTTGTGACAGAAGCATTTTAAAGTACTTTAAAACAACACTCATGTCCGCAGTAATGTTATTACTTGCTGGTCCTTTGAGATCAGCAAGTCCAGTCTTTGTTGCTTTAAGCAGAATATCGATTGTGTCTTTAAGTAGAATATCGTTTAATCCGGTGCTAGGAGGCGTGAAAGGTGTTGCGCTTTGCATTAGCTCTCAAGAAAACGGAGTCTGCTACTGTTATCTCCTGTTTGTGATTGTTGCTTTCAAAGGATTCCCTTTTCAGTAAGTATTGACATTCACACCAGCGTTTGTTTAGTGCTGTGTGGCAGCCGTAAAAAGTTGCCCCGACTACAGATCGGTAGTGTTATTAATTACTGGTCCTTTGAGATCATCAAGCCCAATCTGTGTGGCTTTAAGTAGAGTATCGCTTGTGGCTTTAGGTAGAATATCGCTTTAGCCGGTGCTAGGAGGCGTGAGAGGTGTTGCACTTTACATTAGCTCTCATGTACAGACACATTAAAACCGAGTCTGCTACTTTTATCTCTTTGTTGTGTGGGTTGATTTATAAGGATCCCATTTTCAGTATTGATTGACGCGTTTGAGTGGATCGCCATAGTTTTATTAAAGCTACCTCTAGTCGACTATCAGATGTCATCAGTTATAATCAAATTCATTATTTCAATATACGAGTATATTTCCATCCCCTGAGATAATACCAATGCGTTAGTTCGAATTGTTGAAGTAGATACGATTGGATCAATACGCACTCTAGAACCTGGTTTGAACCCCCAGCGTCCTTTTTTTGTCACTGACCGTTCGTTGCTTAACAATAGCCATTTTGTCAACCCTTTTTGTGTTTGTGACGTCCTATGCCTTTATTATTTATTAGCATTGCCAATCTTGTTTGTCATTTTGCGTGTTTTGGGGTTTACGTTATTCTGTGAAAGCTGCATTTCCTGTTCGACTTTTAAACTTTTTTTGAAGAAATTTGCCAGTTTTGAGCTTCCAACAGCCCAATTTTCGAAAATCCGAAAGCATTGCTGATATATATTATCTGGGGCGTTATTTAACATTCACATGCAGAAAAAAATAATTTTGATAATGTATGCAATTATTTATAAATTGTTTACCTAATAATTTAATATGTTATTATCGTGTTTGCCTTCATGAATGAGGTCATTTTTGAAAATATTTGCGCTGCGAAGAATCAATGTTTTCCATTAAGCTAACATGACATTGTTCGAGACTGGGTAGTGTTAAGGATATGGTATCTCATTATGTATATTTCTGAAAGACTGGTAAAACTTAAAGCCATTATAATTAATAATAATAATAAAGAAGTTATCTTTGATCAAAAAATACAAAATGCCTAACAAACAAACGACGTCAGAAAACATATAGCTAAATAAGTAGGTAACAAACGTATGTGAATGATTCAATACATAATACATGAGCAGAATAATAATAGGTCTAATTAAATATCATGTAACATTGTCATAGTTCATGTTTTCATTGTGTTTTTTTGTTTTTTGATAATCCTTTTAAAAGTTAGCTTCTAATGTAAAACAAATATCAACAACGTGCACACTGTTTTCTGAGATGTTCTTAATAAAAACAGTACAGGTGAATTGGAATAAAGTTCAATGTCACCAATATATTTTTACATATAAACTTCTAATTCCTTCTACACATTTTTTCAAACGATTTCAACGATTATGTTTTAAATATTTACGATGTGTATTGAATTGTGTTTATTTATGTTTTAGTTTTGGGTTACAGTGAAAGGGAAACTACTTTAAAGTTCATTTCCAAGACGTTCATCATATACGCAAGTTAAGCTATTTATTGCTCGGCTATAGTATAAATATGTACATTATTGATTATGTGGATTGCGTGTTAAAACATGGCGTTTTGTTGTGCAGCGAGTTTGGCGTCTAATTTGGTCGATTCTCATCATAATAACTGTTTTGTTTAAAGAGAAATGGCTGTATATTCAAACACCCTTGAATTCATTGCTTAACAATAGGCTCTCCATGGTCGAGAAGGTAAAGACGCAAAGTTTGGAAGCTTCCACCGCTGCGGGTTTTAATCCCACTGGGTGCTCGACGTGAACGTGTGAGTAAGTTTTGATTCTTACGAATGGCGGAAGGTATACAGTACTGATTCTACCCAGGAATACGAGGGGAAGGAGGGTTTGCCTCTACCACTAAACATCGATATGATTCTAAATTATTAGCTTGTTATATAGTTACATAGATGACACGTATGTATAAGTTTGATTTTGAAATAAAACATAATTTTAAAGGTAATAACAGATCTGTGAGCTACTTAATTAAGATTGTTTTTATAAATGTGAAGCAACACATATTAGCCCGAGTGATGAAACCTGTATATACTCAACATTGCATTTTATAAATGACCAGGCCAAGAAATACGAGGTAACGCCAATCCTCACATTTGACCAAACTCTATGGTGGAAAGCCCCGAACATCGTTCTATCAGAACCTAGTAACATTGTGCTCAGATTGGGATGACTGCATATGGAAATGAGTTTCCTAGGCTGTATTGGTCATATAATGACAGACTCGGGGTTAACAGAACTGCTAGAAACAATATATGCGGATAATGCTGTTATGCAAATGCTAACAGGCAAAACCATATCACGAGCAGTTAGAGGCCACAACCTTGTAGATATGGACCTGTATTCGTTAATGGCCGCCGAAGTCCTTAATATTGACATACGAAAGAACAAACCGAGTGGTGAAATTGAAGGTGACGAAACAAATGACGGAGCTGAGCAATGGTAGCTCGGAATATGATGAGCCATGCAATGTTGGACTGGAAACAAATAAGAAGGAAAGTACCTCTGACGAGCAAGTTAACGTATCTGTGGACACGGAAAATCACCTAATCGAGACAGCAGAATTGTTTGCTGAAGAAACATATAGACATGAATGAATAGGCATTGGCAATGATATCGAGTGTGCATTGACTGTGTTTGATCAGGTTCTTGCAGGTGAATTAGATGTTGAATCTGCATGTTCATATGCTGTAGTAGAGCGCATAAAAGAGAGAGTAGATACGAACCGTAGTAACTTAAAACAAAGTCGCACATCAAGATTTGGCTTCAATACATGGATTAGGTTGATATGACTTTTTAAGGCAGAACGATTTGGCAACTGGAAGCTCCATTTGCAGGCAGTATTAGATTTGTTACCCTATTTCGCAGCATCTGGCCACAACTTATATGCGGTCGGCACACGTATTCCTTGCAAACATGCTAGCATTAGAAACAAGTAGTCCTGATGTGTACAGGTACTTTAAGGAGGGGTATCATGTACTAAGACAAAGCGATCGATTTTGGGCAGAACTCTTGACTGATTTAGTCATGAGATGTTTGAAAACAACTGGTGGGCTAACACGAGGAAGGGGACTGACAAACACAGAGGACGCTGTTGGAACTATCTCGCCCGCTTGCTCAGAAATCAACGAAGCTATGCAACAAGTATCAGAAACAGAATTCATCACCAGTGACCAGCATAAAGATATTCAAACGCACGGCAACAGAGAGACAAGAAAGACACGAACATTCTAATAGAATATCTCAGTGAAAGAAACCCCTTTAATAAGGATCCTGAGCTAAAAAGTATATCAAGTGGAGATGTTTCTGATGATTCTGTCAATGTAGATGATGCGAAAGCTGTTGGGATCAAGGTTCTAGACAAAATGGCTGGAAGCACTGTTATGGATTTTGCTTTCAAGCAAAAAGATCAAGTAAAAACAATGTCGGATACGGCTGGTTTGAAAATAGGCGATGACGTTGTCAAGGTAGACTCGCAACTTTTATTTCAACGGCTTGTTTCTGCGGCAAGAATCACTTCCAGAAGACGAACTAGATTCGCTATTCTCTTATGAGTTATGCACTTATCCTCCAGCAATATTTGAAACCCTGCACTTGCTGAGAGAGGCTGATAAGCCAGCATTGGCAGAAGCTAAACGAGATAAAGTAAAACCACAGTGAAAGACCCACTGGTGAAATGAAATATATACTTGATGGCAGTTGCCTTTTGCAACGGATTCCTTGGCCAAAATCTAACAGCTATGGTCAAATATGTGATGTGTATGTGGAGCATGTTACAAAGAAGTATGGAAAAGCGACTGTGGTATTTGATGGATATGACAATGTTCCAAGTACTAAAGACACAACACATCTGAGGCGAACAGGGGTTGCGTTGGGACGGAAGTTAAATTCACTGAGACAATGATCATGAGAGAAAAGAAAAGTAAGTTCCTCACAAACAAGAAAAACAAACAAAGATTTATTAATCTTCTAAGTGATAAGTTGCATCAGACGATTCGGATCTTCTTATGATTAAGACAGCTGTGACCTACTCCTTAACAACGCAGACGTCATTACTATGATACATACCTGTTGATACTGCTGTGTTACTATACAGTAACATTTCAGAAGGAACGGGTACATATATGGAAAAGCACAGTATGGAACATTCTAGACACAAAACGTAGATTGGGTGAAGAAATATGCTCTAATATACTGTTTCTTCCTGCAACTCTTGGCTGTGACACAAGATCAAGGATATATGGACTTGGGAAGGGTACTGTTCTGAAAACGTATGAAAACAACTCGGAATTTCATCTGGCATCTGGAGAGACTGCGTCTATATAAGAGTTTTTCGCGAGAAGGACTGGACAAACTACGTGTTCATAAATTCGCCGAAAAGGTTGCCAAAAGCACAAGTTTTGTAGACCCGAAAATGTTACCCCTTTCATCAGGGGCTGCAAAGTATCACAGTCTACGGGTATTTTATCAAATACAGGACTGGAAAGGTAATGAAGATGGGTTAATACCGGTTGATTGGGGCTGGGAAATACAAGATAACTCCAAGAAGCCGCTTAAAATAGACAAATCACCTGCCCCGGAATTCCCTCTAAAGGTGATAACATGCCCGTGCAAAACAGGATGCAAAACGACCAGCTGTAGTTGTGAGAAAATGGGATTAGATTGCAGTACAGCATATAGTTCGTCTCGAGGAGTAAGTTGTGAGAATTCGGCACGACCAGAAATAGACAGTGATTAAAGTGAGTTCCGTTGGCTACATGTAAAATAAAAACTGATAAGAAGACAATATAAATCAACATACCTAACCTTCTATGTCTATGACAACTAAGATTTGAATTCTACTGATTACACATGAAGTGTTGCTTGACTCAACAATCCTAACATAATTATATATATATATGCAGAAACGACTTGAATTAGTAGTATTTAGTTAGTACGGAAATTGATTACAAAAAAAAAAAAGATCTTGATTTTATACTTGGTGTATTCCTAAAATCAGCGATTTTTCTTCATTTTTACAATTTTCTACCCCAAAAATATTATATTTAGAATGTGATTTCAGAGGAGGATTTTGGACATATTGTTTTCTATATCTTTGGTAACGATAATCAGTTAAAATAATGTCAGTGACAATTTATTTGAATTTATGCTATATTTTATTAATCTTATCCTAAAACCATTAAAAAAATATATATTTTTGAAAAAAAAAAAAGTTTTTGTCACCAAAAACAGATTTTGATATATAATTATACTTTTTTTCCATTTAAACTTAATAATGTAATATTAACAATAACATTTCATATATAAATACTTGTTTTACTAATATTCTGAATGGATATAAATTTATTCCAGAAAATAGTGGTTTTCTTCACTTGTTTGACCTTTTACCCCAAAAAATCATATTTAGCACGTGATTTGAGATGAGGACTTTGGATATATTTTTTTGTATATTGTTTCGAACCAGGATCAGTAAAAATAATTTCTGTGCCAATTTCATTTACCTTAGGCTATATTTTAGGCTAACATGACGTGCCTACATGTATGATATTATGTTTTGTTTTAAATAAATATGTACGAAGTTTCTACTGGCGTTTTCTCTTCAACGTCCATACACGAAATAATGACTAATACTATATAATTTATAAACAAAATCAAGTTCTATAATAAAATATTAAATACATTTAATAAACAAATGTATAATTTCTAAATGTATCAGTAGTGTTGTGTATGCAAAGTGACAGTAGTGACATGTGTTGGATTATAACGTGAAGCAACAGAGCAATAACACATAATGGTTACATTCACCTTGACAAATCCTTTAGCAATGACTTGATTTCCACTATATAACAGCTTGGTTGTATTTTATGTATGAATCTATAGTATTTCATTATTAAATATATATAACACGTGCTGTTGTATAAATAATATGTAATACATTGTTTGATGTGCTTCGTTTCTAAATCATTATATCGACAATACTTGACTCCGTGAGTGTATTTATTTTTCATTTAACTGTGTAAATACAAAATGAACTAAAACTCGGTTGAGATATCATATTTCACAGTTCACACCAAATACTTATCGATAAAAATTAATTGTACCGCATAATTGATTGTGCTCGCCGTTGTTACTTCTTTTAATTCATTGTAATTTACTTATTGGTGAAATAAAATTTGGAAAAGTCAAAGGTTTGTTACATAAGTCCGACATGAGATAAATCCATGTGATTATTGTAACACTAAACTAGTTCATCGTTTGGATAATTTTATTGACAATTTTACAGCTGAAATTGATTGTGTTGGGGTCATTATATACTAACGGAAAAACAGTCGTGTAAGTTAGCAATGTAATATATGTACTGTTTGATCATTTTACGCAGTAAAGGTCTGGAAATATTCATATTTAGAAAGACATTATAGTTTTTCTTTTCATTTAAATGTTTTCTTACATCTTATTATGAATTAAAGACCACACCTAATTTAGCTTTACAAATTCAAATTACTAATTACCTTAATAAAGCAATCGGAATTTGAAAGGCTAACTTATTTCATCTTATAAGACATATTTTAATATGTCTTAAATAGATGGAAGGTGCACAAAAGGTTTGATTCCCCAACAAAAGAAGATATAAAAATCGAACAGAACACATAACATTCAAGGAATACAGCCAACCAAAATCACACATCAAAGCAAACAAGTAGAACAGGATTACTTATGAAAAAGGTATATCACAAACATAAAAAGGTTTGACAATAGGGCTACAGCCTTCGGAAGGTCAGTATCAAAAAGGCTGCGGATTTTAAACCAGGTTCAATGATATACCAAAGCTATACTTATATTGTGACGTAACTTCCCTAGTTTCTGAAATATTTAAATCACTTTCGGCTTCCCAATATACGTTTGATTTTAAGCATGGTAACCATTTTGACCCATTTGGTCTCATCCCGAATACAGTTTAAATTGGCACACGGCAATCTTGATGTGTTTAAAAGATGAGGCGTCCCGTTAGATTTGCCACCAACATTTATTTGCTCTTTGTTATCTCTTTGTTTGTGGAGTAGTGCGGACCTACGGTGCCCTTGCGTTTGGGTACTGTGGATACTATAGGCCGTTTTTCTCATTTTGAATCTTGCCCGTATTTATACTCGTGTTGCTCTGGCATATGCCAAGTCTATGAATACTTCCTGTTTGGTGTCTAGTGATGTGTATATTCGCATATACATTATCGTCCGTACGTTTACTTGTATCGCCTAATTATGCTGATTAGTTTATTAGAGGATAACTCCTGGCGGGGATTTCCTTTTTTACACTGACCTATTTAATGGGGATGACAAGAGGGTATGAGTGAGATTTGGTGAATCTGTTATCTGGTCTTAATCCCCAGAGGTATTTATGCTCCTGAAAATTCCCATACTTTACCACGGATGTTAAGCTTTTAATGTGTTGCATAACATATACTTGTAATTGTTGTTTGTTTTGGGATGAGTTCCTACATACCCGGCTTTCTGCCACTGACCGTTCCAAGGCAGTAGCCCTATTATCAACCCGTTTGTGTTTGTGATGTATCATTTGGCCTTTTATCCATTTTTAAATTTGTTCTTTGTTTCTGTGTGTGTTTGTTGTTGACTGTCGTCCTTGAATGCTGCTTTTCCTGTTCGATTTTTATATCTATATAAACATTACCTGTTCAACATATGTTTGCATATACTTTCAGTAGAATAATGTTATTAATCATTTCCTTTGAATGTGATTTTTTAACGAGTAAAGATGCGAACGATACTAAATCTGAGTTTGTTGTCATAACTAAAATACAGTCATTTATGTTGTAAAATGTCTACGATAAAATAAATAAAGCAACCTTTTCAACATTTCCAATTTAAAAGCAACGTTTATAAACTAGCCACAATGTCAATAATCAAATCATACGATAGTGTTATATATAAAGCTTTCAGTGGCAATTCATCTAATTTAAATTGGAGGCCAGCCGAGTTTTGACATGTGAACATCGCATGGAAAGTTCCAATTATTTAGTTAATTTCCGTATTTTCACAGTTCAAGAAACACACCGATGTCAGAAATGAACCCCGTGCTCCCCATTTTATAATTAAACGAACTTCTAGCACGATACAATCTAATTAAGTATGCTTTGATATGGGACTTAAACACGTCAATAAAACGATGAATAAAACTCAGTCCTTATATTGCAACTGATGTATACATAATCATATGTTCATGTTTTCGTTATTTTGTATACTAATGCTTCTTAGTGTTACCCTTTTGCCACCAAACGTTCCAATACGGTGTGGTATACCTGTTATTAACTCTTTAAATTTGCATGGTAGCATACGTTCCTTTTAGTGATCGTTGTGTTTGTTGTTTGATGTGAACGCGTGTTGTGTTTGTTCTTTGATGTGAATGTGTGTTGTGTTTGTTGTTTGATGTGAATGCGTGTTGTGTTTGTTGTTTGATGTGAATGCGTGTTGTGTTTGTTGTTTGATGTGAATGCGTGTTGTGTTTGTTGTTTGATGTGAATGCGTGTTGTGTTTGTTGTTTGATGTGAATGCGTGTTGTGTTTGTTGTTTGATGTGAATGCGTGTTGTGGTTTTCGAATGACTGAGTTCCGTAAATGCTACACATGTTCCACTTGTGTCACCTGTTAGTTTAAACCAATATAATCGCTATGGCTCTTGTATACGTCTGAATTCGACTGGACATTCTACTTGACATAGCAAACCATACACACCGTCGTCATAGACGGAATTCGAAAGTAAAGATAAAAGCAAACGTGCAGACACCCATTTATAAATATAACAAAAGTACAATGTAGTTATAAAAGTCGAGCAGAAGTCAAGTATCGCTTTAAACCAGAAACACGCAACGATACAAACACCAACTACAATAATACTTAACATGAAAGGTAAAATGGCTTGCAATAGGGTTACTGCATTAGTACGATCAATTACAAAATGACCGCTGAAGTAAAATACAGGTTTTAACTACGATAAATACCTCACTATTATCCTATTGTCATCTCAGTTAAAATGGACAAAAACCATCAACAAACCTGGATTCAATGGTAAATATAAATTATGACCTTAAAACAGAGGAAATAAGAAGATTACTTGATAGTTGGTATAAAAGGATACTTAATCCTTTGAGGAAAACTGTGGCTCTAAAAGGCCTAGCACTATCGAAACTTCGGGTTTGTTGAGACTTTAAATCCTAGCACATTGGAATTGTCTTTTTCTCCAAAATAAATTGTATTCTGGACATAAATTTGTGTCGCTACCTTTTTCGATCCAAACCAGATAACTTATGTTTTTTTCAAAATTTATACTAAGGCCGGAGTTTTGTGCATACAGATTTAACAGACTCAATAAGCGAGTCTGCTACTTTTATCTCTGGTTTTGTGCATACAGTTTTGAGAGACTCAATAAAACCCAGTCTGCTACTTTTATCTCTTGTGTTATCTCTTGATCCACTTTTCAGTATGTATTGACATTTACACTGGCGTTTGTTTAGTGCTGTGTGGCGATCGTAAATAGTCGCCCCGACTACAATTCAGTAGTTTTATTACTTACTGGTCCTTTGGGATCATCAAGCCCAATCTTTGTTGCTTTAAAGTAGAATATCGCTTAAACCGGTGCTAGGAGGTGTAAGAGGTGTTGCACTCTACATAAGCCCTCATGAACAGACTCAATAAAACCAAGTCTGCTCCTTTTTTCTCTTGTCTGTGTTGCTTCCATGGGATCCACTTTTCAATATTAATTAATGTCAACATTGTGTGTAAAAGATGATGAGAGTGGACCTTTAGAAATGGTCGAACACGATAAATACTAAATATTGTACTCTCGGTTTGATTGAGACTGTTTATGAACGGTATTGAAATATGCTTGCTACCGTTCATGCTCCCTAGCACCGGGTTGATCAGAACTCAATATTCATAAAATCGATAGACTAAGTACAGAATTTTAACCATCCCGAAGATGGCATGCATATGTCGGTGGACATGCTAATTTTACTGTCATAATTCCATATCCGTCGGCGTATGGCCCCAGTATCTAACAAAAATAAATGCTATGCCCCGAAGAGCGAAATAAACAAAATGTAAATTAGTTGGGAGCAACGGCCTGCGCATCACAGGTAACAGTCAAATGACTAAATTAAAAAGCAGACAACACATCCTATGGGTGGTTAAATAATACTCAAAGCTTTTATCGACCGAAGTAGTGAAACTACCGAATCAAAATTTAAGTAAGGGTTGAGCGTTCTATATTTAAATAAGAAAACATAAACATTTGAAAAATCTAAATATAAGTATCGGGCTCAGCGATCTCCAATAAAAGTGTAAAAGTGATTCTTTGGAGTCATCTAGATTCAAAGTGGTATCATCAGCATATTGTGATACTAAAACTCAGTATTATTTATATAAATACCTTTAATGTTTGGATTGTTCCTTAACAGTACAGATAATACTTCTCCACACAGAATGAACAGGTAAGGTGACAATGAATATCCTAGATAGAACCAGTCTGAAATATGCCCATTAACAATAACACATGACTCTATATTTTGTCAAAACAATTTTATCCAACTAATAATTGACAATGATTGAAGAGCCGAAATTAAAAACTTGTAAAACTTTTGTCATGAAATTCCATCATACCGTGTCAAACGCCAACGTGAAGTCAATCAAGAGTAATAACCCTGGAATATTGTATTTTGCAGCATAAAATAGTATGTCATACAGTAATCTTAAAATTGTTCCCATAAATCTGCTTGGTAAAAAGCCAGTTTGATCTTCATGGATAATAGCACATGTTTTATTCTAAAAGCTATGGATGCTGATGCTATTTTAGATTGGTCTCTTGTTTTTAAAAAATATAATTTTTCTTTGTTGCCTTTCAGAATGCAAATTATAAGTCCTTGTGTATGTGGTATTGAGAGTTCTCCATGTAAATAAGCATATCTTATTGTCCTATCGAAAAAATAACCAATATTGTTCCGAACTTACAAAATTCGACCGTAAATCCAGAGCTACCTGGGCTTGTAGTGTTGGACATTTTATTTAATGAATTAAGCTTTTCTGTATAATTGAGAGAACCTTAAACATACTGTTTTATATTTTCACTTAGTATTGGTATATTAAAGTCTTTAAGTGAACCATTTAAATCAATCTATCTTGTTTCTTTGGCTTCGTATAATGTTTTATAATGTGTTTTTTTTCAGTCAAAAGTTCTTCCTAAGTTTTCAAAGTAGCACCTGATTTGGATATTGAAGAGTTCATATAGTTTTGAGACATCATTATTTATTTCTATTTTCCAAATTGCAAAAATAACATGAACTATTTTCCACTTCATCTATCCATCTTGCTTTAGATCTCACAAAGGCCCCTTCTAATTTTTTTTACGGAGTTCAAATATATCTTTTCTTTTCTGCTCATAATGCTCATGTAAAGTAACATGTACATCATTTTCTTTTTCAAGTTTTTGTATTTCTTAAAAAAACACTTTCTTCCTTATTTATGTGCCGTTTCTCTTTATATGCGGAGTAGGTAATCGTTTTTCCTCTAATTTCTAATAGTATCGTCTCAAACACTAATTGATCAGTTATGTAAAAGTTTAATTCTTTTATCGGAATTTCACATATATCCATATGAGTATCCTGTATATCCGCTGCATATTGCCTTTTAACATTATATATTATTATTTTTATTTCGTCTAGACTTTGTGTCTTTTAATAAAGAGTTGTTTCGACTCTCCTTTTATAATTTTTCGGAATTCAAATTGTATATATATCATAGAATGGTATGTACGGAAACCTGGTAGTATTTTTGCGTCATCTAAATCTGTATATAAATTATCTACAATTAGAAGAAAATCTAGTCTTGCTTTTTTACTGGATTTCTACGAAACCATGTATACTTTATTTTCCTATAGTTTGCTCTCTCCAGCAATCTTATAAATTATTTTCTACACTAACTTCTGAATGAGGATCACGTGCATTTGTATTTCTTACATTAACGTGGAGCATATACATTATTAAGGGTTATATATTTTTCACATATAGTTCTATTCAAAATCAACATATTACCGTCTTTGTCGCTGTCGGAACTCTTTACCTTAAAATCAAAGTTATTATTTACAAGAATGGTTACTCCTCCTGATTGACCAGTATGACTTGACTATAACATTTAGCAAAGTGTTAAAAAAGAGATTTTTTAGGTTTATTGTACGTGTTGCTCTGACATTTTAGAAATACAACGGTAACGAACGTTCAATTATTCAACTCAGCTATAAGCTCTGTTATAAGCTGTGTTAAAACAAATAGGTTGATAAACGGCATGCCGGTTTTGTTTCTTTAACGTGTTTCCCGAATAGATTCATTAACTAAACGATTTAATGGCGTTATTGTTTTAATTTAATTTAATTAATTAGTTTGTTACATAGATGTACAGCTGTTTGGAAATATTTTAACCTGTTTGGTTTTAGTTAATTGACCTTCCGCCTAACAATGTTACGTTCAGCTGAACATGGGGAATACTTCAAAGAAAATAGGCAACTTATAGAAACAATTCACAAACAACGCATGTGTGTACATGAACCGTTATTATTTGCACATTGCATAAGGAAACAGTTGTACATGTAATCGTTTATCCACTTTTGCAATATTTGCATATTTTAAAATTAAAACATTTAATAGGTAAATCTAAACAGGATATCGCATTTTTCAGTAAAAATGATTTTTAAACATGTTTTATTGTCAAAATATCCGTTATAAAATCATGCTAATATAACTTTCACATCGCTTAGTGGAATAAGGCGGGACCACATAATGCAGACGTGGAATTCCAAATCAAACACTGTCAGGTAACTTGCACTGATTTTCATTCCTTTAACAACTATTTATAATATATTTCCAATCAATAAAATGTATACTAGTACGAAGTTAAATATACCATAATGGTACAATATAGTATACTTGATGATTTGATTAAAATGACTCCACGTTATATTTAATGCGAACAGGAGATGCATCATTCAGGGACCAAGGTCAGCCACAGACATGCACAGAAACAAACATCAATTACAAATGAATTAAAGATAATGTATGCCATCACACACATAAAAGGGTTGAACTTTCAAATCCTAGATTCTGCCTTGACATAGCGTGGTCCGAGTATTAACTTTCAAACCCCATCAAATCCCTTCTGCAAGAAGCGAAAACGGGTTTGGCTGGGGTATGAAATAAAAGTAAGTGTAAAAGTCGAACAGGAAAATAATGCAGCTTTGACAGAACACAGTAAACCCAAAACCTTAATTTCGGCTTAAATATTCTGCATATTGTAAAATCAAAACATTTAATAGGTAATTTGAAACAGGTTATGGCAGGGTTTTTTTCAGTAAAAATAAGTTTTTTTTAAACATGTTTTATTATAGAAATATCCGTAATAAAATCCTGATTATATAACATTTTCCATCGCTTAATGGAATTAATACGGGACCACATAATGGAAAGTTGATTTGTGTCAGCTAGCACAATGCATTAAGTGATTGCATTATTAATTTACCTAATGCGTGCATTTGATTCTTACGCTTCATTGCGTACTCACTCGATGTTCAATCAACTATATCAAGTAAGCCCCGCGTTTGTATTGATGTTACTTTTGAAAATTCCGTAACGATTACATTTAAAATGACACATACATGCATGCATTACATGGTCCCGCCTTAATTCCATTACGCGATGGGAAAGCTTATATTAACAGGATTTTATAACGGATATTTCAACAATAAAACATGTTTAAATGTTTTTTTTCTGAAAAAAATGCGATAACTTGTTTAAAATTACCTATTAACTGTTTTAACTTTACAAAAGCCAAACCTTTTAGGCCGAAATTAAGGTTTTATTTCATACCCAAGCCAAACCTGTTTTCGCTTTATGTAGAAGTGGTCGAATGGGATATGAACGTTAATACTCAGACCAGTAATGTAATGTAATATAAAAGATAGGTTTAATGGAACAGTTAAACATCAAACGTCAAATAACAACATATGGGGAACACATTTCTGTTCAACAAAGTAGCACAGTGGCGCGTAAAGAAATAAATAACACAATAATGTCATCGATAGCTTTACCTTAGACTTAGTTTTATCCAGAATGATGATACGAGGAGTGTGTAGTGCACAAATGAACTAGACTCTATCGAATAAAATAATTCACGAAATAATAATAAAATAAAAACATCTGCCTTGATGACACTTGTTCTATTGGAAGACGTTTCATTTGATTCGTTAAACGAAATGTTTAAACAATTCAATTCAATTCAAGAGCTAAATGGAAAGAAGGAATACAGTCAAACATATGATGCAAGATACGATGAATCACACAAGAAACGTTAAAGCCTATATAGTACTGTGTGATACAAAGACAAAACGGTGCTGTTACACTTGTTTGTGGTATAGAAATTACAGTCCAGATGGCGTTGTCTCGATCAAACGACCTGCTTCTGATTGCTTTGCTACGTTAGGGGAAACAATGCCTTTGGTAAAATGGTTGATTAAATCGTTGGGGCGATTTTGACGAGAGTGTCTCGGGTTCTATGGGACTTTCAAACGTATAAGTCAATTGAGTTTGCAAAGTTGTATTTATGTTAAGTTTTTACTTTTAACCAGTCTGAAGCAGAAATCGACGTCAACAACTCTAACTGGTGCATTGACGACGCCAACAATGGTCGTTATAGGTTCATTTACAAAATGGCATCATGCAACATTCGACATTGTCGATGGTTGCATGAAAAGGACGCGAATAAAATCGCCTATCAATGTTGGGAGCAAAATATGGCATATTCCGCTAAAACTGATATCTGCAAGTAAAGCGTGATACAAAATCAAAATGAATCGTAAACCGAGTTTATTTTGCATTGAACAGAATATGTAAATATTATTTATTGAAATTGATCTTAAATACCACGTTGAAAACAATGTAAATAGGTCAAACGGTCAAACGGTCAAACAAAAGTAAAACGAGTCGCTTAGAGTTTAAACCAAGTTCTAGGATGAACAAAACCTCACTCTTACCCTAATGTCATCCGTGTTAAACCAATATATATCCTCTTCTGAACTAGGGAGCATTATTAGGCGATATAAGTTAAACACAAAGACGATCATGTATTAATGAATATAAAAATACGAAAGCTTAAAAAGCTGCAAGATAATACAGACCAACATGACAATATATCATTAAGAGCCCGACAAGACAATCATTACGTGGTCTCGCCTTAATTCCATTAAGCGACGGAAACGCTTATATAAGCATGATCTTATAACGGATATTTCGGAAAAAATACGATAACCTGTATAAAAGTACCTATATATTTGTTTTAATTTTCACAATATGCAAACTTGTTAAGCCAAAATTAAGGTTTTATTTCATACCCCAGCCAACCCCGTTTTCACTTCTTGGAGAAGGGGTTAGATGGGTTTTTTGAAAGTTAATACTCAGACCACGTAATGTTAAAGACAAACATTAAACTTTAGCTTCCTTTTCAGGATTTAATTAGATATATTTATAGAGTCCACAATATTTCAGGTCAGCGCAAAATTAAAGCGGAAAGCATGGTGTCAAGCTGTAAATGGGTAAATCACCAAAATTGTGGAGCGTTGCAAGATGATCATATTTTGAATTTATAAATTCATAATAGGTTTGATAAATATTTATGAAAGTGGTCATACCATAACTTGTCTGGTCGTGAATGTGCTTAGTCCCTTATAAACGAGAGTTTATTTATACACACTTGTGTTAAATACATGTGATATTTAAGTGTGTGTTTTGATTTCTTTTAACTTATCACAGTGTAGACTATGTCAGATAAGGAGTCGACAGAAAGATGCATCAAGGAATTTGCAGGATCGAAATATCAGCAGAATGTACCATCGCGTTCGTGTGTCATTTAATTTTAATGAGTCGACAGAACGATGCATCAAAGAACTTGCAGGATCAAAATATCAGCATTATGTACCATCTCTTTCGTGTGTCATTTAATTCTAATGAGTCGACAGAACGATGCATCAAGGAATTTGCAGGATCGAAATATTAGCAGTAGGTACTCGTGTGTCTTTATGTTCGTCCATCGTTGCTAACTTAAGGATAGTGTACAATATAGATACGTTCACTTAAAAAATCAACTTTGACGGACTGTCCATTTGATAAAAATCACAATATGCATCTTTTCCTTTATTCAAATATGCTAACATCTATAGAAATAGAGCATTACATGATCATAAAGCCACGGTATACATGAATCGCGATAAAACAATATTTGCTATATTAACAAATGATATAATAATGAATTTTTTTAAAACATAACAGGCATTAAAGCAAATGAGGTATGTAGTATGTATGGAATAAACTCGTATATTCGTAATACACGACACTATTTACTTACAGATAATGTCATCCTCGCTATATTAGGTAGAGCACTTTGACATGTTACATTACGTGATCCGAGTATTAACTTTCATAACCCGTCCAACCTCCAAGAAGCGAAAACGGGGTTGGCTCGGGTATGAAATAAAGCCTTAATTTTGGCTTAAAAAGTTTGCATATTGTAATATTAAAACATTTTATAGGTAATTTTAAGCAGGTTATCGCATTCTTCGAGTAAAATTATCTTTTTAAACGTGTTTTATTGACGATATATCCGTTATAAAATCCTGCTCATATAAGCGTTCCCATCGCTTAACGGAATTAAGACGGACCACCTAATGAGCACAGGCCCCCAATACTTGAGTATCATTTATAATGATACATTAAAATCTGCTGTTTTACTTGTATGTAATCCATATGTTATCTTAATTGCTATTATATGATTTGATTTCCTGTTTGTTCATTGTCATGTTCACATTGTTATGAATATTACGACAATAAACTATTCTATTATATCCTATTAATTTATCACCATATAAATCGGAACAGTGTTGATACAAATTATTATAAGCAGTGGTGGTATAATCGGGGAATTGGCTTCAGACATCATTCACCTATCACGGAGGAACACGTATGAACAATAGTTTAGCTTATTTGTTGCTATAAAGTCAGAGAATATTGTTATAAATTTACAATACTGTTAAAAGTAGGTATTTTATATATGTTGCTTTTTATATGTTTTATTCAGCTACGTTATGTTAAGTGGTAAGAATCGAGTAAGGCAACAAATGTAATGCAATACAATTAAATATTCCATACATATAACTAATTCCTTTGTTTGGCAGAATAACATCATTTGAATAATTATGTTTTTGTAGTTCTATTGGTAACACATGGAATGTATTATTACTTACGGACAGTGTCCCTTTAAGTAATATATAGATCTAGTCTCAGCGGGTTGGCTTATTTAAATAACCAACGAGCTGAGAGAGACTCTATCGTTTTTGCAGCATAGTGTACTTACTTAGTAACACTGTGACGTCAGAGTGACATCCGTACCATAAATTCTTCTATCTGGTAGTTGTAGTACGGTATAGCCCCGCCTTTTGAGTTACCCTTAACTAAACAATTTAATTCCTTGCATTGTCACCAAAGGAATTGTCAACGACCATGCTATAATATTGATTATTCTAACAGCACAAATATACACCATTCCTCGGTTTTGATCATAGCAAATTAAACGCCAGTTATTTTCCCTTTTGGGAATATGGCATCTTATCAAACAATAAGACATTTTTTTGCAAACGCAAATTAAGCTAATTCGACGGCGAGCCAAATATATTTTCATCCCTTTAAGCCTGTATCTAAATCTAGGGTTTACACAGTGTCGATTGTTAATAACGAATATTATTGTTTTGTTATTCTGAATGTATGACACTGTTAATGAATAAATTATGTTCAGGGTAGGTGTCTATTTATAGTTGAACGTCACTTCAAGTACTCTCTCATACACAATATTACGACGATGTGTACTTGTAACAATGACGTCTATGCTGAAAGGACGGTAGAGTTTGATGTTTACCTTCAATCCTGTCTTGTTGTGCCATGAATAAATGTAGTTTATTTACATGTTGCTCCGGCTTCTGCCAAGTCATTGACAACTTGCTCTGTTGTTTGTTTAATTCAACTTGCTCTGTTGTATTTTTAATTCAAATTTACATGATCAAGTTTGTATAATACCTATGTGGGATAGGAATGCTGCCAACTTTATTAGAGGATGTAGAATGGCTTGGATGACTTTATTTACAATGTCCCGTTTTATCGGGATGAGATATGGTAAGAATGAGGTTTGCTGCAACATTGTTTCCACTGATCTTTTCTAGGCGGTATCCCTATAGTCAACTGTTTTATGTTTTCGATGTTACATCTCTTGCCTCTTATTTAACCTTGTAATTGTTTCGATGCGTGGTTTTGGTTGACTATGGGTCATGAATGCTTTGATTTCCTGTTCGACCTTTATATCTACTTTCAATTAAGTTATAGTGCTTCAACACTGAAATACAATGCAATAGACACATGATATGATACTCCACAATCAGTAAAATAGAAGCATGCCAAAAACAAATAAAAAATGGTGCTATTTAATTGGAAATGCTGACACGTTATCACTTGACCAGGCGAGCTCCCAGTGGGATTCGAACCGCAGCGATGAGAATCGAGAACATTTTAGAAGAGGACCCCTGTATGGGCCTGTAAATTTCTACCATCTTTATGATGTCTATAATTTTCGTTTAACGATTTTAATCCAAGTGGTAAATTTCTGATAAATGTGGTGGAAAATTAATTAAAAGCAATCGTTTAGGCCGTGGGCTGCTACAAATGTTGACATATTAGTACCACTCAAGCTGGCAAATTCTAATATGCATTATCGGAAAGGTCAATGTCTACGCTTCTTTTAAGTATATTTAGTTCGGTAGCTTAAATATGTAAAACCATAGTTTTATAAAGGGAGATATTTTTTAAGAAAATGTCCTAAATTGATATTAAAATGGATGTATGGCATTGATTAACTCCACCAATTTTTTTTTTTGTATATTTGACTGCATTGACAATGGTTACGCAAGTCATGTAAACATATAACAGTTCAATAGTTCAACCCTTAAAACGTATCAAATCATATAAATTATGCTTTATTTTTGTATATTTTCTCCAAAACTTTCAAGATGTATACTCTTTGTTTATTCCAAATATTTTCCCCATGTACACTAATATGATATATGTTTAAAAAACATTCAACTATTTCATATAGCAATACAATTGTATTCTAAAGAGTCCATATTTCGGCGAATTTGGTTAAATTTCGATATTCTGGGCTAAAAGAATGGCATTACCAAATCACTGATCCTTTAGTAATGTCTCTTCTCTAGTGCATGACACATTTACATTTAAATAAATACTGTAACGACTTCTGTTTTGCTATATTTTAATCACAATTTAGAATTTCATTCCTATTTCAAAAATCAGCGACTTTAATTTATTTTTTGTTGATTTTCCCCCAAAATTTCAAGATTTATATACCTTTTTCATTCCAAATATTTGTTTTTATTGGTTTTCATGCATATAAAAGACAACTTTAAGGACTTTCAATCTCCTTTTATTGCATGAGAATTATATTTTTAAAAGTAATACCGTTTTTGGTTATTTTAATTCAAATTTGCATCGTTTTGCCCAAAATATCCCTGTGTTTAGAAATCTCTGATACTTTAGAATTTTACTTATTTAGATGAATGAAAACACTTTAAAAGACTTTCGTTTTGTTTAATTGGAAGTGTCAATATTTTTTAGAATAATTATACCAAATAGCAGCGATGTGTATGCTTTTTTTGTTGATTTTCCCCAAAAATGGCAAGCTGTATATATTTTGTTCATTTCAAATTGTATTTTAATTTATATGAATATAACAGACAACTTTCAGAAGTTTCAGCTCCCTAATACTGCAATGATAATAATATTTAAATATATTTTCTATAGTTTTTTCTGCAAAAACAGATTTTCTTTCAAAAATATTACAGTAAGTCTATTATATATATATAGACAGAAAAGGCAAAAATAATGGTATGTCACCATGATTGTTAAAATTTAAAAAAAAAATTGTAATGCCACCGTCATGTCAATATGTCCAAAATGTTGACCAAGTCCATGAACTAGCTAAAACATACATTTTGAAGTCTAATCATTTATTCTGCTAAAATTGTATTAAAGTAAAGAACATTTAATTACAATAACATTTAAAGCTCATCTTTATGTAAAACCTATATTTTTTATACAAAATCTGTTGAGACCATTACCACAATTTATGCACAAATTAGCCCATAATGATACAATTTCCATTTTTTTTTTGTATATTCCCAATATTATAAATAGAATGTGTTTAAGCTTTCTAAGCACATAGTTTAACATATATAAAAACAAAAAATGTGCAATAAAAATGATAGGTCCTCATGCTTGTTTAGAAAAAAGTTGAAACACTACCCTTATGCTAAAAGGACACGTTTTGTATGAAATTATATAGAAACGATATATTTTCATTATTTGTTATGTTCCTAATAACAGAATTTGTTTAAACTTCCTAGGCACTTATTTGAACATATATTTAGACAATATATGCAATTAAAATTATAGGTCACCACGCATATTGAGATTTAATATTGGTTTTTGGAACCCTACCATTATGCTTAAATGTTTTAATTTAGTTGGAATTTTTACAAAATGTTATATTTTCCTATTTTATGTATCTAATAAGAGGCCTTTATTTAGAAAAAGACAATAAGAATATAAAAAAAATAAAAAAAATAAAAATTAATTAAAAAATAAATTAAAAAAAAATTAAAAAAAAAGAGAAAAGACAAAAAATACAACAAGACATTAAAAGCAACATTCCTATAATTTTTTAGGAAAATACCATCCAATAGTTTTAGAAGAGAAGTCGCCCAAAATGCTGCGGATGGAAAGCTACAGAAAATGCCTTTAAAAACATATTCCATGTTTTAGCGTTTTTTGTTCAAATTTGCATGGTTTTTGCGCAAAAATAATGTGTTAAGCTACCGTTTCAGAAAAAACTACTCTGGCAATTTCTTTTTTACTAAGAGATATCTAAAAGGTAGTAGCATTTAAAATTTGCCAGCTGAGGTGGTACAGAAAAGTTGAGCAGCCAATGGTCTAGTTTCTATGCTCTAAAAATCAATGGGTGGTGGATTTTCAAATAGGGGTGGTTTTCAAACTTTGTCCGAGCTTGTATTGAACTTATCATTTTGATCAAGTTAGGTGAAGATAGAATAAAAATAATATATATTTAATAAGTCAAGGACTTGAACAAAGTTTGGTGAAGATAGTTAAAAAAACAATATATTTAATTAGTCAAGTGCCATAACTTTATTTTTTTCCTTCCGACATGACTGTTTCTTTATTTACCACTAATTATTTTCCCCATAGACAGCAATGTTAAAGTGTGCATATGAATGATTTGCTGCAAATTCAACTCAAGTATGGATAATGCAGCAGTGTAATTTTCATACAGAAAACTAATTTTCGACTTGAAAAATCACCAGAAAAGGTGGGGTCGCAAGACATGTAAGAAAGTTCATGTTTGTTTACTAAACAGGTCAAGGGTACAGTTGTTTTCATTGATGGTTACTCACAAAGTGTAATCATAGAGTCAACATTTCGAAAATGTTTATCAGTGATCCAACTTATCCGAGCTTTCTCTATATATTACATTTGAACACTATCAAAGGCCATAATGAGGCAAAATTAGGCCGACGATGGACAACGTGACATCCCATAAATCCCCTGCTCTTTAGACGGACCAATACTCCAAGTAGACACATAGGCATACTGCATAATGAACTCAATATTGTAACGAACTGTTCACCTACTATATATACCGGTTCATGATTATAGTTTTGATGTAAAACGTTTTGTTATTAAAAAGAGTATGATAATGGACCTTTGGAAACGGACGAGCACGACACATACGAAATATTGCAGTCTCGGTTTGATTGAGACTGTTCATGAGCGGTAGTGAAATATGCTAGCTACCGCACACGCCCTCTATCCCCGGGTTGAGCAGAACTCAATATTCATAAAATCAATAGTACACAAGTTTAACAATCCCGAAGATGGCATGCATATAGCGGTGGGCATGGAATTTACTGCTTCCCCATATCGTACGGAGTATGGTCCCAGTATATAATAAAATGAAATGCCCCGAAGAGCGAAATAAACATAATGGAGTTTAGTTGGGAGCAGCGGTTATGAAGCCTGCGCATAAAAAGCAGACACCATATCCTATGAGTGGTTAAATAATACCCAGATCCTTTAATCGGCCGGAGTAGTGGAACCACCGAATCAAAAATTTAGTAAGAAAACAAAAGAAATTGAAAATACACCACCGATAACTAAATATAAGTATCGGGCTCAGCGATCTCCAAAGATCGAATGAATAATATTAAGGTTACTTAATGCATTTTAAATGTCCTTGAATTATATAGGGAAATCTCAAACTAACATAATTACCAGATGTCTAATTATGTTTACACATAATTTGCAATATAAAATATTTACATACCAATCTGGGAAGTAGGATCAGTAAATAGAAAAATAAATCCATATAAGGGTAATAAAAGCTTTTTTTCCCTTTCACAATATTCCTTTCCTACACAAATGTGTTCTTCCATTATAAACAATCCATTCCTCTTTTGTTGGCTACTAATCCTTTTCGACATGTTCACTGATCATTCAAAAAACAATGGTCATTGGTGTGTAATTTTATTGTGATACCAACTTTATGTTCATTACAAAGTAATAAAAACTTTTATTAACTTTATAAGGAATTATTTTACTATTTATTGCTCCTAATACCCAGAATGGTATGTAAAGATTTTATATTGCAAATTCTGTGTAAAATAATTAGACATCTGGTAATTATGTTGGTTTGAGATATTCCTGTGTAATTCAAGGATATTTAAAAGGCATTACTGGAACCTTAAACACTTAATCAGTTATAAAATGCGTCTGTAGGATACATGCTAACTTACGGAAGGAACAGCACTGGGGCAATTAAACATCTAACGATCACCTAGCATGTTTACACACAATTTGAAGTAAGAGCATTTACATGTAATAGGAAGTATGGTCAATTTCAGTTATTTTTAACAAGATATGTTAAAATCATTAACTATTAGTCTGAAGTGGTTGTTAATAATTGGTTACGGTGTACAATGTGCATATCATGATCATCATGTTTCGGCCCCTTGATAATTGTGTTTGTGTATGAATTGATGTAACAAGCTATATATAGTCTACCAGCCAAAGAGTTATCCATTGTTTGAATTATAAACGGAATAGTAGTTTAATAACGAAATAATATAAACATACATTGCAATATAATTCATATCGATAAAATGCACATGTGTTTAAAGGTTTTTAGTTTCTAGTAGTTTGCGTGTATCGTCTTATTCAGTGGAGTAAAAACCGATAGATATACATGCCAGAAGCAAATACAAAATGACAGACACTGTTCAATGGGAAATGCTGACATTAAAGGCGAAAACCACTTAGATTTAGTTCGTCCAAAATACAAAACACATACTATTGCTGTCTCATAAGTGTATTATAAATGTGTACAGCCGATGCAACAAAGAAGGAAATAATACTGAAAATAGGATTCTTCAGAAGCAACAAACATAATCAAGATAGGAAAGTAGACATGACCTGTTCATGAGATAATTTAAGATGCAACATCACTCACGTCCAGAGCATCTGCTTAAGCGTTTTATAGTTGTATATTTGGCTCGATGATCCCATAGGACCAATAAGTGATAACGCTATAGATTCGTAGCACGGAGACACTTTTACTGCCGCCACACAGCACTACACGGACTCGTAATTGTCAATTAATACTGAAGAATGGATCCTTCGGGACCAAAGAGAACACAAACAAGAAAAGACAGAAGGAGTAGGATATACAGAGAATAATAAATCGGTATTTTAATATCACACCCTATATCAGGCCTGAAACACCATATCAGCCCGAGAGATTTAGCTCGAGAGCTGATATGGCTCGAGGGCCTAATACAAGGTGTAATATGAAAATATATACGTTTGTTAATCTATTTATCAAATAGTTCAGCAATGACTTTGTCGAACTGTCAACGTCAGCTAACTTACTGGGCTGTTTTGCGGGGAGAAAACAATAATGTTATTAATAGATGTTATCCCATACTGATGTGTCTGTCGCGTAAGTGTACACGATATACATGTTGTTTTCCAAAATTTGATTTAAAATGAATGCCACTGAATTTAAAAGTGTCTATTTCAAGTGGTTATTTTATCCACGGATGGTTCTATATTATATAAACTCTCTATCTGGTCCGCGTAGTATGCCGTATTTCTTTCTTTACTTCTTTCTATCTATCATCTCTTTTATTTCATATTCTTGGCATTACTAGTGAAATCATTTATGTTGACTTATGGCCAAATATGACAGTTCAACGTACACATGTAGATGTAGACGTATAGCCAAAACTATGTCGCGAAAACAGCGTGGAATGCAGACGACAAACCACACGCGTGACAAATCGTATACAATCGTAACTAATCGGTAATTTCCGCATCACTCCGTTGAAAGCGTCATAAAGAGAATTGGGTTATTGCCGTGATATGACATGTTTTACCGTTTATTTCAAGTGTATGATGAAGCTTTATCCAGCAACTAAATCCTGATTGATATGACTAGCTAGGTCTATGTCGTATATTCGAAAACAAATTGATTGGGAAGTATGTATTAAACGATCGTATAAGATAGAACGCATCGCATGCTACCGGTAAAGACAATACTACCGTTTAAACTAAGGACATTTTTACACATATAGCAAAGCATATCAAAAGCGTGTTTTCACCACCATTTCTGTTGTTTTATGTCTCTTTCATTGTATTTTCAAGTCCTTGTTTGCAGTACAGTGTGGACCTACGATGCCATTGCGCTCGGACGCTGTGGTTTCTATAGGACCCAATATCTCATTTTTTCAATTGAATGCTATCAAACATATTGCAATCTTAATTTTGTAAATGTTTTGTTTATCTGATAAATTATGACATATATAGTGATATTAATTAAGAATTTATCAATTTAAGGACCTATCTTCCAAAGCTAAATGCATTGCCAAAAAAAATAATCTTAGTTCTAGAAAAAATACTTATATTAAGAAAATTTATCTTGTTTTGAGACAATTTTTCTTGGAAGTGTACTTAGATATTATTACTTGTTTCTACCACCATTAGGAATCTTGAAATAAGAAATAGTTTTCCTATAACAAGAAAAAAAATATTCTTGTTTCATTTACACAGGGTTCTCATTTCAAGAATTAATTTTCTCAAAATAAGAAACAAAATCTTAATTTAAGATCTTACACTTTTTTATAATTTTCTTAAATTAAGAACTTATCTCACCCTAAGAAACCCTATTTTCTTATAACTTTCTTGTCACTTTTCTTAAATTAAGAACTCAGTCTTAATTTAAGAAACCAATTTTCTTATAACAAGAAAAAGGGAGTATAGCTAGAACTATTTTCTTATAAGAAAAATACCAAGAAAGTATACTATCTGAAAAGAAGAAAAAACAAGAGAATAACAGGAAACACATATCTTATTTTGAGTAAACAGAATATTGATGAATTCTACAATTTCTCAAATCAAGAAAGTTGACGAATTCTACAATAACTGTTCAAGAACTTCATATCAGTTCGATAAGAACAATTCTTGAGCAGGTGTTGAACAGTTGTTCTATGAACAATTCTTAAGCAGTTCTTAAACAGTTGTTCAAGAACAATTCTTGAACCGTTCCCCGTAAAGAAGAAGCTCTCAGACGTAAGAATGCTGTCATCGGCAGAGGAAACATTTCTACATGTTACAATTTAACAAGTAAACAAACACTAAAACAAAGGGTGCATATTCAACCCACCGACATTTTTGGGGGATATTCCCAGTGGGATGGGTGGGATCCCTACTGGAAAATATGTGGGATCCCACTGAGATAATTGGGCGATATTCTCAGCAGGGTGCGTTCCCAATGGGAATATCTCCCAATAATGTCGCTGGGATCCCGCCAAAAATCTCAGTTGGATTTCAATGACATCCCAGTCAGAATATCACTCAGATTAAACTCTTATCGCGTCCATTTTAACATGCAAATTATGTAGAGCTCACGCACGTGAGATGAGCAATGTTAGCAAGGTGAGCATGTGAGAACTACCAGGGTTAGCGATGTGAACAAAGTGAGCGACATAAGCCCTCAGGTGTGCTTTTACTCTCTGAAATGCATACAAAATGCCAAGTGAGTTTGCCATTAACACAAATGCGTCGTTTATACACAAACATGGCCCGCAAATACCAGTAATAACAAAATGACCGCAAGCGGTACATGGAGAATAGATGAAAGACAACGCCCTATCATACAAGCTGAATATAATTATATAGCTTACCTAATAAATGAGGTAAACATTATTTAATTGGTCATGCAGACATTTTTTTCAAGATCACCAACATCTTGGGTTCAAATCCCAGCTGGGGCACATACACGGTTCCTAAGCGAATGGATTAGATTCTACAATATTAAAGATTTCTGAGGTCTTCGGCACCACCATTAAAAAAGACACAGTGTTTCAAACCAACAAATCTTAACATTGAGCAAGGTCACTTACTTGTTTCCTATACGTCAGGCCAAATAAAATAATGTGTGGTTCCGTTTACCCGACCGACCCTAGATTTTTTGGCTTTTTTCACCAATCCTAATTTCTTTTTGTATTTTTTCGAGAAAAAGCTTGAAAGTATATGAGGCGTATCTTCGTCATTCCGAAAGTGGCACTTCCGGTATTAAAAGCTAGATGGCAGCCTCCTCAATTTTAATCTGGGACTTAGAAATCTGTATCGAAAAATACTACGGCATTAGGCAATTAGGTTTATTTATGAACACTAGCTGACAGGATGGAGGAATTTACAAGGTAACATGAAGCAAGACCAACTTCCAGTCTAGGCTTTTTTACTGGTTCGAAAAATCGGTTACAAAAAAAAAAATCCCAAATGTAACCGGAACCACACATTGTTTTATTTTGCCTTATGTACGCAATGAATAACATGCAAAAGTGCATACTACTGGACTTTTACATTGAGACTATAAAAACTAATACTTATACAGGTATGTGTACTACTGAAAAGACGAGATAGTAACTGTAGTTTATAACATTTAAACATTTATAATTAATAATGTACATACATAATTATATGTATTTTAAAATTCTTTCAATTCAATTAGGCACATCATGCATCCGAAGAAGGCATATATAAATACTGCTTTTTTATAAAGGTGCTTCTACAACCTTAATAAATTCCAATACAATGTCAAAACAGCAGTCCCATGGCAATACAGACAATCTTCCTTGGTGACCATATTGGTAAGGCCAGTTTTTTTATTTCGACGTACTTTGATCTATGCACCGTAATTTGATCTATGCACCGTACTTTGATCTATGCACCGTGAAAGCTCATCCCTCCTCATCCGCACGTACATCATTTTTTACCTCTCCAAGAAACCGAAATCTGAAATTAGTTTTTCATAAAACATTAAAATAATCAGGTGTCTAATCAGCTGCCTTAATTAGTTTTTTGTTTCAATTAAATCTTTAATAAAGTTTTTTCCGAGATTACCAGCTAAGCTCTTTTATCACACCCTTTTGTGTGCAACTGCTGCAAGTGTCTACACAAAAATGATACCATAGGGTGAGTGTTCAGGGCCATTTAGTCATCATGTTTTATGGGCTTTCCCCCTTTAAACTCACAGTTAACAACAACAAATACTGTTTTTTAAGCTGCAGTGTTTTTGATTGAACTATATATAAATAATCTTGAGTTAATTAGTACAAGCTTCAGCACATTGATTTTTCAAACGGCAACTTTTATTTTTTGTTAACCAATACCAATTGTTTAATACAAAACAGTTATTATACCTTCATACTTTGGTCAGGTAGAAAGTACAAAGACTCATGGAGTATTCTCGTCCATGGCATTATTTTTCTGCCTCTTCAATTTGGCAGCAGCAACTTGATTAGCTTTTCCAGCCTATAAAAATATAAATGTAACCCAAATAAGAAATGTAGACATTAACTTTTTGAAAGACAGGGTTGAACGTCATCAGTATATATAATTATATATGCATACTCAACCGTAGGGGAGGGGGATGGATCGTTGTAGTGGGTGGGGTGGGCAACAGCAACATAGCTATTAATCCGAGCCTTCTGTTACCTTACTAGCCCTTTTTACGATTTCGATTTTTCATCTGGCTGTGTACGGTCAGAACGGTTCCTATAGTAAAAACACGGGGATGATCTCCTCTCCCACGAGGGAGAGGAGCTATTCTCTTGGTTTTAAGTCAATATATCTAAGAAAGTGTGCATTGAATTAACATTTCAAGCATCTAAAGTGATTATCAATATATTTATTTACCTATCAGAACCGAAATATATGTTGTATTTATCGTTTTAAAGTTGTAACGGTCAACCCTTTTCAGCCGAAATTAAACAATAATACATAAAAAATATTAAATTCCCTACATTTGTTATTATTCAGGTCAGGAGTCACGTGATCGTGACGGGTGCAGTGATAAATTAAGACAATTTCAAAATTGTGACCAACTCTTCCTTTTGACTAGCAATCTCTGAACGACATCCAATTGCTTATCTTTAAATTTTAAATCCTAATCATACTCAGAGAACAGTGTGTTCCACTCATAAAATTCCCCCGTGTTGTCTATTGATACACGTGATTGATAGTGAAGTTATGTGACGAGGGGACGATGAATGCATTCACCTCGCGCGAGAATATCACGGGACTTTAATTAATATGCAAGATGACAATATGGCGGGTATAGTAAATAAAAGTGTGCTTCAAAACATAAATGTTTTATTGTGTCACTACAATCGATAAAGGTGCAGTTTTATCATTGCAACTTGTAATAATAAAATTAATTGATCGATTTGTTAGTCTAAATTATCGTAATAAATCGACCGGACGCCGCAAACATCGTTGAAAGTGTATGACTGTATGTTTTTAGTAATCCCCCGTTTTCACTTAATATAGGAGTTCCTCTGAACCTCATAAGCCACACAAAAAAAGGCTTTTTAAAACTAAGAAGGCTCAGATTACATAGCTATAAGTGTAGAATTGATAAACCAAAATTGTATAAATCATTTTCTTGAATATCCTGATTAAAACATGACTATATGGATAGCCCACTTCTTTGTTTACAAAATATCTCACTCAGAATATGTTTTGTTTTGACCGGAAACGGGCAGGCAACCGGCGTCTGCTTTTCAAAGCAACTCAAGTCGCCGATCTAAAACTTCTTGATGGTATGCTTATAAACCAAACAGTCTACATAAATTGTTTAAATCATAAACGTATGCATGTAATTAATTGTAATAATCTGTTTCCTAACTCCTAAATGTCTGCATATATGATCGGCGTACATTCTCGAAAACTGATGACATAGTTCAGCATACGATTTCCTCCATCTAAAAAGTCTTAAGAAACTAATGAGTTCCTGTTTCGTGAAAGACTATATATCTATATTTGTTTATACGCATGAAATATGTTACGTGTACACTTGAAAATACGTTGTTTATAACTTCTGCTTGATGAAAACGCGGGCGTCCAAACTGTGACGTCACGTAATTTTGGGTGATACTATTCCCCAGTCGATTTCCCGTTTACTTCCCGGTAACTTCCCGGTTAAAACACGATTAAAAGGGGAGGTCAACTGTGATATGTGTGTTGATGTTTCTGATTATTTAATGATATATATGACTTATTATGTCTCCCACATATCGCTTTTAGTCTTGTCTGTCGTATGAGAATCATATGAAGCTCCCTTTTTATGAAAATCATATTTAAGGTATCATATGAAAAGCGTATGAAAGGAGTAGCATATGAAATTCATAATGCTTATAATTATCTCATGAAACCTAGGGTATAATAGTATGCAATACTTCAAACGTTAGCTTTATGTAGAGAAAAAAAGAGTGAACTAACAAGTATGTTTTAATCTGCTGGTTTCATATAAAAGCTGTAATGGAGGGCGTTATCAACTGAAACAAAATTGAATACAACCATGTTCCCAAGCAATTGTATGTCTGACGGTGATTTACAGTTACCTATACAAATTCGCTTCCCCGCCAACCCACCTCACCCCTACGCCCTAAATACAATAGGATGGAAACAGGCCTTTAAGTTTCAAATTAACTTGGTTCATCAGGCGTGTTTTGAGTTTGTACATACATATCAATATACTTGAGGAGGTACTGGTGTACCGAGGCCATACTTAAATTTTGTTTTATACATTTTCCTAAACGTAAACAATGAACAATAGTTCATAATAGTTTCTTATGTCAACTATTTCATCATTTCCAATAACGCCTGATTAGCCCCGATTAGCCGTGTGGTCTATAGCGCAGACACACTCATACGTTGCATGATGCGGCTTACAGGTAAGAAGTTTAAACTGCATTGAAAACTGAGCTACTTTTTTGTACTTTTTTATTTTCATTATTAAATTGTCCTCGACGAATCGACTGATACACCTGTAGTATCATCTTCTGCTGCGAATTTGTACGCTGCGTAGTGTATTTTATAATTAACGATTGGAATGTTCATTTTCCAGTGAAATAAAAAGTAAAAACATATAAAATAAATAAAATTATGAATAAGAAAAATATAAAAAAAGAATAACTCAAAATTTAAAAAATGCAAAAACAACAAAATAATGTTTATATGGAATTCGAAACCAAAAGAAAATAGTTCATCTTATGTTACACGCGCCGGGGCTTTATAGATTGAGCCAGATAAGCTGTATAGCAATGACACGGATAATTAATTATATCAGGTAAAAACAAATGAACTTTTGTTTGTTTATCTGCACATGTATCTATTGTTAATATCGGTATGCCAGAACATTGGTCAAACATGTATATACCGTGTCCGGATTATATTCTAATACAAATATTAGTATTTACACCATACCGTAAAATACAGTGTTTAGAATATGCTGTAGAACTTAAAATAAAATAAAAGTCTGTACAGCATCAGTGCTTTAACTAAGTTTACAAAACATGATGATATTACAACATTATAATAAACAAAGTGCATCAACACAGATTAAGTAATACAAACCAGAGTAAATGATCATAATTAAAGGTTGAAGCTTCTAATAAAAAAACGTTAAACATGCCTTAAATAAGGAGTTCAACTATTGCAGTTCTTACATTTTTAAATCAGATATAAAAAATCGAACTGGAAATGTAGCATTCAATGACCACAGTCAACAAAAAGCACGCACAGAAAGATATAACAATTCCAAACATGACTAAAAGTTAAATACGACATCACAAACATAGAAGGGTTGATAATAGGGATATCGCCTTGGACCGGTCATGGCAAAATGATCCGCTGGGGTTTAAACCAAAACCACTTACGGGACTGCAATGGAACTTCATATTATGATAGAGGGCAATGCGAGGAGGTGCAGAATGCAAGAACCGTAAACTTTATATATATATAAAAACAGAACAGGAAAAGCAGCATTCAAGGACGACAGTCAACCAGAAACACACACAGAAACACAGAACAAATGCAAAGATGAATAAAACTCTGTCTTCAATTCGTATACTCCAGTACGTTCTACTGAGGAGGATGTTGTTTACACACATATCACTCGGAGCACTACTTTCAAGGCTGGGGTAGACGAAAAGCAAAACAAATTGCCTAGTATGTACTGGATTCCTAAATTACATAAAAATCCATATAAGGCCCGCTTTATTTCGCATTCTAGTGCCTGCACTACAACAAATATCTCCAACCTTTTAACTTCTTGTCTTACTGCCATTAAAGATCACGTTCAACGATATTGTGATAAAACTTATGAAAACTCTGGGATTAATTTGTTTTGGTCTATAAACAATTCAGGAGACGTTCTGGAAAAGTTTTCAATAAACTTCATGTTTCATCCATAAGCACTTATGAATTCTCTACACTATATACATCTTTACCAAATAATCTTATTAAAGACAAGCTAATTTCTATTCAAAAAACATTCGCTAGAGAAAATATTACATTTTTGGCATGTAATAATATTAAAGGGTTTTTACTAACGGCAGTCTAGACAATTATACTATGTGGACTTGCTATGAAGTTTGTGAAGCACTCATCTTCCTATTAGATAATATTTTCGTCAGGTATGGAACCACCGTTTGTTAGATGTTATTGAAGCCTTTAATGACACCTCTCTGTACCTGGATGACATATTGAACATTGACAACCTTTTCTTTCCAACTATGGTTAATATATTTATCCTATAGAACTTCAGCTTAACAAAGCTAATATATCTGATAATAACGCTTCTTTTCTTGGTTTAGATCTCTCGTTTGAAAATGGTGAAATATTTAGCAAAATCTATGACAAGGGAGATGATTTTAATTTTGACATTGTTAATTATCCCCACTTGAATGGGGATGTTCCCCGCGCAACTTCTTATGGGGTGTATGCGTCTCAACTTATTCGTTTTTCAAGAGCTTGTACTCGAGTTGAGGACTTTTATATTCGTAATCTTTGTATAACTAAAAAGCTACTCAATCAGGGTTACCGTTACCCTAAACTTCGTAAAACCGTTGCAAAATGTTATTATCGTAACCATGATCTTCTTTCCAAATATAAAAGTAATTTATGGACTCTTCTGCGACAAGGACTGCCACAACCTGACTTCTATGATGATGTGATTTATAAACTTCGTAAGATTCTGGGTCATGATCACTTCCATAATATCTTTGTTAAACTTGTTAAAAAGTTTATCAAAAGAGGTTATGACCCTATCATTTTGCAACGTACTGCATGCTTGGTGGTGGACCCTTTTACAGTTCGCCACTATGCTTTCCTTTTTAATTGTACGATGACCGGACAGGCTGTGGACCCTGTGATGACGCCTACATAAAGCCCAGTGGGACGGTGGCGTTTGATGTTTGTCTATGATCTTTCTTGTCGTGCCCTAAATGGTTTATTCTCTTGTTGCTCCGGCTTCGGCCAAGTCATTGAGTACCTTTATTGTGGCTTTCTAGGCTATTGCTTTTTGTATTATATTTACAAAGGCATATGTGTGTTTTACTTCTATTGCCTATTGATGCTGCCTTGTTGGTTAGAGATAAGATCATGGCGGGGATATCTTTATTTATACTGTCCTGCTTTTATTGGATGACAGTAAGGTTAGTTTTAGGTTTGGTGCACCCTAGAACCGGTTTAAACCACCAGTGGCCTTTGTTGCCACTGACCGTTCCAAGGCGGTAGCCCTATTGTCAACCCTTTTGTGTTTGTGATGTCGTTTTTTTTTGTTTTGTTTTTATTACTTTTACCTTCTCGTTTGTCTGTTTGCGTGTTTGTTTTTGTGTTTTGCGGTTGACTGTCGTCCTTGAATGCTGCTTTTCCTGTCCGATATTTTTATCTTTCTTCATTCACATTATAGTCATTGCCACTTGTTATTTTGTAGTTCAAATTATTGTCTGGAGCATAACTTCAAAACTACTTAGGGTGACTGCAATTAAAATTCAAACTATGATGGACGGCACTGAGAGGAAGTGCACAGGGCAATAACAGTAACTCTTTCTTCATTCAATGTAGAGTTATTATACCCCCGCTTTCGGTGATAGTTCTAGTTGCCCTTTGTAATGTTATATTTGTAGTAGTTGTTTAGAGCATAACTCAAAACCCACTAATCGGATTGAAATGAAACTTCAGACAATGATAAAACGCAATAAGAGGACATAAGAACCACAACACTTTCTTCATTGTACCCTCGCTTTGACAAAGTAAAATGGGGCTATACAGCAATTACGTTGTACGGAACGTTTCCACCGCGTCGCATAATATATATGCGTCGCGTCACGTTCCGTCCAGTCGTGTCCGGTCGCGTAACACATTGTTTTTACTTGCATTCCTCAAGAATTTTTAAAAGGGTTTGTTCCCAAACTTTAAATACACATAACAACTGATGACCTTATGTCCCTCTACATCATCCCTTGTTGATTGCATACTTTATTACATAATTATGGCCCTTTGTTTGACGTAGAATTTAAGAGTGTAGTCATCACCTTTGTTGATAGTTCTAATTCAAATTAGAGTTATTACCCTTTGCATTTGAATACTTATAATTATTGTCCAGAGTAAAACTCAAAAACCACTCATGGGACTGAAATAAATCTTCACACAATTATAAAGGACATTGAGAGAAAGTGCAGAGATCTACAAACAATCTTCATTCAAATTAGAGTCATTGCCATTAGTGATGTTATACTTTATTTCTTTCCGGGGCATAAGTCAAACACTACTAATGGAACTGCAAGTTGAATACTGCTGTTTGATACAAAGCCATATGATAAGTTGAGGATACACTTCGAGAAGCATTCATCGGTTCTACCGATTATTTCTTCAGAAATCTGTTAAAGCGTTTACGTTTTTGAGAAAACTTACAGACACTTTTTGTCTTTGTTTTCCCGTTCGTTCCTTGGGGACTTTTAGTCATGACGAGTGTCATTAAAAAAGAAGGAATACATATTTGTGTTTATTGTAAATTGTAACTATCGTTACAAAAAAAGCTGTTTCATACGCATTTTATCTGGCTAAGTAAAATTTCAATACAACTTTTGTATTAGCATTGGCAAAAATATCTTATATTGTATTATTCATATTCATATATCGATCCGTGCATGCTTCATCAAGCCCTATGTCAGGATTTCGTCTATTGGATAAATCCTGTTCGTTTGACAGTCAACCGACAGACAAATCTAATTTACTTTTAATGCAATTGGATAAAGAAATGCTCCGGTGGGCCATGTAGTCTGAAAAATAGATACGTCACCTAAAGTACTAAAATTGACATATTGTCAATTTATAGCGTTCGTATATTTTATCTCATTTAAGGCAGTTGAATAAGAATACGGGTCCTTGATAATTGGAGAATTCACACTTGTTAACAAATAACATTTCAAACTTGACATCAATATGTGCACGAACGGCTTCAAAATAAGTAAACTGTTAAGACTGCTCCATGTTTTTGTTATTGCTTAATATACACTCAGTACATTTAAAACGCAAGATTTTTGATTTTCGATTATTTTTAGTTTGCTTGTTCTTTTTGTTCAAATCAAGATTGTGTTTTATGTTGGTACAACAAGTCTCTTTGTCCAAAAGTTACATATGGTCGATAAACAGTTAAATAAGATCTACTGCTTTCAAATATATTACAAAAGGAGATTCAAACAATATTAAGTGATGCATATACTAACTTAGCATTTTAAAGTATTAAAGAAACAAACCTCGCCAATACTACAAAAATACACTACAAAACCGTTTATCGAATCTCTATCCAGGTGTCCAGGTCATATAATAATGTATATGTACAGATTACAAGTATATGTAGATCTTAATTCGATGCACCAGTTTTTGGGGTATGGGTTGCTGGTTAAAGCCGTTTATTTTGTGTTTGTATAGTATGGATTCTCAAAATATGCAAGTTGTATGTGACCTACGAGTGAGAGTGGCAAAAACGTCATGTCTGATTGTGTTTGAGGATAGTAGTTTACCTTACTTGCAGCACAATGTTTCTTCAGGGAGAACCATTGAAAAATAAAGGACCGTTGGGGCCGTCTACATATAAAATACCAAAGGGTATTGTTAAAACAATATATCCATGCATTTTAAATACGTAACTTTTAACATAAACATGATAAATGCAATCTAATAACATGTTAATATTGTTTACCATCTACGGGATGGTTAAAAGTATGTACTATTGATTTTATTAATATTAGGTTCTGCTCAATCCGGGGCTAGAGGACGTGAGCGGTAGCTAGCATATTTCACTACCGTTCATGAACAGTCTCAATCAAACCGAGACTGCAATATTTCGAATTTGTCGTGTTCGGCCGTTTCCAAAGGTCCACTCTTATACTCTTTTATTAAGCAATTACCATAAAATGCTGGCATTTATTAATTTTGGTTTAATGTAACAATGTAAAGGTATTACAATCATTTTCATTTAAAGAAACCCGAAGCCAAATATCCAAAGGGTAAATCATATACAATATCAGACTAGGGAACTGAGTTTCCTTTTACACTGTGGTTAGATATTTGACATGTTACATGTGTATGCAATAGTACCAGAGCCAATTTTAGGCATGCACAGGTAAACTCATGGAAAAACAAAGAAAATAAGCTAGGGAGATATTTAAGAGGATCATTCGGTTTTTACGAAAACGAACACTAGAAGAAAGTAGCAGACTCGGTTTTGAGATATTATGTTAAATGCATCAATTCTACCGCTCATTAACACCGGCTTAAGTAGCAATATTTTTTTGTATTTAATCATGTTAGGGCAATTTCCAAATTCAACATTTCATACTCTATTTCTACCTTAAAGCAACAAACACTATGTGAAAAATCGGATGGAAAAGGGGTTCCAACACGAAAAATTAAATCTGTTTGAATTATGATATTTTATCGGAAACGTTACCTTTATTACGAACCCTAAATTTATATAATTTATTACAAGCCTTTGCCATTGATGGAATGTATGCTTTAAAAAGAAAGAAAAATACGAATTTAGAAACCATCAGCACAATAAGAGTAAGCTATTTAAATTATAGGCTTTTTTCTTATTTACATCCATAATTAGCTTTATTGCCATTTTCTGTTTGCGTTTTGTTAGATGTTTACGACTATATGAAACCAACATAGATGAAATGCTGCTCTAGCATTTCGTTAGCCATCATCACGAGCTAAAGGGATATACTCGTATCTGAGTTGTCATCAGATTGTCTTGAACCAGGAAATGCATGTTCGTGATTGCAGACCGCAATCCCGTAATTGAAGCTATGTCTAGACTTGTTCATTGTAAAATCATATGTATTTAAGTTCCGTGATTTAACATCTACCATTCTACAGGAAAAGTAGCATTCAAGGAGGACAGTCAACCCCAAAACACAGAACAAACATGCAAACAGACAAACAAGAAGGCAAAAGTGATAATAAAAGCCAACGACATCACAAACACAAAAGGGTTGACAATAGGGATACCGCCTTTGAACGGTCAGTGCAAAGTAGGCCACTGAAGTTAAAATCGGTCCTAGGGTGCACCAAACCTCACACTTACTCTACTGACATCCATTAAAACAGGACAGTGACAGGACAGTGTACATAAAGAAATCCCCGCCATGATCTAAGCTCTAACCAACAAGGCGGCATCAATAGGCAATATATATAAAACACAAATATGCTCGTGTAAATATAATACAAAAAACAATAGTCTAGAAAGCCACAATGAAGGTACTCAATGACTTGGCAGAAGCCAGAGCAACAAGAGAATAACCCATTAAGGGCACGACAAGAAAGATCATAGACAAACATCAAACGCCACCGTCCAAATGGGCTTTAGGTAGCCGTCATCATAGGGTCCAAAGCCTGTCCGGTCATCGTACAATTAAAGAGGAAAGCATAGTGGCGAACTGTAAAAGGGTCCACCACCAAGCATGCAGTACGTTGCAAAATGATAGGGCCATAACCTCTTTTGATAAACTTTTTAACAAGTTTAACAAAGATAGTATGAAAGTGATCAAGACAAAGAATCTTACGAAGTGTATTAATCACATCATCATAGAAGTCAGGTTGTGATAGTCCTTGTCGCAGAAGAGTCCTTAAATTACTTTTATATTTGGAAAGAAGATCAGGGTTACGATAATACAATTTTGCAAAGGTTTTACGACGTTTATGGTAACGGTAACCCTGATTGAGTAGCTTTTTAGTTATACAAAGATTACGAATATTAAAGTCCTCAACTCCAGCTCTTGAAAAAACGAATAAGTTGAGACAAATACACCCCAAAAGAAGTTGCTCGGGGAACATCCCCATCCAAGTGGGGGAAATTAACAATATCAAAATTAAAATCATCTCTCTTGTCTAGATTTTGCTAATTATTTCACCATTTTCCTTCGAAAGATCTAAATCAAGAAAAGAAGTGTTATTATCAGATATATTAGCTTTATTAAGCTGAAGTACTTTAGGATAAATATTATTAACCATAGTTGGAAAGAAAGGGTTGTCAATGTTCAATATGTCATCTAGACACCGAAAGGTGTCATTAAAAGCTTCATTAACATCTGCCTGGGTATCTGGTGAAAGACTCAACATGAAATCTCTTCCATAGCAAAATAAAAACAAATCTGCGACAAGTGGTGCATAGTTCGTACCCATAAGTATACCAACAATTTGTCTATAAACGGTTGTTCCATACCTGACGAAAATATTATCTAATAGGAAGATGAGTGCTTCACAAACTTTATAGCAAGTCCACATACTAGTATAATTGTCTAAACTGCAGTTAGTAAAAAACGCTTTAATATTATTACATTCCAAAAATGTAATATTTTCTCTAGCGAATGTTTTTTGAATAGAAATTAGCTTGTCTTTGATGATAAGATTGTGTGGTAAAGTTGTATATAGTGTAGAGAAATAGATGAAACATGACGTTTAATAAAAATATTATCAAGAACGTCTCATGAATTGTTTATAGACCAAAACAAATTAATCCCAGAGTTTTCATAAGTTTTATCACAAAATCGTTTAACGTGATCTTTAACGGCAGTAAGACAAGAAGTTAAATGGTTGGAGATATTTGTTGTAGTGCAGGCACTAGAATGCGAAATAAAGCGGGCCTTATATGGATTTTTATGTAATTTAGGATACCAACAATTTGACTATAAACGGTGTTTCCATACCGGACGAAAATATTATCTAATAGGAACATGAGTGCTTCACAAACTTCAAACAAGTCCACATAGTATAATTGTCTAAACTGCCGTTAGTAAAAAACGTTTGAATATTATTACATGCCAGAAATGTAGTATTTTCTCTGGCGAATGTTTTTTGAATAAGAGAAATAAGCTTGTCTTTAATAATGGGATGTGGTAAGGTTGTATATAGTGTAGATAAGTCATAAGTGCTTATTGATGAAACTTGACCTTTATTGAAAATTTTATCAAGAACGTCTCCTGAATTTTTTATAGACCAAAATAAATTAATCCCAGAGTTTTTATAAGTTTTATCACAATATAGTATAACGTGATCTTTAACGGCAGTAAAACAAGAAGTTAAAAGTTTGTAGATGTTTGTTGTGGTGCAGGCACTAGAATCCTAAATAAAGCGAGCCGTATACGGCTTTTTATGTAATTTAGCAATCCAGTACATTGTAGGCAGTTTAGTTTGCTTATCGTTTACACCAGACTTGAAAGTAGTGCATCGAGTGATATGTGCGGAAACAACACCATCCTCAGTAGAATTAACTGGAGTATACGAATTGGTGCTGCCGAGTTCCAGAGATAAAACATTGACGTAATGTAGGCGTCAAACAATAATTACATTATTAGCTGCTTTATCTGCAGGAACTAAAACATATTTATTATGAAATTCCTGAATTCCTGATTTTTAATTACGGAAGGAAAACCTAGGTCTCAGAGGAAATAAAGAGGGGTTAGCATTATAAAAGTTAATACGTGTATCTGTAATTTTAAGAAAGCGAGTGTTTACGACACCATTTTATACTAAAATCTTCAATGGAGTGTGAGATCTGGGCACGACAGTCATTAAAATCAATAGTTGAAGGTAATCTATATTTAGGACCTTTCGAAAACAAATGCCGAATACGTGTATCAACAATAGTGATCAGTGATGAGATGCCCTGCTGGAGCATAGCAAAATGTTGGTCTGTTGCATTCACATTCCTTAGGAGTATTATCTACTATATCAAGGTCTGAAACTATTTTGTTGTAGTTGAAAATAACATTTTTAATAGGCTTTTTATACTCGGAATTTTTGTCTCTTTCAATATTGTCTGGTAAATTACTTATAAACTTGATAACAAAAAAACGAAAATTATATCACATATTACATAGAAGAGCATATTATATTCATGGTAATATTTATAAAATGTGTACAAAGTTTTATATTATTTGTTCATATTCGATACTGAATATTAATTGTATAGTGAAAGGTCAAAGGTTAAGCGTAACACTCCATTGTGTATAACACTGAAGTTAAGTCCGACGATGACCGGACAGGCTGTGGACCCTATGATGACGCCTATCTAAAGCCCATTGGGACGGTGGCGTTTGATGTTTGTCTAACACCTTAATGGTTTATTCACTTGTTGCTATGGCTTCTGCCAAGTCATTGAGTACCTTCATTGTGGCTTTCTAAGCTATTGTTTTTTGTATTATATTTACACGAGCATATTTGTGTTTTACTTATATTGCCTATTGATGCTGCCTTGTTGGTTAGAGAGTAGATCATGGCGGGGCTTTCTTTATTTACACTGTCCTGTTTTAATGGGATGACAGTAGGGTAAGTGTGAGGTTTGGTGCACCCTAGAACCGGTTTAAGCCCCCAGTGACCTACTTTGCCACTGACCGTTCCAAGGCGGTAGCCCTATTGTCAACCTTTTTGTGTTTGTGATGTCGTTTGCTTTTATTATCACTTTAGCTTTCTTGTTTGTCTGTTTGCGTGTTTGTTTTATGTGTTTTGTGGTTGACTGTCCTCCTTGAATGCTACCTTCCCTGTCCGATCTTGTTATATTTCTTTATAATGTCCGCAAACAATGAACACATGTAAAGTATACGACGGAGTGCGCTCGACCCGTCATGGACATAGTCACAAGGAAAACACATATTTCTTCTTTTATCTTTTATTATATATATTCTTACAGAACACGTGTGGCAGTTTCCGTAACTGTTTCCCTCTATCGACTAGGATATTGCAAGCAATTTGAACTCTTCTAATATATTTCATTTCCATAGTCATATGACTATAACTCTTTTTGTTTTGTTTTGATGCTGTCACATGCATCAACTTATATGCGTAAAATATCGGTATCAAAGGTGACCGCGATAATAATTGGCGAATCGAAAACTGATTTACATGACTGCCTTGCCGTTCTTCATTTTTAAAAGCAATCATCGAATATCATAATACTTTTTTTATTTTCACGAAATAAAAAATGAATGCTTTTGATGATTATGATTCTATGCCGTTCTAAAGAAAACTAAAGTATAATGTTATTTACAATAGACCCAAAAAGACTGAAGCTGCATATGTTTTTCGCTGGATATTCAGAGATGGACTATATATATAAATTATGAGCATGTGTCTGTATTATGTTCAGTCTCTCTGAAAATTGTGTATATCAACAAAAATGCATGTGAGATAAGAAATAAAATTTGACACATGAAAAACTGAAACCGCGGACCTGAGCCCCTTGGCATTGCTGATCCTTAAAAGGACACACGATAATCTTGATTTTTTAAAACTAGTGGCGTCCCGTTACTTTTTCTACACAATTTGCATTTATTCAATCATTAACGTTAATTATAAGAATTGTATTAAGCCATTTGTTTTTGCATATTATTATTTTTTGATATTATTGCACCAGTAATATATTAAATCTTATAGTATAATAAGACGAAATAGTGAATACTGAAAATTTGATTTATTTAAATGTCACCAGGGTAAAGTAAAAATGATACTGGATATATAAATCGAGACACCCATTTCAAATACTTCAAGATTGCCGTGTGTCTCTTTAAGTCCCGCTTATCAGAAATTGATCTAGTACAATATAAACCCATTGGGAATATTTTATTTCTACTCATGTTCACGTGAAAACTAAAACAGGGCCTGCGTAACATTTACTTTATTAGCGATGCTATCCGCATGTTACATTTTATAGAAGCCAGTTGAACGTAATTTATTCGAGTTTCATGTATTTTTAGATGATGCCATTCATGTTAGTATGCAATTTTAATTTGCGTTTGTTAGTGTTCAGTAAATCTTTAGAACGTTCTTAATAAACTGAGTCTGACATTCCTTTACTAGCGTGATTGTTAAGCTGCTCTCAAATGAAAACAATGTTTCAGCTAAGCTAATGACGTTCGATGTTTTGTAGACTGAAACTGTCTCAAGATGTAATTTCCAATTCTGTTAAAAACTAAAATCGGTTACGTCTGTAGTTTGCTTGTCAATATTGAAAAGGGAATCTCTAAATAGAACAAACTTGACTTAGTGCTAGAATGAGTAATAATCAATATAAAGAAATACGACATTTCCATCTGTGTTCAATGAAGAATATAAAGTGAGGCAAAGCCTGAACTTTTGCCAATGCAAATACAAGGCTTAATGTATACAACGATGGTTCCTGTAACGTTAGATAAAGGATCGTACATGAGTGACAACTTTTGATTATTGACTGTAACAAACGTACTGTAAACAATGATACCAGGTTCTCTATCTTATCTTTTAATCCAAGGAGTGTATTACCTTAAAAAACGCTCTCGAATTTAAGATTCCATTTATCAACTGGCACTCATTTACTTTGTACAGGGCGCTGATTTGCAAGAGAGATGGTTATTTAAATGACAACAGATAAAACCAAATTGTATGTTATTTGTATAAGATAAGATAATACGTATTTAAAGTCGGTTATATACAAACAAAATATCATACGCTTTAAGCTTTTTTCGACAAATTGTATTCAATTGACAAGGGTATAAAATAGCATTTAAGTGTTCAGACAATAATTAAGACAATTCCAAGGTATCTACTTAACTAATAAAACGTGGCATTCAAATTAAGAATCCATGAAGCTGTACTAGTATGTATAGACATTTCAAAAGAACAACACAAAGCTCATATGATATGTTTACTTCATATTTATTAAATTCTGTTAAATATCTTGACCCGAAATGTAAATCAGAAAAACTAGGAAAAGAAGCAGCCTCATTTCCGCATGACAAAATTATGCATAACTATTGTGGATAACCCGGTTTCTTTCCTGTTTTGATGGAGTAGGATAGAGTTATTGTTCATTTATTTATATATATTAAACAGGTTCGCAGGTTTTAGCAATTAAGACGATAAACTAAAAAGTAGAAAAATGAATAAAAGAAAACTGTTTAAAAGACATAAAATTTTAGCAACACTTAGCAAAGCAAAATGCAGTAAAAGGCTCTACGGGAAAAGAAAAACAATCATAATTAAAATTAACACAAATCACTGAAATAATACAATTCCTAAAAGAAAACAGAAAACTAAAAACAAGATTTTAGTATCAAAGGTAATTTATTGTGTACAACAAGTATACAGGGCATATTACACAACATATGCATTATAGAAACGTACGAGCCAAGCAGACACAACCCAGTTACTCAGCTGCATTATACACATGTATGCATGTTGTAACGTAAGAGGTCAAATAATTTGTGCAAATGCAATGATTCTCTTCTGAGTTCATACACACGTATTTTACAATATATAAGTCATGGCTTTAGTATACACTGTTAAACTAGAGTTTTATTTTGAGAAAAATAGATGACTCTCCCCAACTGCACAACCTAGTTAATGTATATTTGACAGTGGATAGGGCACGACCTTATAAATATATGATTGGAAGTGGATAGGGTGTTTTGGATGAGTTAACATGAAGGATTCGTCGAAAATTGTTTATATGTTATACTGTAGCGCTGTCAGTCACATAAAATAAAATTTCAGTGTTAATTGACTTCATCCGAAAAGTAGGTTAAGGTCAATTATATTGACCTGTTGTTTTAGAGAACAAATTGATGTCAATCCAACAAGCGGTTAAGGAAGAGAAGCGGCGACAACGCACTTAAGGGTGCCCTCTGCTGAGGTTTTGGATTTTTGCACTTCCGGAAATTTACATTTGTTATATTTCAAAAATTATAATAAAACTGGAAAAAAATAATTATACAGTAACAAACTTATGCCCAATAGGGATATTTTAGTGCAAAAAAAATAAAAAAAAATTAGATTTTTTTTTTGACCTCACATGTTGTGCCCAAAATTGACAATTTTTAACATAAGCCAAAATGGGGGGTAGGGGTACAAAAGATGGTATTTCTCAAAAACCATTTAAGATATTCACTTAATTTAAACTTTATTACAAAGACATGTGTTAGCATATACATAGACAGGAATAAAAAGTATTTTCCTATTATTTGTTACAGACCTATGCCGTTATATGTCAGAGCTCGTCGAAATCTAAAAAAGCACATTTTTTTCTCAGTTTTTATTGAATATCTTTCTTATATGCACACCGACCCCCAATTTTTATTTTTTCATTCTGATACTCAGGTCTTGTATATATTGTAGACAAAATATCTCAAAAAGTTATCTGTTCCTTTATCATGAAAAATTTATGGATCACAAATTTAAAAATGCAATTTATAGTAAACTGGGTGGGGTAATGACAAGGGATGTACTAATTTTTCAGATGGTGATAAAAATACCCCAACCCTTAATTTTTCGTCCTAAAGTATGATCTATTACATTAAAAAAGACGGAAAATCGATACCTGTTCTGCAAACCACACTACACACATGTAAGTTGCCATACACAATTTGCAGCTGATTCAGAATTTAAAACCGCACTGTGAGAGTGTATTACTAAAGATTAATTTTGCAAAAAAGTTAAATCACCGACCCATCATTATTTTTCCAGAAACTAACTAGTAATATGTTAGTCTTCATAAAAAACAGGGAAATAAAAAATTCTATCTGTTCTGATATTCACCAGAGGGCCCCCTTAAAGTTAAAATGTCATAGGGCAATAAGACCATCAACATTATTGAATCCAAATGCACAAGTGATATGCTAAACTAGACATCATACTGAAATCCAACTAGAAGTTTAGGAGGAGTAGCGGCGACAACACAAGTTAAAATGTCAAAGGACCATAACTCCGTCAAATATCCTCGAACCGAAACATAAACGGATATGCACAACTCGATTTAGGTTTAAACGCGATTTAGGATAGGTAGCGGCGACAACATTTGTGACAGACGGACAGCCAGACTGACGGATTGACACAGTAAAAACAATGAGTCTCCTCTAGGTCTTGCGGAAGACATAATTATTAAACAACAACAACAGTGTACAAATGTATTATATATTTCAGACAATGTTATGATATAACATTTATTGTATTAAAGCATTAACATCCAACGAATCGTTCTGTTCAACTGTGTACTAACCGTTCCCCATTCTATTCTTTCAAAGACAGTAGCCCTAATATCAACCCGTTAGTGTCTGGGATGTTGCGTGCCTTGATTCTTAATACCATTTTAATTGTTGTTTGCGTTTATGCGTGTTTTTAGTTGACTGATTTATTTTAAAGCTACATTTTCTGTTCGATTTTTATACCTACATTTGTAAATATTAAGTCTTTATGCCATGCCTGTAGTGTATTTATAAGGATTTTTAGTTAGAAAGGATAAATACAATGTAAAAATAAGGCAAGTTTCCTTTCGTTCGTCTTGAGTAATGTTTTCCAGTATCAGTGTGTTTGATAATGTGCTGTATAATATTCGTTTACAAGACAACTGTAACGATCAATTTCCCTTTCTTTTATTGTATTGAAGCTTAACGTTTATAATTACTCGAGTGCCTTGTTCTGGAAGCTTTTATTTTCTCGAGTGGAAATGCCATATCTGTAGAATCTCACGTAATGGGGATATTGTTTATTCAGCAGATATGGCAAATACACACGAGGTGAACTAAGCTGCCAGAAGACGAAACTCCGGTAATAAGTTTTAGCTATAAGTTAATGAGATCATATCAACGTATAGTTGTATTGATCGATCAAATGGTATGTTCGACCTTACGTGATGTAAAACATCAAAAGCGATTACTGTATTTATGATGTATTTAAATTTATTTAAAACCATTGGCCTGGTATTGACGTCAGTATGTCCTGGGGGATTCGATATTAATTATCTATCACATAGTCAAAAGAAATTAAAGAAAGCCAACATTATACTCAAACAAACTAAGTAAGCCAAATATCGAATTATTTAGAAACACTTATTCTTAAATAAATGAATATGTAACACACAGAAGAAGTAAAGATGTCTGACAGAAGCAGATGTAAATGTTGAACAGAAAATGTAGCATTCAAGGAGTACAGTTAACCAAAAATATGCACAGAAACAAACAATAATAACAACGATGAATAAAAGAGATATGACATCTTAGAACGGTCACAGACAACAAAAGGCTGCTGGGGGTTTAAACCAAGTTCTAGGGTGTTCCAGAGTGCCCCAAACCTCACTAGCTCTTACCATTATATGAATGTCACTCAATCCCCGTGGGATGGAAAGACAACAATATTTATTGGATGTACGAGGAGACTTGATATTGTCATGACGTTCACTCTTTCCGTACGAAAGTACCATGTTAGTTCCAACAGATGTTTATATAGAAATAAAATGCGGTGAGGAGATTAAGGTGTATTATCATTATGTTTAGATTTGGATTTGAAAAAAGCCCCGACTGAAAACAAATATGTTGTAGATAACAACAAATACTGTTTCATATGCAATTATTCCAAACATTGTTGTGAGACACGGATCTACCGTCTATTCAGTATTTCATTGACTTGTCATTACAGTCTGGATTTGAAAGCATTTTCCAATTCATCATACTCTCTCAACGTACATTTTCGTGTCACGATTCAAGAAACATTTACTAAAATGTGTCTAAATATGTCCGTCTGGCTAATACACTGTGATCATTGAATGCTACATGTCCTGTTCGAATTTTATATCTATTTTTATAGATTATAAAAAGCATCGTGATATGTGTAAAACATATGTAGCAAGAGTATTACTACGTACATATTGAATCATATTGAGCGTGACTGTGAGTATTGTCAACCCGAGGAGACTAATGTTGACCAAAGTTGAAAATATCCAATGTCACAATCAATTTTGTCAATCGTTTAATGTTTGTGATGTCGCATGCTTTGCCTTGTATGTATATACATTGACATTGTCTACGTCATAGTCTACGTCATTGTTTATGTCATTGTCTACGTCATTGTCTACGTCATTGTTGTTTTAAACACGTGGTTTGTGTTGGCTGCGTGCTCTGAATGCTAACCTGCCTCTTTCACATTAATATGATACTGGCAGTTGCACTATCACGGAAACAGTATTTAAAATCGTGTTTACTTCTTTTTAGCGATGTAAACTCAAGCAATTATATCCACTTTCGGACCAAGTCAAACTCTAGACACCCTGGAGTGTCTAACAAGAAGTCGCCCTTGTAAAACCAGAACAGTTAAAAAATGTAAACCACATTAACCATAACTAACAACTTTACGCCTTTAGACTAAATCAGCACAACTAAGCGTTGATTACATATTTGTTTCATAAGTTTTTATCATTCCATTATCATGTTGTCATTTGTTTTTCAATAGCTTGAATCATTACAGGACTGTCGCTTGATAAAGAGGATAGGGGGTGTAAATTAATATTTTCAAAGTGTACACTTTCTTTTCCAACTGAGTATATGTCACTATACAATACATTTCAAAGTGATAGAACTTTCTTTAATGCAATCTGTGTTAACGTAAAAATATATACTGAACAAAAAAAGAAACTTCCACATTTTAGGCTGTGATTAGCATAGGATTGACTTTGTTACACTTTGTACACCAATCTAGATACAATTTCATCATTACATACTTATCACCACTCAATCATTCTGGTCAATATAAATAATCATCAAAAAACAGAGTTAGTGTGTTGCTGTTAAAACATGGTTTATTCAAACTGCAAAATCATTATATTTATATTATAAATGTAGGTAATCTGAAAATATTCATTCTTGAAAGCTGTATGGTGCAAAAGTGAGAACAGGTCAGCTTACTTTCACCGCCTTTTTGGTGCTGGGGTTATCTTCTGTTTATTTCAATAGAACAAAACTGTGTTAAATCAAAGTTTAAACCACAAAACCCGGAAATGCTGTTTAAACCAAAACAAGGGGAATAACTTTGCGTACAAGTTTGATTCAAGGAAAATTGTTTTCATGACAGTGCTGGCCTTTTAACAAAGGTATTAACATATAAGACCAAACAAAATATATTTTCATTGTGTCTACATGTATGGGTAAAGTTGCGGAAGTTTCTTTTTTTGTTGAGTATATGTACTATGATTCACATAATACGATTGCATTGAGGGCTATGATAGCGTCAAATGCTCCCTAGATGGGAAGAAGTTATTTTATTTGGATCAGTTATCGTGTAATACAGATCAAGTTTTCGTCAGTGTGCGGGTCAGTGCTTTTCACGATGTCTTACTCCAGATACAACGTACTCATCACTGTATTCATTTCACTGTGTAGTTACGTATGCTTTGGATGTGATGGAATTTATAATTCTAGTTCGTAAAGCAGAACTAGATTAAAAGTTCGAACATAATTTTACCATTCACAGAATACAGCGAACCAAAGACACGTCAGTGTTTTCGTGTCGTATCAACCAAGTAATGTTCAGTGATTTGGGTTTAGACGTGGATTGTATGTAGAATCGTAAATGTTGATGCAACTAAAATGCAACGCGCTACTCCATTGACTTACGCCACATATTTGCGACCGTAGAACCCACGATTTACCGCCTAAAACTTACGCGATGTCACATAACGTTTTAACAAGCCACGTCATGGGATGACGTCATCAAAATGCCGTTACCGATGAATTTGAGTTTTCATCGAAAAAACAAGTGTGTATTGATAGTTTTACTTTACGTTTCTGACATTTACCTGGGAAAACATTATAATTGAGAAAACCATGTTAAGATGTTCAAACTGGAACGGTATGTGGTTGGTTTTATTTTCGTACACTTATCCTAAACAGTTGTTACGTACTGTCATAACCTATTTTGATAAACCTTTTAACAAGTTTAACAAAGATAGTATGAAAGTGATAGTGACCAAGAATTTTACGAAGTTTATAAATCAAATCACTATATAAGTCAGGAAGTTTATAAATTACATCACCATTGAAGTCAGGTTGTGGCAGTCCTTTTCGCAGAAGAGTCCTTAAATTACTTTTATATTTGGAAAGAAGATCATGGTTACGATAATACAATTTTGGCAAGGTTTTACGAAGTTTGTGGTAACGGTAATCCTGATTGAGTAGCTTTTTAGTTATTCAAAGATTACGAATATTAAAGTCCTCAACTCGAGTACAAGCTCTTGAAAAACGAATAAGTTGAGACACATACACCCCATAAGAAGTTGCTCGGGGAACATCCCCATCCTAGTAGGGGTAATTAACAATGCCAAAATTAAAATCATCTTTCTAGTCAAAGATTTTGCTAATTATTTCACCATTTTCAATTGAGAGATCTAAATCAAGAAATGAAGTGCTATTATCAGATATATTAGCTTTATTAAGCTGAAGTTCTTTAGGATAAATATTATCAACCATAGTTGGAAAGAAAGGGTTTTCAATGTTCAGTATGTCATCCTGATACCGAGAGGTGTCGTTATAAAATTTGCAATAAACGTCAAGCTCAATCTAGAAGTACTTATGATTTTCTACGTTACACAACTTTACCACACAATCTTATTGCTCTCATTCAAAAAACGTTTGCTGCTCTTTAAATACTACATTTTTGGCCTGTAACAATATTAAAGCGTTTTTTACTTACAGCAGTTTGGACAATTACACTATGTGGACTTGCCATGAAGTTTGTGAATCACTTATTTTTCTATTAGATAATGTTTTCGTCTGGTATGGAACTACCGTTTATAGACACATTGTTGGTATCCTTTTTGAGATTTCATGTTGAGTCTTTCACCAGATACCCAAGCAGATGTTATTGAAGCCTTTAATGACACCTCGCGGTATCTGGATGACATATTGAACTTGACAACCCCTCCTTTTCTAATATATATCCTAAAGAACTTCAACTTAACAAAGCTAATATTTTTGATATTAACGTATCCTTTCTCGATTTACACCTCTCCATTGAAAATTGTGAAATAATTAGCAAGTTATATGACAAGAGAACAATTAAATATACAAACCGAACACGAAGGGTAGCATGAAAGAACGACAGTCAACCAACTACAACTACATCCAGAAATAAGGAAAAACTATGAAGATGAATAAAAGGCCAACTAAGACATCACAAACAAAAGGGTTGACAATAGGGCTACCGCTTTGAAACGGTCAGTGGCTGGGGGTTTAAACCAAGTTCTCGGATGTTTTAGTATTGATATTGTTAATTATCCCCATTTCATGGGGATGTTCCCTGAGCAACTTCTTATGGAGTCTATGTGTCTCAACTTATTCGTTTTTCTAGAGCTTGTACTCGAGTTGGGGACTTTAATATTCGTAATTTTTGTATAAATAAAAAGCTTCTCCATTATATTATCCTAACCCTGACCTTCTTTCCAAATATAAAAGTAATTTAAGAACCTTTCTGCGACAAGGACTATCACAACCTGACTTATATGGTGACGTGATTTACAAACTTTGTGAGAGCCTTGGTCATGATCACGTTCATACTATCTTTGTTAATCTTGTTAAAATCTTTATCAAAAAAGGTTATGACCCCGTCGTTTTGCAACACACTGCATGCTTGGTTGTGTACCCATTTAAAGTTCGCCACAATGCTTAATCTCCATAATTGTGCGATGGCCGGATATGCTGTGGACATATGATGACGTCTACCTGAAGCACAAAGGACGGTGACGTTTGATGTTTGCCTGCAATCTTGTCTTATCGTGCCCTCAATGGTTTATTCTCTTGTTGCCGTTGCTTCTGCCAAGATATTGAGTACCTTCTTTGTGTCCAGGCTATTGTTTTTTTGTATTTATATATACACGAGAATATTTGTGTTTTACTTATATTGCTTATTAATGCAACCTTGTTGGTTAGAGAATAGTTCATGACGGGGATTTCTTTATTTACACTGTCCCGTTTTATTAGGATGACAGTAGGGTAAGTGTGAAGTTTGTTGCACCCTAGAACCTGGTTTAAATCCCCTAAGCGGCCTTTTGTGTCACTGACCGTTACAAGGCGGTAGCCCTATTATCAACACGTTTTGTGTTTGTGACGTCTTATGCCTTTATTCAAATTGAGTGTAACCTGTCCGTAGTCTCGCTAAACATGCGATATCTTGCGCAATTTTGTATGCAGATATTTCGTCGAACAACAACTGTTTCGCACTTGACCCATTCATATTGATAGCATTTAAAGCATCGAGCGTACAGTTTTAACTTAAACACAGTTACACCGATATAAGTTGTTTTTGTATATAACGTACTAAGCTTAATAATTTAATCAATCACTGGGTGTGCATGATGTAGATTTGTTTTTACTTTACCAACACATTCGACGATGTTCAATGTTTTTCATATCTTACTATTTGTCATTCATCAGACTCCTTTGAGACCGTCATTATCATTATTCAAAGATTTCCCAATTGAGGTACAACTACGTCTTAAATTTAATTTGAATATTTGCTTCGTCTTCATTGAAACACATAACCAAGGATAACAATGCACAGTGTGGTAATGACACAGTCATATGTTCTTTTCTATAAATCAAAAGCGATTGCTGTTTTTAAAAAGTGTCTTATTAGTATCCTACAGAAATAACATACTATTTTTAAATCACATGGAGTGTCGTTGACAATACTGCAGGACGAAAACTTTACAAATGCTTATAACTCTAAAGAGCGTTTGGATCATCAGTAAAATAAAATGGAAATATTATATAAACGATGTAACTTCCTCAAACGTATTTTATAGATTTCTCCATCATTTTAAAAGGGTCCCCAAGGGATTGTGAATCCCTAAATGGACTTTTTGGTCAGACGTTTGGAAAAATAACTAAATCTACTGATTTCTAGAATAATTCAATAAAACTATATCCTATTTTAGGGTCTTTAAAATTGATGACTGTGTACTTACTTGTAAAATTACCGGTATGGCTTATATCTGTATGAGTGTGGAATACGTGAATCATTCTGACTCTAGTACGTGGGCTTGGTCTTACATGTAACATTACCGGTATTGCCTGTATGTGTATGAGTATGAGCTACTTGACGCATTCGGACTCTATATGTCCGTCTGTACAATACTTTGGTGTATATTTACGTGCATGTTATGGCTTTTTGTTGGTGACTTTAATCCCACTGTATCAATGTTCTGTACAATATGTGGGTACTCTGATAGGTATGACCTATATCTGTTTGAGTATGGGCTACTTTAAATCTTCTTAAGCTATATTCCGTACAACATATGGGTGTTTCCCTCTGTGTAACTTGACACATATGGTCTATATGTGTACGAGTATAAGCTACTGGAAAAGACAGTCAACCTCAAACATACACCTATGTGGATAAGAAACACATGTGTTTAAGGAAAAACTGGATCATTGAATGACATACAATCCATGTATGATGAAAAAATAACAATATTGATTGGATGTACGGGGAAGCCTTCTGACCCTATGTTCCATACAATCCGTGGGTGTGGGTTTATATGTAGCCTGACAGGACTGGCAGGTATGACTTGTATATTTATGTATATATGGTTGTAATATTACATGTAACATGGTATGGCCTGTATTTGTATGTGTTCTTTACAATACGTGGGAATATACTTAATTTGTAACACGAATAGAATGTCGTATATCTGTATGAGTGTAAGTAGTTTGAAGCCCGCTTCCTCTTGGTTCTGTACAATGTGTGGGTGTATACTTCGGTGTAACATAACAGGTATGGTCTGTATCTGTATGGTGTTTGGCGTTTTGTATCTTCTGCATCTATGTTCCTTACAATGTGTGATTATATACTTACGTGTAACATGACAGGTATGACCTGTATCTGTATGAATGTGACTGGCTTGAAGCACACAGACACTACGTTCTGTACAATGCGTATGTGTGCGCAACTTGAAAGTTTAGAGTGTGGGTTACGTGAAGCAAACTGCCTCTACGTTCTGTACAGTATATAGGTGTGGGTAACTTGAAGCTGTCTGCATGCATGTTCCGTACATTACATAAGCATTCTTATATGTTAACATGAGATATATTGATAGCTGTTTGAGTGTAGGATACCTGACGCACACTGCTTCTGTGTTCAATACAAAACATGTAGTATATCCGTACATGTAACATGAAATGTAATGGCCTGTATATGTGTTGGAGTGGGTAATTTGACCATACCTGTCTTTAAAAGAATGTATATTGACACATTTCTATTAACGTTGTTTGCTTGTGTCAGTTGTGGGCGGGTTTAAGATCCCGAATACGGAATGAGAAAGCGCGAGATATTTTAAAACGTAAACATTCCAGAAAAAGAATGTTGACATTCGTACAAAAATGCCTAGATCGACGAGAAATTCTTCTCTTTGGTGAGTTGAATGCATGCACTCGCAGTATTCAAAGTTAACTCTATCGAAATAAAGCAGATGTTTATGCAGGCATTGGTTGATATCTTCAGAAACCTCGCTTCATGGAGTCGACCCTGATATTGTAGCTCTATGGTAGGCACACATCATAACAGCTATGATTCACGCAGCTAGCTCTCCAGTAGGCTTTCGTTGCAGCGTTTAAACTTTTAGCAAGACCAACGTAGTTTGTGATAACGAAAACCTAGCTAAAGATGTGTATTTGTAATATCTAGATTTAGATCATTAAAGACCGTAACAGCGTTACATGCCCTAGTAACACGAATGTTCTTGAATACGAGGTACGTCCACATCTAAATGTGGATAGTTTTCAAAGTTAAAGTCATCTTTCTTATCATAGATTTCAGTATGTATGTAATCATTTGAAATCGAGAGGCGAAGATCGAGGAATGCTGCTGTTGAATTGATGCCTTTATTCAACGTGAGCTCTGGTAGACCGTATGAGCTAAAAGCGGATTATCAATATTGAATATGTCATCCAAATACGGAGATGTAGTATTAAACGCGTCAATGATATATTTCTGACTAGCAGGTGACAAACGCAACACTTCCTAGTTTGTTAGAGGACATATTCTGGCGGGGCCTGTTTTATTTACATATACCGTTTGATTGGGATGACAGGGTAAGAGTCATGTTTGATGCACCCTAAGCCAGATGTAAACCCCCCAGCAGATAATTTTGATACTCTCCGTTCCGAGGCGGTATCATTAGTGTCAACACTTTGATGTGTGTGGTGTTATTGCTTCTATTTCTCCTTTTATTGTTTATTGTATGCGTGTTTTTAGGTAACTGTATTTGTAATGCTACAGTTTCTTTTTAACTCGTTGTATATCTACTTTTACTTAGGTCAAATTCGTCATAAACGCAGACAACACTAGTATCAATCAAAACGAAAAATGTAATCTGCTCATCAATAAGAAACCCATTAAGCTGGTCGTAATTCATAGTCCTTATACAAATAATTATCGAGACATACCACGCGAGTTAATGTCACAAGCCATGAATTTCATCCATACATTAAACCCTATCCTACAGCTATATATTTGCAAGTCGCAGCCTATGGTAATTTACCACAAATGTCATCCTCTTTGGACAGAACAATTTTTATAGTGTTTGTTTTCCGTGTTTTTTTCCCGTGTTTTTCGTTGTTGTTGCGTTTGAATGCGTGTGAGTGCGGGGGAGGGGGTGGTATTTTAACTTGATTTTCTTCTGCTCTGTTTTCCGTCTAATCTCTGTGTATTGATTGAGCATGGTCTAGTACGCTTTATTGTATGCATCTTAGTTCTTATTTATACGCCATTATATTGAATATATTAGATATTTTCATATATCATCCTACCTCAATCCTCAATATTAGAACGTTTGCTTTTTGTATGTAATACATATTTATGTAATGTTTTATTTATCACATATTTTTACTTTATAGCACATTGAAGCGTATCGTAAATGTGCGAAAGCACGTGTTCGAAATAGGAACAACTACAGTAAATATGTGATATTAAGTGAGCGAAATAGGAAACAGTACATGTGTGATATTAAATGTGCGATATAGGAAACAGAAAATATGCGATATTAAGCGTGAGAGATAGAAAAAAGTAAATATTTGATTTTAAGTTTGCAATATAGGAAACTGTAAACATTTGATATTAAGTCAGCGATATAGGAAACAGTAAATATGTGATATTAAGTATGCGATATAGGAAACAGTAAATATGTGAAATTAAGTGTGCAATATAGGAAACAGTAAATATGTGATATTAAGTGTGCACTATAGGAAACAATAAATATGTGATATTAACTTTGCAATATAGGAAACAGTAAATATGTGATATTAAGTGTGCGATATAGGAAACAGTTAATATGTGATATTAAGTGTGAAATATAGGAAACAGTAACTATGTGATATTAAGTGTGCGATATAGGAAACAGTAAATATGTGATATTAAGTGTGCGATATAGGAAACAGTAAATATGTGATATTAAGTGTGCGATATAGGAAACAGGAAATATGTGATATTAAGTGTGCGATATAGGAAACAGTAAATATGTGATATTAGGTGTGAGATATATGAAAAAGTAAATATGGGATATTAAGTGTGCGATATAGGAAACAGTAAATATGTGATATTAGGTGTGAGATATATGAAAAGTTAATATCGGATATTAAGTGTGCAATATAGGAATCAGTAAATATATGATATTAAGTCCGAGATATAGGACACAATAAACATGAAATATTAAGTTAGTGTAAGTGTTGTTCGATTTGTATACGGGTGTTTGGTATACTGTGTCCGGGAATGCTATATTTCCTGTCCCACTGTTATATAGAAATTATTTAAATGCTGGGATCGATTATTGGGGAATGCTTCACAAGACGTGTTTCACGAACAAGCGTATGCGAGTGAGTGAAAAAACAAAACACGACTACCATCGAGTGAAGGATGACTCTATAATCGAACCCAGTAATTAAATACTCTTTTTATTACATTTTAAATCAGTTGATGTATAATTTTAACCTAAATGATTAGCTTTATCGAACGTTATCGAGAGATGACGTCGACGTCAGCAAAACTGTATTTACATCATAACTCAACGTCACAGTTAGTTATTTTTGGAGTTAGTTAATAATATTTACCGATTATGAATATTCTTTCACTAAGAAATCCCAATCACCCACATAAATGTAATAAAACTACATACACTACTACACCATCTCACCCGGTAGGATACTTGCCCATAACAGCCACTGTTACACGTGTAGTCATGTTCTTGTCCTAGATGCGACACTGCAACAAAAACAGGCATGTCTGTTCTCATTTCTGAAATTGTCTAGAAATAATAAGTAGACATGAAAATCTAATTCTGTATACATAACTATATGTATTAACGTTTTACTACAGTTGAACATATGACGTATCTGACCTGTATACGCCCCGTCCATCTAACTTAAACTGCACTTGTCTGAAATACGAGTTCATCAATACACCGTTATCTGACATACATAATTCCATCCATCTAACTTAAACTACAGCTGTCTGAAATTCCAGTTCATCAATACACCGATAGGAAATTATATTATTTCCGTCTGATTAAATTAAGAAACGACGTCAGAACCTAATTCAGGCTAATTAAGTAGATTGGGAATTATAGTCACAAGGTTGGTCTCTGGCTTTATCTCGTTAGAGGAAATACATGGCGTATGCTAAGTAAAACGTATACAAGCGTCGTATATTTGTATTTAAATTCGGCGTCGGTTATTGGTAGCATATTGATACTCTTATCTCCCTTGCTTTACGTTTAGTATATAAATAGTATACAAGTAAACACTGTCACGATATGATTGAACTATTGTTGAGAACGACGTAAAACTCATAAATACATATATTTGTTTTTTAAATACATCTCCTATCAGTATTTTGTTTTGATTTTCATCAGAAACATGGTTAACTTTCTAAGGCGACCAGCTGGAATATCTCCACGAAGATACTATGTAAGCACGTGAGATCGACTTGTTATTGCTGTGAACATTGTACGTTTAAAACAAGGAGCCAAACTGGCTACATGACAATAAATTGAATGATGAAATATATTTTTTAATTGTTTTTTAAATGTTATTTCAATAAAAGAAAATACATTTCCTCCTTCAGTTTGCAACAAACCATTTAGTTACAGAATTCGTTTTCACTTATGTGGTACTATTACTTAGGTAAACACATACATTCACAGCCAAATGGAGCTCAGTACTGTATTTACACTGTCATAATCCAATGAAAAGTTTATTTCAACATAATGCCTTGTCCTTTACCCGTAACCGTGATCTTCAACATATCATCACACACAACTCCCCGCGCTTGCAATCAGTACTGTTATTCATTCGATCTTTGGAGATCGCTGAGCCCGGTACTTTTTCAATTTCTTTTTGTTTTCTTACTCAATTTTCGATTCAGTGGTTCCACTACTCCGGCCGATTAAAGGCTCTGGGTATTGTTTAACCACTTATAGGATATGTTGTCTGCTTTTTAATTTAGTCTTTTGACTGTTACTTGTGATATGCAGGCTTCATAACCGCTGCTCCAAACTAAATTCCATTATGTTTATTTCGCTCTTCGGAGCATTTAATTTTATTAGATACATGGACCATACGCCGTACGACCTGGGGAAGAAAGACACTCAATGTCCACCGCCATATGCATGCCATCTTCGGGATGGTTAACATTTAGTATTATTGATTTTATTAATATTGAGTTCTGCTCAACCCTGGGCTAGAGGGCGTGAGCGGTAGCTAGCATATTTTACTGCCGCTCATGAACAGTCTCATTCAAACCGAGACTGCAATATTTCGTATGTGTCGTTTTCGGCCGTTTACAAAGGTCCATTATCATACTCTTGTTTTGGGTGTGTGATATACCGTATATAATCGATAAATAAACCAATACACAGTTTCACTCTATTATCAAAAACAGATTATGAGTCAATTGGATTGGATATACAAGATTTTTATATACATAAGGGAACTAACGGCATCATGCGTAGGATGAATATGAAGAACTAATTGTAAAACGCATATATAGTTTGTTTAAGAAATAATCCATCGAACTAAATTTGAACAAAATCAGTTAAAAGGTTTACAGCTATCAGTTAAACAATCAAATTCTCTGAAACTTCCAAGTGTTCTGTTCATTGCCGAACGAACCCATTCAAGGCAGAAATGGCACACTCTTTCTAATCAGATATCGTATAAATCAGAAACAAAAGTATCAACCCATTGAATGCAGCGTTGACCTACATACCTAAAACGGAGATCCCTTGAAAGTAACGATGGCAAATAAAAGAGAAATGCAGCTTGTTCTTATTGAGCATCTAGCACCGACGTAAGCAGTTGTAACACTACTGGTTCGAACTGGGATGACCTTTAACATTTACTACATAACAGTAAAACAACGTTAGTGTAAATTTCAATAAATACTGAAAAGCTGATCCCATAAAAGCAACGAACACAACCACTAAAGATACATATCAGATTCTGTTTTCATCAACTTGATCCTTTGGGACCAACGAGCCCAATATACTTGGCTTTGAAGTAGAATACCGCTTAAGCCGGTGCTAGGGTGTGTGAGAAGTGTTGCTTCTTCCATTTCTTCTCATGAACAGACTCAATAAAACCGAAGGATCACCTTTATCAGTACTTATTCAAGTACATTGATAACATGTTTCTCCGTTGCAATCGGTTTGAAATTGGTCTAGCTTTTTTGTGGAAAACTCGTTTAAAACTAAATTCAATATAAACTTTTCCATTCACATCTCTGGACCACAACGGGAGTAAACATGTTTGACCATTGTGACTTTATTTTTATAACTTTAATTGTCTGTTCTTTAGAGGACGATGTTTTAAGGTTTAGATTATTTGTAATATCAGCGACCATCTTGAACTTGACTAACTTTATATGTAACTTGTTGAAAGCATTGACCATATTATCGTCTACCTAACGTCTAGTGCGTACCACATGGAGAGACATTGCTTAATGACCACATGCTCAAGAGTCAGGTAATGTATCAGCTTCACGAATGACAGCCATGTATAACAATGCCATGTGATTTATATCATGTTATCATCATGTTATCATACTCAGTTGTAAAGTGAGTTAATAAAGACCGAATTATATGTATATCCTGTATAAACAGGGACAATTTAGTCAGGTCGTGATAGAGTTTATAAATAGATTCACTAAACTATTGCGTTATTTCCGTTTTTAAACCCCCAGCGGTCATTTTTGCCATTGACCGTTCCAAGTGTAGCCCTTTTGTCAACAATTTTATGTTTGTGGTGTCATGTCTGAACATTTAATCATAGTTAACAGTGTTGTTTGTATGTATGCATGTCTTGGTTGAGTATGGTACTTGAATGCTACATTTCCTGTATGACTTTTATATCTATTTTTAAGACATCTTATTTATATTTTAAAATGTTATGGGTTAATATAACTCATATCTAAAAATGCATCTTAAAATAGATGCTCCGTAGAGTTGCTGTGAGTTTAAAAAGAATATATGAAAATATGTAAACATCTTTAAAAAATGATATATAGGGTCCTATAGAAACCACAGCGTCCGAACGCAATGGCATCGTAGGTCCGCACTGTACTGCAAACAAGGACTTGAAACTACAATGAAAGAGACAAAAAAACAACAGAAAGGGTGGTGAAGACAGGGTTACCGACTTGGAACGGTCAGTAGGCAATAAGGCCTACTGGTTAGCTTGAATCGATTTTATATGCGCACAATCCTCGCTATTATCCTGTCTTCAGCGCCCAAATAGACAAGACAGTGTTAACAAAACTACATCCCATCAAAAGGAAATCTCTAACAATAAAGTCCACATCCAGAGAAACTAACTAAAGATATACATACAAAATAATAAACATCTCAGGATGTATCCAGAATCGTACTGAACAACCAAAGTAGTTGCAGCTAAAGAGAAAACCAATCATGGGTACGACCAGAAAACCGAGAGACGAAAGCTCATGCACCCACCTCCCTTAGTAGGGGTTTCAGTAGGTACAATCATAGAGTCCCAAGAGGTAGTCCAGTCATCGCACAAGTGAAAAGTGAAGCGTAATGACGGACTGTAGAGGGGTCAATCACTAAACATGCAGTGCGCTGTAAAACCAAAGGGTTATATCCTTTTCTGACGAACTTCCTGATTAAATTTGTAAAGCGGTCAGGAAACCCGTCAGACCCCATTAACTTTCGAAGTTTATAGATCACATCTCCATAAAATGAGGGTTGTGATATGCCTAGTCGCAGAAGTGTTTTAAGGTTGGTGTTGTACTTTTCCAGCAGGCCCTCGTTGCGGCGGTAGAATTTAGAGAAAGATCTACGTAGTTTGTGATAACGAAAACCCTGCTGAAGAAGTTTACTTGTAATAACTTGATTACGATCATTGAAGTCTATAACATCATTACACGCTCTAATTTTGACTTAATAAGTAGTATGTTCTACTTAAAGCTACAGAGTCTCTATTTTAGCTGGTAATACCTCATGAATATGAAGGAGTCACGTGTGAAATAGCTTGAAATCGACGAACACCCCATTACTATATCGTCCATAAATATCATTGAATATTGGACGAAATGAAATTAAATGGTTTACGCCTTTAATTTCGGCACTGTCGATTAAAAGGTATCTGTCAGTTTTTAATTGCTTCTGGCATGTATATCTACTTGTTTCTACTCCACTGAATGAGACGATACACATAAAGTTATAGATAGAATATGGTCTCATCGATTTGGTTGATTTAAACATCGGGATGGGCGTAGCCCGTCGAGGTGTTTAATCCACAACGAGATGAGACCATACTCTATTCCTTTTGTAGCAAATCCATATCAGCTGTCTGCCATTCTGTTACCTCCATTTACTGGTAGTTAGAGTACAGCATTTATTCTGACTGGTGTTATTTTTAATTAAACGATTTACACCTGTTGAAGTACAGATCAATGTATCCAAATGAACTACATTGTAACGTATATTTATATTACTCTGTTATTAGACTACTATTCCGTTTTCTAGTACGGAAAGACAGTTGTGGATAAAGATACAAGAACGGGACGTTAAATTTGGTAATTGCATAAGTTGCTATGTCTTTGATGTATACTATCTGTATATATATATAAAACTGGTGTTAATGTATCCGGTTTATTTTTACCGCGCATGCGAAGACAATTTTAGAGAAATTTTGAGGACGCCATTGTTTTTGCAGCACAGTTGAGGAACGTGTTTTCGATTGAGCATTTTATACGTATTGCATTAAAGTTCGTGGGAAACGGTTGTGAAAAGGTTTGCGACGAAAGGTAGATACGTATATATGTTGTAAGTTTTGAGGTCATGTATTGGATAAATGTATTTTTTGTCTCAAGCGTTCTCGACTCTCTGGGGTCAGTCGCGATAAACTTCAAAATTCAGAGTGTTGTGTGCAGTTTGAGAAATCTGCTTATACGTTTTTCGGGAATGTTTGATGTGGTTGGTGTTTGTATGAAAATGTGTTTTATAACAATTTGGTGAATTACTGTTCTACTTATGAAATTGTTGATATTTTTTTTGTGTGACTGCAGCGTCGGTCGACCTTGTCAGTTTTGGTTGTTTTGGAAGCCATCTCGAAATCTGCATTGTTTTTGTCGCGTTTCAGGGAGTATTCAAGGGTAAGTAGATGTGATATTTTGTTATTAAAACGGTTGTAAATTTAGTAATGAGACGAGAACTTCGGCTACCTGTGAAGATTGTTTACGTTTTGTTATTTTTGTGTAGTGCGCATGCATGTATTGGAAGATACAGACTGCAGTGCGTTTCTATGGTCGTATTCGAGAAAGTGTTCAAGAAGATTTCACTTGCTTGCCTTTGAAAGTAGATGTGACATTAAGCTATGGTGGCGACTGTAAAATGTGTAATGAAAAGACACATGTACTTGAGAAATAACTGTTAAATATGTGCGATTGCTGGTGCATAACTTTTTTGCCGGGAGAGTTGCAGTTTGTTGTTGTCCTATGCATTGCTTTGCATATATTGAAACATCAGTTGGGGATTAAATTGGCATTGATGATATTATCCGTTGGCGAATGGGAATTACCGAGTAACACATATCCGAAATGAAGTAATGTGTTTTGCTCGTCCTATATATACATATAAAAGTATAGGTTCTATCCCGGGGATAATGGTTTCTGTGCTGGGAGAAAGGGCCGGTGCCTTTTCTAGTAGGGTTCGTGGTCCTCATTGGACAAATTGATGTGTCAGTGTCGGCGAAGGTCAAAAATTGTCAGAGATAATACGATACACATGTAGTACATAACGTCGGCCTCGTTCAAAAAGGACGTAAGTGCAAAAAGGTAACTTTTCAGGAGAAGCATTTGCAGCCGACGCACTTTGTAGTTACGACTTTTTCGCCCGAGGTGATTTTTTACCAATCAAGTTACGGCATTTCAACATGTGATCATTTTTGGGGAACGGATTGGCTAAAAGATACGAGGTTTTGACACAAGACGCGGGAGATTATAAGCCCTCTAATACGCCGTAAATACGATTTTTAATGAAAGTCAAGTTACGTCCTTTTCGAACGAGGCCGACAATAAGGTACCATCCAAATGTTGAGAACACAATTCATGACTTTTTCGCAGAGAAATCCGAGGGCTCCAGAAATTGGATAGCCCGACTCCCGGGTCTAGTCAAAATTGAAGTCGAGTTTGTAACAAATTCCATACAGGTAGCGCGTCGGGCTAGTCAAAGAAAATAAATCCCACTGCCACAGTCAGGCACCTGTAATAAAACATCCCCCACATGTTTGATAATCTGTTTATTGCACTCAACATCAAAACATGCCGTAAGTCCATCCTCTAAGAACCTTAATTGACAGTTGGCATTATCCAATCAATTTGTTGTGTTGTGTTTCAACTCGGGTCCATTAGCCAATGAAACCACTTTTAAAAAGTACTACTGGTTGATCACATGTTTTCGGCACGTGGTCAGCTCAAAATGGCGGTACTGACTCAAACGAAAACAAAAGGCCGATTACACACAATCACGCTGATTTGTCGGCGACCTTTGATGAATCAAGATGCCATGGGCTTTTGATAATGGAAGCATGCTTTATATGGAACTGTGAGAGCAAAGTATATCACTACTTAGATAACATTTAGAAATTCCTGACTCAGGGAAAATAAACTTCAAGAATAAATATTGATTTCTTTGTAAATAAATTTTAAACAAAGATATATTCATATACAGTTAACAGTTTATATTGATTTTCCAATATCTGTTGCCGATTAAATGCCTTCCTGGAGGAAAGGGACTTGAAAACCTTATGAAAAACATTTATCACTGTATACAATTTGTGGGTGGGGTATTGCTAAACAAAACTGTCCTAAATTGTTCCATCTTACTATTGCCACGCTTTCACCCAATGACAACTTAAACATACATCAATTGGTTATGAGTAGATAAGAATTACTGAATTTTGTCTCGCCTTTTTGAAAAAAAAACACACATAGGCGCCGCTAACGTTGGCGGGCTCGACGGCGTCATCATATTGTAATATATTTTTTTTTCCTTTGGAGTAGAATGTTCAAATTTCATACAATCATTCCATCATCTCTAAATCAGAAAAACACCCCTGAATCAGATTTGCCCCTGATTTTGTCATTAATTTATGTTTGAATTTCTTTTGTACTGAAACCAATGAACTACTGAATAAATTCGTATCGTAATTATTTTTGTATTGCTTAGTAGCATGGCAGACACTTAGGAATCACTTTGTCCGTCGTCGTCACCATCGTCCGTCACTCTTTACCCTGGAACCTAACCTTGGCCATAATAACTTGGAAAGTGTTTGGCTTCACACACATCTTCATCTTACCTCAAGACATGTGTTAAACATGACCTATAACTGACTTTCATTTTGGCATTATGCCCCGTTTTATAGTTACCTAGCATGTACAGGCTGAAATAAGCACACGGCAAGCGGCCCAAGTCTTCTGTGGAACAGCCTTCTAGTTTTGAGATGACCGCCACTTGTTTTAAGATGACCGCCACTAAAATGATCAGTATGACATGATGTTGATCCTTGTCGAAAATTATTTTGATTCGACGTTAAATATGGCCACCAGTGGCCATTCTTGTTTACATACAGTCAGTTATATAGTAAACAAATGTAGCGACTGCTCCTCTGACACTACATGACGGATTTTCATGAAACTTCACAGGAATAATGCTCTGGATGTCTAGTTGATTCTAGCAAAATTTCAGATCGCCGGACATTCAAGATGGCCGCCACGGCTTTGAAACTTTATATGAACCTTCACAGGAATGCTGATCTAACTTTCAGAATCTGTCAGTAGAGCTTCAAGGTCATTGACCTCTTGTTTTTTAATCAAATGGCGTTTTATTTTTAAACAAATGCACTTAATTGCACTTAAATGTCATCTCAGCAAACTGCAAACTTCATTGTTTTTAGCTCGACTGATCAAAGATCAGCAGAGCTTATGCCGTGGTGCGGTGTCCGTCATCCGTCCGTTGTAGCGACTACTCCTCTGAAACTACTTGGCGGATATTCATGAAACGACACAGGAATGTTGCTCTTGACGTCTAGTTGATCCTAGCAAAAGTTCAGGTCGGCCGGAAATTCAAGATGGTCGCCATGGCTAAAAGTAAATTTTTAAAAAACAAGTTTGTAGCGACTACTTCTTAAAAACTATGTGATATTGATATGGGACTTTTCCTTAAATGATCAGCATGGCATGGTGTTGATCCCAGTTGAAAATAATTTTGATTCAACATTAAACATGGCCGCCAGTTGCCATCTTTGTTTACATAGAGTCTGACGGACATTCAAGATGGCAGCCACGGCTAAAATAGATTTATAAAAACCCATACTTCTTGAAGAATATAAGTGATATTGATATGGGACTTTCGATAATATGATAAGAATGACATGATATGGATCCTTGTTAAAAAATATTTTGATTTGACATTAAACATCGCCGCCAGCAGCCATCTTTGTTTACATAGAGTTACATAGTAAAAATTTATAGCGACTACTCCTCTGAAACTACTTGAAAGATTTCCATGAAACTTCACAGGAATGTTGCACTTGATGTCTAATTGATCACAGCAAAATTTTAGTCGGCCGGAAATTCAATATGGCCGCCACGGCTAAAAATAGTTTTTTTTTAAAAACAAGTTTGTAGCGACTACTTCTTGAAAACTGTAAGTGATATTGATATGAACTTTTTCTAAAACGATCACCATGACATGATGTTGATCCTTGTCGCAATTTATTTTGATTCAACATTAAACATGACCGCCAGTGGCCATCTTGTATTACAAAGAGTTTGTATAGTAAACAATTTTAGCGACTACTCCTCTGAAAGTTTTTAACGGATTTTCATGAAACTTCACAGGAATGTTGCTCTTGATGTCTAGTTGATCCTAGCAAAATGTCATTTCGGCCGGAAGTTCAAGATGGCCCCCACGCTAACAATAGATATTTTAGAAACAAAATTGTAGCGACTACTTCTTGAAAACTACAAGTGATATTGATATGGAACTTTTTCTAAAATGATCAGCATGACATGACCTTAATCTTTTTCAAATATTATTTTGATTCGACATTAAACATGGTCACCAGTGGACATCTTTGTTTACATAGAGTTTGTATAGTAAATATTTGTAGCCACTACTCCTCTGAAACTACATGACGACGGATTTTCATGAAACTTCATAGGAATGTTGCTCTGGATGTCTACTTGATCCTAGCAAAATGTTAGGTCAGCCGGGAATTCAAGATGGCCGCCACGGCTAAAAAATATTTTTAAAAAAAAAGTGTAGCGAATACTTCATGAAAACTGTAAGTGATATTGATATGGGATTTTTTTCTAAAATGATCAGCATGACATGATGTTGATCCTTGTCGAAAACTATTTTGATCGATATTAAACATGGCCACCAGTGTCAAAATTTGTTTACATAGTTTTATATAGTAAAAACTGTAGCGACTACTCCTTAAACTACGTTACGGATTTTTATGAAACTTCACAGGAATGCTGATCTAGCTATCAGAACCTATCAGTAGAGCTTCAAGGTCATTGATCTCTTGTTTGTTCTTAAAATGAAAACTTTCATTTAAGCATCATTGACCTTTTTTATTTTAAGTCCTGCCCCTGTTTGGCGAGACAAGTGAATCCGCGGATTTTTTGTTTCTAAGAATGAACAGCATGACATGATGTTGATCCTTGTCGAAAATTATTTTGATTCGACATTAAACATGGCTGTCAGTGGCCATCTTTGTTTACATAGAGTTATATAATAAATACATTGCAGCGACTACTCCTCCGAAACAACTTGACGGATTTTCATGAAACTTCACTGGAATGCTGCTCTAGCTATTAAACCTATCAGTAGAGCTTCAAGGTTATTTACCAGTTGTTGCTGAATAAATTTACTAACCCTTAAAGAATTTTATTAAAACTTCACCTCAAAATGCATCTCATGGAATGGAAGCTCGGGATTGTTATTTAGGTAAGTTTGATGTAAAGTCAATATCAGTGTTGCTAGTTGAAATTGGTTTCCACTCAATAACTTAATTTTCCCATGAAGGATTTAAATATCAAGAAAAAATCGCCTCAAGGGAATTAAACATGAGATTGTTATTCAGGTCCTTTTTCCAAATGTTACAGTCAGTGTTATTACAAATAAAATTTGGTTTCTGCTGAGTGAATTCACATTCCCTTAAGAAATCTTAACGAAACTTCACTTAAATGAATCTCGGATTGTTATTTAAGTAATTTGATTTAGGAGCAAGGTCACTGCCAATGTACATTTGAAATTGATTAATACTAAATAAATTTATTTTCCCTTGCAGGATTTGAAGGAAAATGTGGCTTGTGGAAAGGAAGCTCAGGATTATTATGCAAGGTCTTTTTGCAAAAGGTCAAGCCTCAAGGTAACTATAAATAGAAAATAGTTTCCCCTCAGTAAATTTGCAGCATGGCCACTGAAAATTCCTTTTGTAATAGCACAAGTGTAAATCATTAATTGAAAGTAACACCTGTCAGAATAAATGGTGTACTACAACTACCAGTTATTGGAAGTCAGAGTTTGGCAGGGAGCTGAAATGGACATGCTAAAAAAACAAATAGAGTATGGTTTAAACGAGTTTTACACAACTTCATAAAAATATGCAGCTTATTAACAGGAAGCACCTGTTGTTCAGGTCGGTTAGTCAAAGTTAAAGGTTGCTGTTACTATAAATGAAAAATCGTTTTTTTTTCTCGCAATAACTTCACTTTCCCTTGAAGGCTGTCTTGAGAAATTTTGCTGTGTTGAGAAGTATCCATTGTGCAGTTTTAAGATAGGTGGTTACACCTATAGAGGACTTGTTATTTGTTGAATTTTCTCGTTTTCATTGGGTTTTATTTTAATGAAATGCTGGAATTAATTCATTAGCATAACCTGCAGCTTCATCTGGTCGATAAAAAGGCCATGCTTTAAGAGTTAAGATCAGTGCCAAGAATGGATGATTATAATTATGTACATATACAGTTCTAGGCCATCGCTAGGATATTAAACCCTTCAGCCAAATCTGGCTAGAGCCCTAAGAATTCCGACATATTTTGGAACTTTAATTGAAAGGCGCGAAAACCTCGCGTTCTTACTTTAGGTCGTGTGTAAACACTATGAGTAGATTGTTTTAAATTCGTTGTATTGCCTCATTTTTGTTCCTTCTTAACATTTATCCTACAAACGAATTTAATAATTGACAAAGTATTTAATAACGGACGTGAGTATGCGTGTTTTAAATCAAAACTATAGTCATGAATTGGTTTAATAGTTAAACAGTTTAAACTCGTTTACTATAACCAGTTCTTATGCAGCATGCAAATATGTCACTTGGAATAGTGCTCCGTTCTTTCCTCTAATGGCTAAATACCAGGTGATTTTATAGTTATGGAAAGGCACATTGTCCGTCGCCGTTTACTTTTCACCCGTTAAGGCCCTTTGATATCGTTCAAATGTAAATATAAAATGAAGCTAAGATAAGTTTGAAAAACAGCCATATCCATATCAGAATTACACATATCAAGACTCCTACTCCCACAGACATGTTATGGAATATTTGATGACGTTTCCTTGGTCATATAAGAAAGCGTAGAAAATTAAAAACTAGTCCATTGTCGGAATAAAAAATGAAAAAGTTTTGACCCTTAACTTATAAAATATAAGATTTGTTCATTCGGTCTTTAACCAACTTGTTAAGAATGATAAGTTCAATACAACCCTGGTCAAAGTTTAACAATCATCCATATTTGAACTCCCAGCCGATATCCATTTCTAGAGCATGACAACGATGTGTTTGATTGATTTTCCACTACATTTTTCAGAAGATTATCAATGGGATTAAAATCGGTAAGCGAAATTGTGTACACCATACAGACAGTACGGCGATACAGACCCATACATGCCCGCTTCTAAAACGCTCTCGATTATCACTGCTGCGGGTTCGAATCCCACTGAGAGCTAGTCTTGTCAAGTGTGAAAATGTCAGCATTTCCCATTAAACAATATCTGCCATGTTTTATTTGTTTCTGGCATGTATATCTATCGGTTTCTATTCCACTGAATTTGAGGAATCATTTCATGTGTTTAATGCATGGTATTCCAGCGTGACAGCACTTCAAAAGTAAATATACATCAAGAACAGGAAATGAAAGCATTTATGGACCATAGTCAACCTAAACCACGCATCGAAACAATCAACAATTACAACGTTTAATAAGAGGCAAGATAATATAACATCGTAAACATCAAAATAGGGCTACCGCCTAGAAACGGTCAGTGGCAAAAACGTTGCTTGTTGTTTAAACGGGTTCTAGAGAGCACCAAACCTCACTATTGCCCTATTGTCATCCCAATAAATTGAGACTTTGTAAATAGAGAAATCCCCGCCATTCTATATCCTCCAAGATAGAAATCATGATTAATAAGCAATACAAATGATCATGTAGATTTAAATTTTAAAAAGCCTAGAAAGCTGCAAATCAAGTTCTAAATGACATGGCAGATGCCAGAGCAGCATAAGAATAAACTGCATGCATTTATGAATGCGACGACAAGACAGTATTGAGCGCAAACACCAAACGGTACCGTCCTTTCCACATAGACCTCACTGCTACAAGTAAACATCGTCGTAAAAGGAACAAGAAAACAGTGATACAAAGTATCACAAGCCGGTCAAAACAGATGCACAAGAAAACGGTAAGGGAAATGAATATGATAAAAATAAACGAACAGTGTGCATGGTGTGTAGATATTAGAAATGTTTTATTTGTAATTGACAACACTCAAAACACATTTATCCCGAAAGATTTGAGCACTAGATAAACTAGTGATCATGTGATAAAATTAACATGATTTTAATTTTGGCATCTGTGTTGTATGATGTTATAATATGAATATGACAGACATAAGAAATAGTATGTATAGTGGATCACTAAAGCGAATGTTGTTTCATGATTAGTATGTGAGGAATTGGGAAAATATCATGGTTAGAATATGAAGAATTTGTAAATTATCAGTTATAAACAAAAATACAACTTAATGACAATATAATGGCAATTGGATTGCAAGATTGGCGTCTGTGAAGGTAATCTCAATGTTTAGCAATGTAAATTTACATTAGAAGAAAGGTTTTAATGTTATATGTGTTTTATAATTAAAATCTGATTCGTAGTTCATGAGAATACCTTTTTGATAATTTGACAACACTTTTGCTGATTTTAATAAAAAGAAATAAACGGACTATTTTTTCATTCGTTTGTCTCCATGGTTGGTGCATGAGGTCTGAATTAATACAGATATAACAGTATTACATGCACTATCCTATTGAAACAAAATTTCTCAAAACTTCTTTATTGTTAGAAAATCTTGTGTACTTGAGCAAATATTGTGTACTTGAGCAAATCGTGTGTACTTGAAGATAATGAAATAAAAATCATATGCCACCATACTTGTTTAATTTTTTTGTTTTTTGTTGTTGTTGTTGTTTTGAGAAAAAAAAAGTTATAACCCTAACATTCCCACACATTTATGAGTTTTAGAGTAGAAAAACACCGACATTTGCCTTTACTGTTAAGTTCTACATAACCATTTTGTTTATTAATATTTAAATAGATTCCATATATGTAACAATAGTAATAATAGGCAGACATCTATGCGCTAAGTATGGTAACGTTATAGTGGCTAAACTAATCATTATCTCCGTGGTCTTAATCAAAATACTAAAACTATACGATTTGATTTTAGTGTATCAACAAATACTCGTACATTCATTGCTAAATAGTAATTAGGTTCATAATAATGAAATCTAGAGAAAAAATAAATAAAAGTTGGGAAGATTTTGCGATTTTTGTTTGTGTACATAGTCGCTCTTAGACAGGTATGCTCGAAAAAGATGCGCATAAACAAATGTAGAAAACGTAATTAAAGTAGAATATCGTTTAAGCCGGTGCTACTGGGTGTGAGAGGTTTTTCAAATAATATTACCTCTCATGAACCGAATCACTCAAACCGAGTGTGTTACTTTTATCTCACTTGTTTGTATTTGTTGCTTCCAGTCGATCCCTTTTTCAGTATTTAATGACCCACAAAATGCCAACTTTAAAAAATGAAAAATAATTGAGAAATAGATTAAAAAGTGTCTTGGTACATTCGATTTCCAGAGCTGATGGTAATATAGTTTTATTTTATTTATATTTTCTTATTTTTCTCTATTTTATATCAAACTAAAAGTAGCTTTCTATGCATTATATAGTTATTGTTTATTGAACATCAATGCAGAATTAGTGTTGATTAGTGAACTGAAAAAAAAAAACGTTAAAAAGAATAAAAACATATTTACGATTGTTAAAATCGTCAACTCAAAACACGCTTTAGAAAAAATATCAGTTTACTTGGTATTATTAACCAAAACAATATGAAAGTTAAATACATTATGTTAAGATGGTGAAAATTTACAAATACGAAGAAAATCATCATCAAATTTAATCTGTAATAATAATTTATCTCATAGTCTTAAAGACAAGAAATCGAATACTATTTAACATAATGACCTTTTTCGTTGATATATTTTTCCTTTTTTTTTCTTCTAAGAAGTGTTTATTTTGAGATGCATGGTAATATATGAGAAAAAAATTAATAATTGAATAACTGACCAATACTACAAAACTCAACATTATTATTTCAAAAGAAAGACATATCATCCATTCATCCCCTTTTAAGGAACACACGGCGATCTTTCTTGAATATATATTATTTATTTTGTTATCAAATATTAAAATTAGCATCTAGATTTATTAATCCAATATCACATTGACCTCAAATCTGCTTGCATATAATGAAATAAAACTTTGAATGTTCAAATTCACTTTATTATTTCAACATACGTTGAAATATACTATTGGTGCAATACAACGAACAGTTAGTAATATGCAAACACATTTTCACAGCACTATTCTGATATATTTAGTATCGTTCACGGTAATAATCGTGCCCTTATGATAAAGAGTACGATAATGGTTACTTCGTTCATCTGCACGTACATGTATATTATCTTTGTTCCTCCCGGTCATTGTGTATTAGGTGATAAACACCTTTATTGTTTCGCCACAAGTGTCTTCGTACTCGTGATGTTACGTTGTGTGGACGGTAAATAGTAACTTTTTGAAAATGCATGTGTTGCTATGGCTGTTCTTATCACCGGAAGCTCCAATATAAACAAGTTCGAAAGATATATACAGCAACAACAGCATACCAACATATTCAATCTTCAACATCACGTTTCTATTCAATTTCACGGGATCAGTGGAGATAGAATTCAAAATAGTTTCGAGTTAACGATCAGGGCTCGTAGACCGAGGTACATTATATTGCAGATTGGTGGGAATTATTTAAATCAACCTAGTATGGCTTATGTTCAGGAGTTTGTTTTTAAGATTACAAACATATGCAAAATGTTTAAAATTCAGCACAGTTGACATAATATTATAATTGCCCGGCTGCAAGGGAAAGAACTTACCACGTGACATTAGAGGTGTACAACAAGGTTGTCTGTGTTCCTTGAATATTGCGTTTCTGTTTGATTTTATATCTATGTCTGTTATAAAATCAAACCCTTAGTGCACATTCCCTCATTTTCAAGATTTAATATAAGCAGATATAAAAATCGAACAGGAAACGAAGCACTCAAGGACGACAGTCAACCACAAACACACAAAGTAACAACGATTAGCTTTACATGTGAATAAAATGCTTTAAATATGAATAAAATGCCAAATGTTACATCACAAACACAAAAGGGTTGACAATAGGGCTACTGCCTTGGAACGGTCATTGGTCAAAAAGGCCGCCGGAGGTTGGGTGTTGGGGGATGTAACCAGGTACTGGGGTGCACCAAACCTCATTCTTACCCTATTTTCATCTGACAGCGTAAACAAAGATATCCCCTATTATAAGTAATGTACTAAATTACAACTCGTATAATTTGAAATAGCGTTCTGATATAGTTTTACATTGGAAAGAACGGTAATGACTTATTCGTATTTGAAACTCATATGTGGTCTGTAAATCAGAATTGAAAAACGTTATAAGATAACTTTTCAGTGAAAATAAATGTTAACTATGATGTCTTTCTAAATGTTTCTAGCCTATTCCTACATACAATGATCAAACAATATGATGTACTAGATGTTTAAATAACATAAAATAAATTCAGGAGACGTTCTTGATGAAAGCTGAAATAAACGTCGTTTCATCTATTAGCACTTATGACGTATGTACATTATATACAACCTCAACAAATCACCTTATCAAAGACAAGCTTGTTGCTCTTATTAAAAAAACATTCATTTCGGAAAATACTACATGTTTGGCCTGTAATAATATAAACGCGTTTTTTACTAACGGCAGTTTAGACAATTACACTTACCAAGAAGTTTGTGAAGCACTCATCTTCCTACTAGTTATATTTTCGTCAGGTAGAGAACAACCGTTTAAAGACAAATTGTTGGTATCCCTATCGGTACGAACTGTGCACTCCTTGTCGCAGATTTGATTTTATATTGCTATGAAAGAGATTTGATGTTGAGTCTTTCACCAGATACCCAGGAGGATGTTATTGAGGCCTTTAATGACACCTCTCGGTATCTGGATGACATATTAAACATTGACACCACTTTTTTCTACTATGGTTAATATTATATATCCTAGAGAACTTCAACTTAACAAAGCTAATATTTTTGATACTAACGCTTCTTTTCTTGATTTACATATCTCCATTGAAAATGGTGAAATAATTAGCAAAATATATGACAAGAGCGAGATGATTTTAATTTTGATATTGTTAATATCCCCATTTAGATGGAATGCTCCCCTTCGTAAAATCTTTGCAAAATATTATTATCGTAACCCTGATCTTTTTTCCAACTATAATAGTTATTTAAGAACTCTTCTGCGACAAGGACTATCACAACCTGACTTCTATGGTGACGTGATTTACAAACTTCGTAAGATCCTTGGTCATGATCACTTTCATACTATATTTGTTAAACTTGTTAAAAGTTTTATCAAAAGAGGTTATAAACCTACCATTGGCAACGTACTGCATGCTTGGCGGTGGACCCGTTTATAGTTCGCCACTATGATTTCCTGTTTAATTATGCGATAACCGGACAGGCTGTGGACCCTATGATGACGTCTACCTAAAGCCCAAAAGGACGGTGACGTTGGATATTTGTCTGCAGTTTTGTCTTGTCGTGCCCTCAATGGTTTATTCTCTTGTTGTTAATATATTGCCCATTAATGCTGCCTTGCTGGTTAGAGAATAGTTCATGGCGTGGATTTCTTTATTTACACTGTCCCGTTTTATTGGGTTGACAGTAGGGTAAGTGTGAGGTTTGGTGCACCCTAAAACCTGGTTTAAATCCCCAGCGGCCTTTTTGCCACAGACCGTTCCAAGGCGGAAGCCGTATTGTCAACCCTGTTGTGTTTGTGATGTCTTATTTGGCCTTTTATTCATCTTTAAATGTGTTCGTTGTTTCTGTTTATGTGTTTGTGGTTGACTGCTGCTTTACCTGTTCGATTTTTATATCTATATAGACGAAATTGTCTATGGGTTTTCATTCTTTCTTTTTCCTTTTTATTTTGTTATTATTTTTTTTTATTTAGTATATCATGACACCAACAAAAGAAGATTCAATTGTAAAATAGTCAAACTATGCAATCAAATCGCTATTTTATTGTTAGTTAATACAATTATTATCAAGTTTAACTATCTCATGTCAGTCTTCATGAAACAAGCCTGTTACACCAATAAGTAAATTAAAATGAACCAAAACAATTACCGTTGGCGAACACAATCAATTATGCGGTGCATTTAATGTTCAAGTCCATTGTGTGTTTACTCAGCTAAATTAAAAATAAATACACTCACGGCGTACTTGTCAATTAGTGTCAATATAATGATTAAGAAACGAAGCACGCACCACATCAAACAGTGTATACAATATTCATTATACAACTGCCCTTGTTGTACAAATACTACAGTTCCATACATTAAATGCGAGTAAGTCCCTTTAATTATGTTTTTTCGCTACGTTGTTTCACATTGTAGTGTACTCATTAGCGTCATGCCTTCTGGATATCCTACGTATCAGTTTTAGGTGATATATTACGTAAATGTATCTTTTATATTATTATCGTATTTTGATTATTTAGATTTTACTATATGAACTTTTTGTACATGGTATTAGTCATTATTTCGTGTATGAACGTTAAAGTTGAAACGCCAGGAGAAGTTAGATGCATGTATAATATGCATGTAAAACTCGTATCACTATCATGTACATAGAAACATACACAAATGATGGAAATGTATATGCTAAGTCGTATTAACGTCAAAACTGCATTGTAACATCATCATCATATTAACATACAATGAGGTTTCCTACTGGCCGTTCTCTCCGCCGCAACATTCATGCCTAATTTCACTGTAAGGTAGCAGTGCACAGTTCATTAAAGGTAGCTATCCCGCCAACAACAGCCAAAATTAACATCATATGTACATCGTTTCTAAACCTACTAACAACGAAGTATTTATATTATAACTTACATATTTTGGGAATCCAAACTCTATAGACAATGTACAAACGGTTTTAACCATCCTGGCCAAACCCCAAAACTGCAGCGTCGAATTAATAGTTACCAACTCATAATTTTTTTAACACATATTTAATCACAGGTATGTTAAAAACTTATGAAACTATACTTTAGTCGGCACACATGCATTGTTTTATGACCTGAACACCTGTAAAGAGGTTGGAGAAACAGTTTAGTAGTGTAATTTTTCCATTATTTGGTGGGTTAATTTCTTTAAGTTTCAAAAAGCATATTCCAGAAGAAAAAACTTCTTAAAATGGGAAAGAAATTATTATAGGTAAATTAAAAAGAGACTGGAAAACTTAAGCAAAACCCTGAACAATATTAATTGCCAATTTAAAACATCAAATTGGTAAAAATAACGTACAGTCCTCTATGGGTCCAAAATACCTAAACATTGACGTTCTACAACACCATAGTGCAGAATATTGACATACTAGTTCTTATACGGCATATTTTGCTGATATCAGCATTTCACCTACAGGCAAATATCCCACATATGTTTGTTTTGCACCGATCGACAGAATTAAACCCTATTCATTTTATTTAGATACAGTTTACATTGATGAAACTGAACGCTGCTTCCCATTGAAAAGCTTGCAAAGATCTAGTTTGAATGTCACAAAATATGCGTGTGTCTCAGGAATAAATTTCTAAAATAAACATGACAATATATAACAATGGTTTTACACCCAGATTCATTCTACATACACGATTTCCCGGGGTCTAAAACATAGAACTATTTCCCTTGGCTTAATACTTATTATAAAGAAGATACTTCTGTACCAGTTACTGTATCATGTGACTTGGAAATGTACAAGTATTTAGTTAGTTCAAATGACATTTAATCAGATAATAAGATAATACATTTTTCTACCAATGAAGATACGAATGTATCATTAGCGGCAAAATTAACTGACAGTTATTCCCCAATTCATCAAGCTTAAACTAACATATAAAGTATAAATCAAAGTTTTATCAAAACAACTACTGTTATTACAACAATTTTTGACTTAGTATTAATCTACTCTGTCAAATACGCAGGAAACTCGATCAAATAATGAATATAAATGGACTGAGAAGATGATATGAATAAACGTTAAACGTGATTTATATTTATGATTACGTATGAAGATGTTTTGTCGCTTCCAATGGATCTCCAGCTCAGTATGTATTGACATGCAAGCTATCGTTTGTTTAGTGCTCTGTAGCGGTTGTAACAAGGCATTCTACCTACTCTTCCTTTGGGATCATCAAGCCAAATCTGTGTGGCTTTAAAGTAGCATACCACTTAAGCCGGTGCTAGTGGGCGTGAGAGATTTTGCAGGTTGTGTACCTCCCATGAACATAGTTACTCAATAAAACCGAGTCTGCTACTTTTTTTCCCTTGTTTCCTTTTTTTGCTTCCAAGGAGAAGAAGATAAATCCTTCGCACGTCACAAATGAGATATGGCCTACTGAAAGTTTGCAAAACACATAAATGGAGGCGGCCATCTTGGAAAGATGACGTCATCGCGCCTTTTTACCATATATGGCATATTGACAAAATCTGTTTTAAATCAAAGAAAATCACAGGAAATTGATCAAAAATAAATATGCAGACGCAAAATGTATTAATTCTATACTTATTTTGCATTTACATTGATTTTCTTTGCTCTAAAAGACATTTTGTCAAAATGCCATAGATAGTAAAAGGCGAGGTGACGTCATCGTTCGAAGATTTGTGTTTCTTTAATAGGTTTTATCTTGGCATTTTGATAATTCTTTCAGTTTTTTTTAAGTATTTCAGAGCCCTTTAACATGTTTAAAAAAACTTGATTGAAATTAGCGCATTCGGCATTGTTGGAAGTTATTACTTTCAAAATAGCATATTCAAGTCTAATTTATTAGAAATATACTGAAACGACCGTAAGTGCACGAAATAAAATAATTCCTAAGATCGACATTCTCGCTTGCCAAAGTTGTGTAAAACCGTGCGGACAATTGAACTCGGGAGATATGAGAATAAAGATCGTCCACTAAAAATAAATAACACATTCAAAAATCGATGATGTAGTCTACACACATTGATTTGTTGTGTGTAAAGATCGCTTGTTACTGCGGCAACAATGGGTCGACGACTCTACTACTCATTATATATTCAAACTATTGTTTACATTTAGCGAGGAATGGGGCGGAGTTGAACACACGATGACATTGCGTCCGTATGAATGTAATTCCATGCTCAAACGTGAACGCCTGTATTATCCGAAAACGAACGTCAAACTGAGATTATTCGACGGACCGACGTGTGCATGGCATTCGATGATAGTTCAGGCTTATATTCTGTTTACTTGAAGATAAACGTAAAACAATATAATTATGATACAATGATTCAGAAAAAAACAACATGTATCTATATGTTCTTATTACTTGTTTACATCAACCAATACTAAGTAAACATATGTTAATCACATCACATAACTAGTCGTATCTGTATTTAACAGAACATTTTTCATAGAGTAATTTGTTGTCGAACATCATTAATTTGTATAATTTTTATTTTTGAACATTATTGTAGAGAAAAGAAATACAATGTTGAAAACGAATAAAAGTTATCACTCCCTTAATTGTAGTCTTGTAAAATGTGAATGTATATGATAAGTTAGAAATATTATAACGACACTGGATGAGGGGAACACATAATCATTATCCCCGGCATGAGATGAGTTTTCAAGTTAGTATATATGTTTTATACACACGATATTTTCATTATAAGTGCGCTTATTTAGGGTGCATTTAACAAACCAGCACAAACTGCAGGTAACCAAATAAAATAAATCTAAAATATGAACACGAAACATTGCTGTCTCATTCTATCAATGTTTTCTTGTATATTTTGTCACATAACAACCAAAGTGCAATGTGACACGAGAAGTCAACTGTGACATTCCGGTGTTAACTAACGATTTTTTGGTTCTTTGGCGTTAACGTCATTGTTCAGAACTTTTTTTGGCTATAAATGCCAGTCGATGTTTACAGGTGGATAAATACCACGTTTCCAACCACAGAGAATTTACCTTCTCGAACACGGATGCGCCTGTTCTTAACCAACGTGTTTAATAAACAGCAATTTCTATTTATATAATGCCGTTATTATAATGGTAATCGTTCGACGAAATAAGAAAATACAATATGTGTACAGTAACATATATGCTTCAACACGCCATCCACATAATCAATAATTTTACATGTTTAGTCTACTAGCAGAGCAATACCTTGCTAAACTTGAGTTCATAATAAACATCTTGGAATTGAAATTATAAGTTGATTCCATTCCACTGTAACCCCAGACAATAAATTAACAAACTCAAATCAGTAAACATAGCAAATATTTCAAACATATTCGTTGAAACCTTTTGAAACGTGTTTACAATGAATTACAACATAATATGTGAAAATATAATAGTGACCTTGAACTTTATTCCAATTTCATTGACAACATATAAGAAAGCAGTGCATGTTACTTTTATTATCTGATTCCATGTCTAGCGGCCTATGGTCCAGTATCTAACAAAAGTCTATGCCCCGAAGAGCGACATAAACAAAATGGAGTTTAGTTGGGAGCAGCGGTTATTAAGCCTTCCCATCACAAGCATGTCCGCCGCCATAGGCATGCCATCTTCGGGATGGTTAAAATGTTGTACTATTGATTTTATGGCTACTGAGTTCTGTTCAACCCGGGGCTATGGGGCGTGAACGGTAGCAAGCATATTTCACTACCGTTCATGAACAGTCTAAATCAAACCGAGACTGCAATATTTCGTATTTATCGTGTTCGGCCGTTTCCAAAGGTTCACTAACATACCATTTTCTATCCCGAGTGAACATCCACATAAACAAACGAATGTGCTAGCACGAGTTTGTTTTTTCGGACTTATCTTTCGGACGTATTTCCACGAGAGATAGAAATCATGCATTGAAAAAGTCACGGTAATTAAATTATATATTATATTTTTCTTAGATAAATACCTTACTTGAGCTAGTTTTTACCTCGCATATTGAAATAACTTTGCGCATGCATCTAAAAGCACGTGTCGTCATTGACACTGAAGAATACCAATTAGTGAATTAAAGTTTAACACATTGGAGAATACATTATCGAAATCTCTTTTATTCTTTAATATACATTTTTTTCTGAGGATTTATTATAGTCCCAATTCAGTTACAATCATTGAACAGCATGAAATAGAAAGTTTATCTTTGTAACAAATCAAACTAAAGAATAACATGGCGTTGACGCGACTAAGTTACGTCATTGATTCATTTACGTTATTTTCATACGTTGTTACACAAGCAACTTTTAGCCGGTTATTTTTATAACTTTAATAGTTGAAGAAAACAAGGTAAAAGGAAGTTCTAAAATATTCGGCCAGTTTGACGTTTTTATATACTTTAGTATCCTATGTATACCCTTTAGTTGATATTGACCTTCACACAGGCGTTTGTTAAGGACTGTGTAGCCCGACGTCGAATCAATAGTGTTATCACTTACTGGTATACTGGTATACTGGTATGAGGCCTTCGTGCCCAATCATTGTGGCTTTACAGTAGAATACCGCTAAAACTAAGGTGCGTGAGAGGTGTTGCAACTCATATTACCTATCATGACGGGACACAGTACAATGCGAGTCTGCTACTTTTTTCTCTTGTTTATGTTCGTTGTGTACACGGGATCCAATTTGCAGTGCTTAGGTCATACACTCTGGTGATTAGAACAGCCTAAACGTAAAGTTTAAAGACTCTATTATCTCATTCCCCACTACCTGTTGCCAGTCCTTTTATATATGTTTCTGCAAAAGTTGTGAAAGCAAAGAGGGAGTCATCACAAATATGAAAAAATATGAAATATTTGACAATAGAAGAGCCGCAGTGGAACGGTAATTGGCAAAATAGGCCGCTGGGGAATTAGAGCGGGTTTTAAGATGGAAAGAAGGCAATTTCAAATACAGCAATTGCTTTTGTTTGATTTACAGAAATAGTATGTAAATCAAATCGCATGCTTGTGTCTCTTATTATCATGTAAATGTGCATGATATGCATGATTATGCATGATTATGCGTGGTTATGCATGGTTCTATGCCCCCGAAGAGCGAAAGAAACAACTTAAGTTTACGTGAAGACGTAGTTTTACCGTAATTGGAAAAGCATCGAGTAAAGATAATGGCAGTTAACCGGTTTCAGTCTGTCACTGAAGAACGAAAATTTGTAAGCTGGTGAAGAGCACTAAAACTCGTATGTCTCACCACTTCGAAGGCGAGACAAAATCAATTATTTGCTTCAATATAATATGTTTAGATACACATGAATTATATCAAATACCTAGGGATGTGATGATAATTTGACGGACTAGAAATTTCAGGACTATCAATTAGGTCATGTCAAGTTGTTGATATCATGATGATTGTACTATTGTTCGGTAAAGGTATCATGTCAATATACTTCACAACATAACATAAGTAGTACCGCAAAACTGATCATGTTTGCCGACGATAATCATTTTGGTTCGTTACAATTTACTTTTTCATGAATAAAAGCAGGAATAAGTAATTGTGTTGCTTTCATGAACTCCAATATGAGATATAAACATTTACTTATACATTTTCCAAAAAAAAGAGCTTCGTTTGTCTACTTTAATGACACATTTACAACTGAAACTTTTACTGAGTGCATGATATATTTGAAGTTTCACAGTATGGGATAACTGTTTAACAGGAGTGTACGTAATTAAGATCAACCAATATACGAGTCTACATACAAATCACGTCTGAACCCAAATCACTGAACGTTACTTGCTTGATACGACCCGAAAACACTGACTGTGCGTGTCTTTGGTTCGCTGTATTCTGTAAATGCTAAAATTATGTTCGACTTTTTATTCTAGTTCTGCTTTACGAACTAGAATTATAAATGCCATCATCAAAAGCATAGGCAAGTATCAGAGGCATAATAAGAGAGTAAATGAATGCAGTGATGGTTACATTGTTTCTTGGGTAAGATATTATGAAAAGCATTTCGCTTCAGTGCACTGACCCTCACTCTAACGACAACTTGGCCTGTATTGCATGATAATCATATCAGAATAAAGCAAATAACTTCTACACATCTAAGAGAAATTAGGAGACATTATCATAGCCCTCGATGCGATCGCATGTTGAAAATAATAGTACATACATTCGTACATGTATAAACAAAATAAACGTCCTGGAAAAAGTTGTATCACTCTGAAATATATTTTATACCGACACGGTTAAAGAATCTAACCCGTCATTTTATTACACAATTGTTTGTCAAAACTTCTTCCATGTGTTCAGGTCATAGAATAGTGTATATGTGCCCATTTAAGGTGTAGTTCTATTCACGGTTTCTTAAAATACACGTGCTTTAATATGCGTAAAACTAATTATGAGTACCCTTTTGTGTTTGTGATGTAGTTTGCATTTATTATATTTTTGCCTTCTTGTTTGTCTGTTTGCGTGTTTGTTTCTGTGTTTTGTGGTTGAATGTCCTTCTTGAACGGTCAGTGGCAAAATAGGCCACTGGGGGTTTAAACCGTTTCTAGGGTGCACCAAACCTCACACTTACCCTACTGTCATCCCATTAAAACAGGACAGTGTAAATAACGAAATCCCCGCCATGATCTAATCTCTAACCAACAAGGCAGCATCAATAGGCAATCTAAGTAAAACACAAATATGCTCGTGTAAATACAATACAAAAAAACAATAGCTAGAAAGCCACAATGAAGGAATTCAATGACTTGGCAGAAGCCAGAGCAGTAAGAGAATAAACCATTAAGGGCACGACAAGAAAGATCATAGACAAACATCAAACGCCACCGTCCCAATGGGCTTTAGGTAGGCGTCATCATAGGGTCCACAGCCTTTCCGGTCATCGTACAATTAAAGAGGAAAGCATAGTGGCGAACTGTAAAAGGGTCCCCCACCAAGCATGCAGTACGTTGAAAAATGATAGGGTCATAACCTCTTTTGATAAACTTTTTAACAAGTTTAACAAAGATAGTATGAAAGTGATGATGACCAAGAATCTTACGAAGTTTATAAATCACATCACCATAGAAATCAGGTTGTGATAGTCCTTGTCGCAGAAGAGTCCTTAAATTATTTTTATATTTGAAAAGAAGATCAGGGTTACGATAATAAAATTTTGGAAAGGTTTTACGAAGTTTATGGTAACGGTAACCCTGACTGAGTAACATTTTAGTTATACAAAGATTACGAATATTAAAGTCCTCAACTCGAGTACAAGCTCTAGAAAAACGAATAAGTTGAGACACATACACGCCATAAGAAGTTGCTCGGGGAACATCCCCATCCAAGTGGGGATAATTAACAATGTCAAAATTAAAATCATCTCTCTTGTCATAGATTTTGCTAATTATTTTAACATTTTCAATCGAGAGATCTAAATCAAGAAAAGAAGCGTTATTATCTGATATATTAGCTTTGTTAAAGCTACACAATCCCGATAAAAGGCACACTAGAACTGAACAAATGTAATGGTCATTACGCATGTTGTTCTAAGTGATTACTGTATACGTGTGGGTTCATATATACAACATGCGCGCTACCTAAATTCACTGAATATTAATGAGATAAGGCGGTACTGTATGAGACGCTTCAGGTACTTTGTGAATCGACCACTGGTCTTATAACGGGTATAAAAGTGGATTTTAGCAGACGGCATTTTAACACCAAAAGTCCAGACTCTATTGTGCCCATCGCGTCAGGTATACCCTGACGTGTTCGTTGGCGGACGGACTATAAACCTTAGAATTACACACACACACACACGGCATTTTACCACCGAACTGATGAGACCAATCTTCAGTAGAAAGATCTAATAGGAAATACAAGTCATTTAGAAATTGAAAAGGAAGCTGAAGATGTACTTACTCAACCTTATAAGTCCATATTTATATATAATCAAAAACAATACATATAATTAAACGTATTAATTAACAAAGACCCTTTCCAACTATCCCGCTGCATCACAGAAACTATTATATACAAATAATCCTGCATTGTTATGTGTGTGTACGTGTGTACTGTATATTGACACAAAACACAAGGGAGACATTGTTTATCAAAATTGGAATATTGGTAGAGGCTCGTAACTAATGGTAAAGATATAGTATTTGTTATGTGAAGTTACGCATGCATGGTTTACACATATTAGTAGATTATAAATCAACATAGTTTTAATAAATTCCTCTTAATTTATGCATGAATTGAAATTTTGAAATTGAAAATAAAATGGATAGAGAGACACGGAGAGACACAGAGACAGAGAGAGACATAGAGAGTCAAAAAGAGGGATAAGGAAAGAGAGAGACACACACAGATAGAAAGAGAGATACCGAGAAAGAAAGAAAGCGAGAGAGAGGGAGGGAAGGAGGGAGAGAAAGAGTGAAAAAAGGGGAGAGAGAGTGGGGGAAGGAAGGAGTGGGGTGGAAGGCATTGAGAGAGAGAGAGAGTTTCTATATAGTCTCATAAACATAGGCGTAAGAGCCGGAGGACCCCACAACCCAATGTTTCGGGGTGGGCCCCAATATTGATGTTTTCACGAAACAAAAAAATGTATGAATTGGCAATCTGAACATTAGAATTCTGATTGATTAGATTTCAAAATCAAAGAAAATATGAAAGATGTCAGCTTCCGTCTGTATTGTATGACAGGGTACGTGTTAACTAAAAACCGAAAGTTTTAGTATAACAATTAAGTTCAAATACTAGTAATTAACCTTTCCTACGTTGACTTATTTAAATCTTAAATTTTCTTTAATCAAGTTCAATGATTTGTAAAGTAATTTTAAATGAAAACAGGCCCGTAACCAGCTGCCCTGAAATTTAACCGAGGCATATTCCTTATGTTGGTGTCCGGTGGCATTAACCTCCCTCTCCACCCTAGATTTTGTTTTAATTTCCTCCAATGTGTTGCATTTCCCCCAGGGTCCTTATATACTAGTATATAGTTGTTTTTATGTAAAGTATGTACATTCCCAAAATTCAACCAAGGCAAATACCTCTGTGTGCCCCAGTGTAGCTATATGCGGACCTGGAAAAGCAATATGTTGAAAAGTAATGGTTTATATTCACGGTGGACAGACGTAACGGACCCTGGCTGCTCAAAACAGCGTTACCTTGGTCCTGGTTACTCATGTAAAGGACCCTGGAGGGTAAAAACAAGTAAACTGTTAAAAGATATTTAATATTACTTTACAATAAGACACTTTTTAAAAATGATCACACCATCGGAACACTAGATGCATTTGTGTGTCTGAATTTATGAAGAACGGGTTATAAAAGCAGTGTTTTAGATGTGAAAGAACGCGCACTGTTTACACACCGACGCGTGAAAGTACGTCTAGCTCTAAGAAAATTGTGTTTATTTCAAAAATGGTGACTGCTATTGGCATATGCTATGTCTGGAATTATGTGTGTTCAGCCATAACATCCATTGAACGTATTTAATACATACTAATATCTACCGATTGCCAGAAGCGTTAAGTTGTTTGTGCATTGCAAAGTAACGGATCCTGGCTGCTCATGGCACCGGATCCTGTTTGCTTCTGACACAGGATCCTAGTCGGTAGTTGAAAACATACATCTTAAAAAAACGACTAGATATGTTCCCCTGATCGAAATATCTCAGTCTGATATCAGCGGTGGAAGATAAAGCTGCGACATTTTCAATTGGTTGGGGTTTGTGCGTGGGTCAACTTATGGAAAAAAACAATGTGCTGAGATATTTTAAAGATTTTCACATTTAACGAGTTTTCACCCTCCAAACATCGGCGAAAAACTCGTACACTTCAAGGGGGCTGGCGTGGTCTACTTGATAGCACGTTGCATTTGACCCGGATGAAGCCTTATCGCCGCAAGTCAATTTCTTCTGTGTATTATTGAGTAAAACATGTTCTTTTAGTCTCGTCCGTCGGATTGGTATGTACACCGGTTAAGTGTTTCGGAGTCTATCCTTGGAACAATTTTCTAATCAAAGGAAAATATATTCGTAAGTAAGATTAGGGCAGCTTCCCGGATGTTTATGTATCCTTCATTTTTTGGGGGCGACCGGCTATAAATATTCAATATAATGTCTTGATTAACAGTTAAACAACATTCAGTTAAATGCTATGTGATAACCTTTTCAAATCATAGGATGACTCCGATGAGGGTGCTCCCCTCGAAATCCGCTAGTGCTTTAACAAACAAAAGTGGCAATATTCTCAATACAACTTTCTCTAGAATTATATTATATGTATAAAATAATGAAAACTTGCGAATTCAAAGTTTACCATTGGTAAATGCCTATTTAAAACTTGTAGTTGACATTTTCAGTAAGTATTCGGAGATTATAAACGAAAAGCTAAGCTTTTCTATATGAGGTGTTCAATGTATTATTTTATGCAATTATATTAATTTGTGAATAAATGTACATTAAGAGTTATTTTAAACAAAATATCTAAATAAAAAAAGTTTTCTTATTTGTTGCGTACAACAACGGTGGCCTCTCTATACGACATGTCAGCCTACATTATGTCAACACTCATCTATATAGTCTACGTCATTAGTTGTTCACATTGCTGCATTTGTATTACTTGTAATATTTGATTTTTTATTCATTGATGTATTTTGTTTATGATCAAACAAGTGTTACCTGTTAGGGGCTTAGCTAGAGCGTTGCTAGTGTGATCCCGGGGCAAATTTCATGAACTTGTTTTATTCCCAGATATGCTTTGATTCGTTTTTTTCCACTATATTATATCTTATTTGACGCTGATATGATGATGATATAGTCTGAATCCTTATATCCTCTCGCCCCTACTTTTTCGTTTGTTTGTTTTTGTTGTTTTTAGCTCTACTGGCCTTTGGCCAGCAGAGCCTATGGGATGCCGAGTTGTCCGTCGTCCGTCGTCGGCGTTAACTTTTGGCTCGTTAAGACGATAGGGCCTTCATTTTTCATCCGATCTTTACCAAACTTTAACAGGTAGTTAATATCAATGAAAGCTCGGATGAGTTCGAGAACCAGCCAGATCGGACAAGTAACAGCGGAGTTATGGCCCTTGATTTAGTTAAAAATGCTATATTGCTATATTTTGCCTCGTTAAGACGATAGGGACTTCATTTTTCATCCTATCTTTACCAAACGTTACCACATTGTTGATATCAATGAAAGCTCGGACAAGTTCGAAAACCAGTCAGATCGGTCCAGTAACAGCACAGTTATGGTTCTTGATTTAGTTAAAAATGCTATATTGTTATATTTTGCCTCGTTAAGACGATAGGGCCTTCGTTTTTCATCCTATCTTTACCAAACTTTACCACATTGTTCATATCAATGAAAGCTTGAACAAGTTCGAAAACCAGTCATATCGGACTAGTAACAGTGGAGTTATGGCCCTTGATTTAGTTAAAAATGCTATATTTTGCATTGTTAAGACGATAGGGGCTTCATTGTTCATCCGATCTTTACCAAATTTTATTAGATTGTTAATGTCGTTGAAAGCTCGAACAAGTTCGAAAACCAGCCATATCGGACCAGTAACAGAGGAGTGATTGCCCTTGATTTAGTTAAAATATATTTTGCCTCGTTAAGACGTTAGGGGCTTCATTGTTTATCTGATCTTTACCAAACTTTATCAGATTGTTAATATCAATGAAAGCTCGGACAAGTTCGAAAACCATTCATATCGGACTAGTAACAACGGAGTTATGGCCCTTGATTTAGTTCAAAATGCTATATTTTGCCTCGTTAAGACGATAGGGCCTTCATCTTTCATCCGATCTTTACCAAGCTTTATCAGATTGTTAATGTCTATGAAAGCTTGGTCAAGTTTGAAAACCAGCCAGATCGGACCAGTAACAGCAGAGTTATGGCACTTGATTTTGTTAAAAATGCTGTATTTTGCCTCGTTAAGACGATGGGGGCTTCATTGTTCATCCGATATTTACCAAACTTTATCAAATTGTTAATGTTGTTGAAAGCTCGAACAAGTTAGAAAACCAGCCATATCGGACCAGTAACAGCGAAGTTACGTCCCTTGATTTAGTTAAAAATGCTATATTTTGCCTCGTTACGACGATAGGGGCTTCATTGTTCATCCGATCTTTACCAAACTTTATCAGATTGTTAATATCAATGAAAGCTCGGACAAGTTCGAAAACCATTCATATCGGACCAGTAACAGCGGAGTGAAGGCCTTTGATTTAGTTCAAAATGCTATATTTTGCCTCGTTAAGACGATAGGGCCTTAATTTTTCATCCGATCTTTACCAAGCTTTATCATATAAATAATGGCGATTAAAGCTCGGTCAAGTTCGAAAACCAGCCAGATCGGACCAGTAACAGTGGAGTTATGGCCCTTGATTTAGTTAAAAAGGCTATATTTTGCCTCGTTAAGACGATAGGGTCTTCATTTTTCATCCGATCTTTACCAAACGTTACCAGATTGTTAATATCAATGAAAGCTTGGACAAATTCAAAAACCAGCCAGATCGGACCAGCAACAGCGGAGTTATGGCCCTTGATTTAGTTAAAAATGCTATATTACGATAGGGCCTTCGTTTTTCATCTGATCTTTACCAAACTTTACCAGATTGGTAATATAAATGAAAGCTCGGACAAATTGGAAAACCAACCAGATCGGACCAGAACAGCGGAGTTATGACCGTTGATTTAGTTAAATATGCTATATTTTGCCTCGTTAATACGATAGAGCTTTCATTTTTCATCCGATCTTTACTAAACTTTACCAGATTGTTACTATCAATGAAAGCTCCAACAAATTTCAGTACCAGCCAGATTGGATAATTCACACTAGAGTTATGGCCCTTGATTTTCTGAAATATGCTATATTTTGGCCTCATTAAGAAGAAAGGGCCTTCATTTGGCCAAATTTCAGTGAAACTTTTCAAGAATGATCAGTACCAAGCCTAGTTGTACATGTCGTCACCGTGTTCTGGTTGAATGATTTTGGCGGAGTTATGTCCCTTTAAAGGTTTTAATACACAAAATTTATCTGGACTAGTTCTCCTGAAAGTCTCCTCACATTTCAACCAAACTTTACAGGGATGATCAGCACCAAGCATAGTTGTGCATATCATCGTCGCGTTCCAGTTAACAGATTTTTGGTGGAGTTATGGCCCTTTAAAGGTTTCTGATACACAAACATTTTCCGGGCTAGTTCTCCTGAACCTCTGTCTGGATTTTAACGAAACTTGACAAGGATGATCAGTATCAGATCTAGTTGTGCAAATCATTGCCGTGTTCCGGTTGAATGATTTTTGGCAGAGTTATGGCCCTTTAAAGGTTTTAATACACAAACTTTGTCTGGACTAGTTCTCCTGAACGCCCCCCCACATTTCAACGAAACTTTACAGGGATGATCAGCAGCAAGCATAGTTGTGCATATCATCGTGGCATTCCGGTTAACAGATTTTTAATGGAGTTATGGCCCTTTAAAGGTTTTTGATACACAAATATTTTACGGGCTAGTTCTCCTGAACCCCTGACTGGATTTTTAACGAAACTTGAAAAGGATGATCAGTATCAAGCCTAGTTGTGCATATCGTCGCTTGAATGATTTTTGGCAGAGTTATGGCCCTTTAAAGGTTTTAATAGCCAAACGTTGTCCAGATTAGTCTCTTCTGGACTCCTTGCTGCATTTCAACGAATCTTGATGGGGATGATCAGTACCAAGCCTAGTTGCACCTGTCATTGCCGTGTTTTGGTTGAATGAATTTTGGCAGAGTTATGACCCCTTAACGGTTTTAATACACTAACTTTGTACAGACTAGTTCTCCTGAACCTCTGGCTCGATTTCAGCGAAACTTGTCGGGGACAATCAGTACCAAGCCTAGTTGTGTATATCTTCACCATGTTCTGGTTGAACGATATTTGAAAGAGTTATGGCCCCTTATACATAAACTTATCTAGAGCCAGTAGAGCGTCCACAGGCCCTCTTGGGCGTCTTGTTATTATTGTTTATTTATTTATTTATTTATTTTTTTTATTTATTTATTTTTTTATTTTTTTTTACCTCTATGTTGGATCAGTCGGACCAGAACAGAGGAGTTAAGGCTCTTGATTTAGTTAAAAATGCTATATTTTGCCTTGTTAATACGGTAGGGCCTTCACTTTGCATCTGATCTTTACCAAACTTTACCAGATTCTTTAGTTATGGCCCTTGATTTAGTTAAAAAGCTGTTTTTTGCCCGAAACTGTCAAAAACACGTAAATGGCAGTCAATCGCTTCATTGATGTTATAAGAGCCGTGTTAGCCAGTAGAGCGTCCACAGGCCCTCTTGGGCCTCTTGTTTATGTATTGTGTTTGTTTTTTTAATTTTCTGATTTTTGCATACAATGTGTACACAGCTGCCTGCTCTTAAGATAATGCCTTTTGAATAAACCTTTTTTTTTAAATATTGAATGTTTTTTAACGGCTCATTAACACAGTTTATGTTATTTAGAGCCGCCCAAGAGAGAGAGGAAGGATACATAGGAATCCGGGAACCGTGCCCTACTCTTATTATCGAACAGACTCCTATGGTTGTTTAACGTTCTCGGAGGATAGACCGATACACGAGACCGCCCGGTTTACGTCCCCATCCGACTGACGAGGATAAGGGAAAATGTCTTGCCCAAGAACACACCGACGAAACTCAGTGGCACCACGGAGGATTGAACCCGGGGCCTCCGGTTACAAATATAAAAACTGTTTGAGGTCATTGTCGTGTAAAACGGCGACAAAAACCGTCATGCTGCGCGCTGCGGGGAAAGTAAGTTTGGTTAATGTCTACTGCGGGCCCATAGTTTATTTTAGGGTACTGTCGACGGAAGACAGGTCGTAAAGGTCTCACAACACACTTCGATTTTACTGTGTTGGCCATAGGCAGTAAAGTCCAATTTTCCATTTTGAATCAAGCATTTACAGTCTAAAAGTATTTGTTTGGGAAAATACAGTTACTGCTGATCATAAAAATCCACAAAATCTGGTACATAGCCCAGTTTTTTTTTTTTTTAATGTGAGTGGTGGCAGTCAAGGTACTCTTTTCGGCTTTCACTAAACAGTTTGCACCTAAATTCATACGCATTTTGAGCACCCACAAATGTGTCACATTTTGCTGTCAGTGTCGTTTAATCGCTGTTCATCCAATCTCACACTATTGTTTTCTCACCTGCAACAAGAAAAGAAAATATCCATGGGCAATTATTAAAATATCTCAAACCAAAGAACACACCCCTACTTTTTATGGTGTAAGAATCATCCTAGTCACATGCAAGGGAGCTAAGTGCATAGTGAGACTTAAAGAGAGAATTATCTCAAGGTTACATTGCACCATTGCGTTTGTGCTTCCATGGTGTATAGTCAAATAGTGCCTAATAAAAAACGTTTCCCTGCCTTACTAGTGAAACAAAATGCATACTTTTGATTGATTTTTGTTATTATTACCTATAATTCAGCCAAATGATGTATTGTGAACATTGATTAGTGTTTGTTTGAGATATTTAATTATAATTGACATAGGGTAATGGGGTAAATCTATCTGTGACGTGTCAAAATAGAATGTGACGACTTTCAACAGATTGGCTTGTTCTTACATGATACATGACCCCCTGTTTTTATTGCATTTTTATATTGGCGGACGCTCGATCGTTTGATGGATATGTGTTTTAAAATTTTCTACAGAGAAAAATGCGCATCTTTTATCTCTTGATATACATTCGTCCTATATAAAACAAAGAAGGAAAATCAATGGTGCAATGTATTAACCTAAAGAGAGCTAAATGGGATAAATTGATCTCTCTTGGATTCGTACATTAAGTTAAATTTCAGATGAAAACTAGTAAGCAGAGCTCTGAAACAGACACTGCATGTGCTTTTATGTCGGTTTTGAGTATATTTAGTCAGTTTTCGTGTCTAACAGCCGTAATTTCGAGTTTCAGCTTTTTGTGGGTCTTAAAATGGCGTGCCTGGGCTACTTCTTTAATTGAAGTTTAAATCTTTGGTATGGAAATGTAGGCTGCTATTTGTGGAACATGTTTTCAAAACTTTATCTTCAAAAAAAAAGTTTAATAGGTTTGCCACCACTAAATCCTTCCCCTACCCCCAAAAATAGGATATTGTGAACAGTTTTAGAAGGGTTTAACTTGTAAAATATTATTAATATACATAAAAACACCGATTTTGTAGGATAAGGCTATTATCAATTTTGATTTTAGTGGAATTTGCGGCATGTTTGAGCGTGTATACTCAACTAAAAATAGATAATATGCCACAAATTGATGGAATTTTACTAAGAAAACACGTTTTGGTGTACAAATCTGAATATTGTACATATGCAAAGTCCTGCTGGTTACTAAAATGCATGTTTTATTGATGTTTATTGAATTATTTTGATAATTTATCACATTTGTCAAGTATATTGCAAAGAAATGTTATTTCATATGACAATTCAAATAGTGTAAAACTAAAGAAAAAAGTCTTTGAATTTGGTAAATTTCAACTTTTTCTATGCATCTTCAAATGTCCATATCTCGGTTAATGCTTGTTCTATTTGCACAAATTATGCATTTTTGAGCGTGATATATAGCTGAGAATATAAAAACTTGACATTTAAAAACTTTTTGTGGTTCTCTTTAAGGTTACATTGCACCATTGCGTTTGTGCTTCCATGGTGTATAGTCAAATAGTGCCTAATAAAAAACGTTTCCCTGCCTTACTAGTGAAACAAAATGCATACTTTTGATTGCTTTTTGTTATTATTATCTATAATTCAGCCAAATGATGTATTGTGAACATTGATTAGTGTTTGTTTGAGATATTTAATTATAATTGACATAGACAGTAAAGCGAAAGTAGAAGTGGGGTAAATCTATCTGTGACGTGTCAAAATAGAACGTGACGTCATTCAACAGATTGGCTTGTTCTTACATGATACATGGCCCCCTGTTTTTATTGCATTTTTATATTGGCGGACGCTCGATCGTTTGATGGATATGTGTTTTAAAATTTTCTACGGAGAAAAATGCGCATTTTTTATCTCTTGATATACATTCGTCCTATATAAAACAAAGAAGGAAAATCAATGGTGAAATGTAACCTCAAGGCGCAAACGTATATAGACGAACGTATATAGGTCCGGAGTACCTTTGTTTAGTCTTGTACCTTGTACGACATAGACTCATTTAGCCAAACTCACCACCAGATTATATCATTATAACAAGATCACACCCTCTACATTCATAACCGATATAATAATTCAATACCGGGATGTTCTTTTTTTTATTTTCCATCATGCTGTCGCATGAATGATTTTAGTACCGGTGGTCCAGAGTGGTGAGGCCTGTTTCAAGTTCACCGCTACGGTCGTGGGTACTAATCCAGCTCGTTCCCAGATTTCATTAGGCATGCAGTACTTATCCTACTTATGAAAACGTAGATGGTCTGCCTCCCCCACGAAAAAACGACCATCATATATAACCTAAAATGTGCTGAAGATGACTGAAAACATCATGCAACCAACAGATGTTTTTTTTTATTGTTTGTTTTGGTGGAGCCAAAGTCCCGATCGTCGTTTTCTCTTTAATCTGAAGGTATGTAGAAAACAATATATCAAACAGGATCCGGTGCCAAAGATACAGATTGTGTCCGTTGCCAGAATCTCAAGCATTTTTTACAAAGCAACCAGTGTCCGGTGTTCTAGACATGATGTAAATATTTGCAGATTTTTAGACTAAACAGTTATCTTTATTGAACAACAGCAGTTGCAACCCAATTTGGGATCACATTAAATCAGTCAGAGAGAACATATGGAATTTTGGCTTTTTAAAGTCATCAACTTTGTATCGACCGGATTTGTTTCAGTTTGTTAGGAATTATTCTGCATAAGGAAAATGTATTTCGAAGGATATGATATTCACAAGTTCCGTCGCATAAAGTTGTTTTCTTATACATACGATACTGTATCTTTATGTTCAAACTTTTTGACACCAGTGTCCATTTTCCCTCTGTTTTTACCAACCAGGGTCCGTTACAAGTGCAACCAGGATCAAGGCAACGCAGTTTTGAGCAGCCATGGTCCGTTACGTCTATCCACCGTGATATTAGGACTCTCCTTCGTGATTGAGCATATTTATGTAAAATAACTTAATTAATACAACATTGTTATTCGGCCTCCGTAGTGCAGTAGGTTAACGCGCTGTCTTAGTATGCTGTCGCCGTTGCGGACGGTGTTCCAGCCCATGCCTTAGCACTTTTTAAAACATTTTTTTATGAATTTTCTTTTTTATGAAGAAGTAGTATTCAATTGCCTTTCAAATTCATCAGATTTAAATATTAAAAAACATGTGCATACTAGCACTCACACAAGCACGGCTTACGCACGCACCCACAAAAGCTCGCATGCAAGAACGATCTTTTTTTTTTACGAATTGTGACTTATTATTTCCCCAAGAAGCTCCGGAATTGAAAAGTGTAACTGAAGGATAGACGGATGGGCGACCTTCATGTGTATACCCCTTCCCCACATCCTGAAAACTACGATTTGCGAGAAATAATATTGCTGGTCTCTTTTTCCAACAAAAGAAAATTCCATTTGAACAATATCCTTCGAGTGTCTCATTGTAAACAATAATTTCTCCCTGTCGCGAGTCAACACCTGAGCATGTATTTCACGTTACATACTATTGGCTACCGACTATGCTCTCTGTATATGTATACATGTATAATATGTGTGTGATTTTGGATTATTTCAAGGATATTATAGGAAATAAGTATAAACAATACATGGTACATATGTGGAATATGCGGGTAAGTGTTTGTAATTCTCTACATAGTGATGTATTGACGTTATGCCTTACGCATTTTACTTGTTCCCTTCCGTGCAACATTACAAACATGTATATAGTTACATTGCACGCCATTGAATATCCTCATCGAGTTGAACAGTCTGTAGTTATCGGATATCTGAGCAAATTGCTATGTAAACGTTTAGGCTTATATACCCGTAATCGCTGGGTGGTACAATTTCAAAGTTACCGAAGCGTTTATCACGCCTATTATGCAAATGCCTCGATAAACGCTATGACAATATACCAGCCTAAACAATGTAGACAACACTTCCAGCAAAGAACATCATCTATAGGCGTTCTTATGTTTAAACAAACTTGAAATTGTATTATTTTATCGGGATTGTGTAGCTTTAAGCTGAAGTTCTTTAGGATAAATATAATTAACCATAGTTGGTAAGAAAGGGTTGTCAATGTTCAATATGTCATCCAGATACCGAGAGGTGTCATTAAAGGCTTCAATAACATCTGCCTGGGTATCTGGTGAAAGACTCAACATGAAATCCCTTTCATAGCAAAATAAAAACAAATCTGCTACAAGTGGTGCACAGTTCGTACCCATAGGGATACCAACAATTTGTCTATAAACGGTGGTTTCATACCTGAAGAAAATATTATCTAATAGGAAGATGAGTGCTTCACAAACTTCATAGCAAGTCCACATAGTATAAATGTCTAAACTACCGTTAGTAAAAAACGCTTTTATATTATTACATGCCAAAAATGTAGTATTGTCTCTAGCGAATGTTTTTTGAATAAGAGAAATTAGCTTGTCTTTAATAAGGTGATGTGGTAAGGTTGTATATAGTGTCTCTACACTATATACAACCTTACCACATCACCTTATTAAGGCATAAGTGCTTATTGATGAAACTTGATCTTTATTGAAAATTTTATCAAGAACGTCTTCTGAATTTTTTATAGACCAAAATAATTTAATCCCAGAGTTTTCACAAGTGTTATCACAATATAGTTTAACGTGATCTTTAACGGCAGTAAGACAAGACGTTAAAAGTTTGGAGATGTTTGTTGTGGTGCAGGCACTAGAATTCGAAATAAAGCGAGCCTTATATGGATTTTTATGTAATTTAGGAATCCAGTATATAGTAGGCAGTTTATTTTGCTTATCGTTTACACCAGCCTTGAAAGTAGTGCACCGAGTGATATGTGCGGAAACAACATCTTCCACAGTAGAATTAACTGGAGTATACGAATTGGTGCTGCCGAGGTCCAGAGATAAAACATTGACGTAATGTAAGCGTCAAACAATAATTACATTATTAGCTGCTTTATCATCAGGATCTAAAACAAATTTATTATGAATTCCTGAATTCCCGATTTTAAATTACGAAAGGAAAACCTAGGTCTCGGAGGAAGTAAAGAGGGGTTAGCATTATAAAAGTTAATACGTGTATCTATAATTTTCAGAATTGACTTTTTCCAAGTAGAAAGTGACTTTTGGTCCGCATGTTCTCTACGACACCATATGATACTTAAATCTTCAATGGAGTTAGCGATCTGGGCCCGACAGGCATTAAAATCAATAGTTGAAGGTAATCTATATTTAGGACCTTTCGAAAAGAAATGCAGAATACGTTTATAAATAATATCCAAATTACCAGTGATAACATGACCTGCTGGAGCATTGCAAAATGTTGATGTGTTGCATTCACATTCCTTGGGAGTATTATGTACTATATCAAGGTCAGAAACTATTTTGTTGTAGTTGAAAGTCGCATTTATAGAACGTGCATTTACTACCCAAGAAGAAGATCGGGTATCCAAAATAGAGCGATCTATGGCGGAAATCAGAGGTAAGCTGGGGGTTGGGGAAAATGAAATGCGCTCTCGGAGCCCAGGCCCCTATCTTGGTAATTCTGGGAAGACGTCATATGCAAACAGAGACCGATATAGGAGCCCATCTCCTTATCAAAGACAACGATCGTCTGATTGGAGACCAAGATACAATGACCCACCTTGGGTAGTCAGCCACCAATGGTCCGACCATCACACCCATCGATGGTACCTCCAGGTGCGGCCCCTCATGGTTATGGATAAAGGTCCCGATCTCACGGTCAATACCCTGACCCTAGTATAACCACCAAGTTTCGGCAGTTCTATATGAATTGGCCAATACTAAACAATTATATTGGAATGAAAAGCAGCAGACGTCTTTTGAAACTTTGAAAACGCTTGCTACTTCAGCCCCATTCCTATCACACCCGTCACCCGATGGTCTATTTATTCTAGACACATACGATAGCGGAAATCAGATAGGTGCTGAATTGTCACAAGTACAAGACGGCGTGGTTAAACCTATTTGCTATGCCAGTCACGTGTTAATGAAGCAACACCTAAATTATTGCACTACCCGCAAAGAAGTACTGGCCGTAGTCAATTTGTTTCGGCAATTTCGACACTATTTATTAGGCTGGTGTTTTCTTATACATACCGACCACAACAGCTTAGTGTGGCTGACCCGGTTTAACACATAGAAGGGCAGTTACCGCGTTGGTTAGAAGAATTGTCTTTATAAAACTTCAAAATAATTCATCGCAAAGGGAGCGACCATGTAAATGATGAACTTAGCCGCAGAAGCGATGACTTGCCCGCCTGCGATTGTTATGACGCAGGAAAAGGCATAGAAAGTCTCCCATGTTACCCCTGTGCATATTTCAAACGTGCACACACACAGTGGGCGAGGTTTAACGATGATGTCGATGACGTAGTGCCTCTTGCAGTACGATCTCTGCAGGATGCAACTCCCAAACCGGAAGTAAGCCCAAATTGGGTCGATTTTCTCTCATCTGTTCAACATAGGGATACCTAGTTAAATGATCCTGACCTTGGATCAGTCATGCAATGGTTAGAACACACAAGTACGAACCTTCTATGAAGGAACTGAAACTCAGTAGTCCTGAAATTAGATCACTATGGTTAACTAAGTCTCAACTGAATTATAATCGAGGAGTACTATACTACTCTTGGGTAGTTGCTGATGAGTCAGTATTTTCTAACTGTCTAGTGGTCCCCAAAGAACTGCAAAAGAAAATATTATTATTTTGTCATGATGCCAACAAATCTGTTCATTTGGGGGAGGTCAAAACACTAAAACGGTTAAAAGGCCGTTTTCACTGGTATGGAATGACCAGAGATAGCAATCTATATATTAAAAATTGCTCACTGTGTAACAATAAAAAATATCGAACAACAAGGGGAGCCTTGGGTTTGTATCATGCAGGCCATCCAATGGAAAGAGTGCATTTGGATATTATCAGACCTTTCCACCAAAGTAGGTCCGGAAATCGATATATACTTGTCATGGTGGACCAGTTCAGTAAATGGGTCGAACTTACTGCAAAAGCGTTCTTGCAGCGATTCATTGTTACATTTGGCTGTCCACTAGAAGTTCACACTGATCAAGGAAGAAACTTTGAGAGTAAATTATTTCAGTTTTTTTATAAAGTACTGGAAAGTACTAAAACTCGAACAACTCCCTACCACCCATCAGGAAATGGTCAGTGTGAGGTCTTCAACAGGAGTTACATTGTCCGTGGATTGCGAGATTGGGACGAGCATCTACCATTAATTGGAATGGCTCTTTATTCTATGAAAAACAGAGCTACTGGGTTTTCAGCAAACATGTTAATGCTGGAGAAAGAGACAATGCAACACATTGATCTCATATTGGGTCAAATAAAAGAGACTCCCCATGATCCCAGCGGCTGGGTCAGCAACCTCATTTCAAACTTTGATCACGTGCACCGTATAGCACGAGAAAGATTGAGTGAAACTCAATTGCGTCAGAAGCGCGATTATGACGTCAGACTGAATGAGAATATGTATGAAGTTGGTGATGTAGTTTACATGATAGACTCCTCCATCAGAATTGGATTAAGTAAAAAGCTGAGACCCCCATGGAAAGGGCCATTCCTAATTGTACGTGCTCGTCACCCTCTGTACAACGTTACTAGTAAGACCAAAACAGCGTTAGTCCACCATGACAGGCTAAAACCTTGTAAGGACTCTGACCTCCCATTGTGGCTGCAAAGACAAAGGCACGGCCTTCTTGTGTCTTTGCCCTTAACAAATGAGGGGGATGATGATGAACAAGATACCCCCGTATCCCAACCATCAGCACAGTTTGATGCAGATGAAACATTGTCCTTCATGTTAGGTGATGATCCAGACGTCACTCTACCATACATGTGGGGGGAAAAGGAATTAGATGATGGTGGTTCCGGTCCTTCTGTTGTTGAATTATACGACCCTGATGGCGAACCTGAGCTAAGCGACTCTGTCTCCGCTGTCGAAATGACAAGTATAGGCAGCGCAGTTCGTCGTTTTTCCCGATTTTTTTATTAAATTATATTATGTCTGCGGGGTGCATTGGATTAGCTTGTAAGTTTTGCTCATGCATCCCACATTACTGCATAAGGATATATCCGGAGTGGGGGTGGGGTGGGGTCAGCTGGTTGTGCGGTTGCAACTGTTTGATTAGCTTGTATGTTTTGTTAAATATTTTGCACCCATACTACATGGCTAATTTAGTCCACATGTTATTTTTCTCGTGATCATGATGCCCGGATTTGTCCGGTTTACCGTGGTCATGGTTAATATCATGTGAATATCTTTTCGTTAATGTTGTTTTGATCGACACTGTTGCTGCAGTTAGCTTGTATGTTTTGCTGTAATGCAGTGTTGTTTCGAAACAATACGTATAAGCTGTCATCGTGTGAACTCGTCATTCATGCTGGGTCAGATAATTGCATTTGTTGGTCAGAGTTTCATGATGTCAGTTTGTATTAGCTTGTATGTTGTTCAGACTGGGTCGTGGGATATGTGGCAGAAATTTGCAGTATTATACATTTGTTCTTGCTGTCCAGTACACGTCCTGTGTATAGTTTGGCAGGGCGGCGCTGGATAGTTTGTGCAGGTTGATAATACTTTTTAAATATACATCCACATAATCTGTAATAACTTTGTTGGTCTATTTTAGCCTGTGAGTTGTTGAGACTAACATCGTGACTCTTTTATATTTTTGGCTCTAGAAAAAGGCTCTGTTCGTTCCATTTAGCCTGTGTGTTGTAGAAACGAACAGAGTGGTAACATAATTCATGACGGTAGTTGGATGTCGGTTGGTTTCGAATAGCCTGTGTGTTGTTTAGATTAACATAGGTATTGTTGCATGTCATGATTGTGTTGAAATAAATCTCAAATTATTCTGCTCTTTAAAAATTATAAATCAATTGCCGGTACAGGTCCTCAAAATGGACTTGGTTTTTTAATTGTAGGCAACAATGAGCAGACCTGTCAAGCGATCGAAGTTATCAGAAGAATGTGAAATGTGTGGAATCTCTTCCAATCACATTAAACAAAATGTACTAAGGACACATGCACCTTGGTATCAGTGTCCTGCATCCGCATGCGTAGATTGTCACCGCGCTGAAGGCTGTATTCTCAACAGCTAAGGAAATTTCATAACAGTCACAGGGCTGTCCAAGGAGACTCTCTTCTTGCGGCTTTTGTGCTCGCTTTCAATGGGTTGTTGTATTTCCTCATTCAGCATCTAGCCCTTGGGTCTCTGGCATACCTCCTTGTGTTTGGTGTCGATAGTGCACTCTATCCTCCATCCATTTCGTTCTCGAAGAAAGAATGCTTCTTTCTCAGAGAGTACGACAGGAGCGCTGGGATAGAACCTCTATCAGATGTGCTGTACGGCACCATTCCACCGGTCCGCATAAGTATGATTCTCCATTATGCCATTCTAAATCGGCTGTTCTCAAATTGCCAAAACAACTTATCGATACTGTGCGGGAATTTATTCGTTACAGCACTTTGAGAGTTTCAGCGCACAACGTGGCCATCCCATGTTTTTTAAAATGGCGTCTATAGACTCCTATTTTCACATGGATGAGCTCTCCTGCCGTTTTACCCAATCATTTCGAGAACTGGACAGTTCGGTGGCCCCACCTGTCAATTTGCGATATGCTATTGCAAATTATGTTTACCCAAACAAGTGAAGTCTCATCGAGAAGCATATGCGTGACAATCCAAGGTTACGATTTACCTTGGGTGTTCATCCGTATAATATTATGGCTTTTTGAAAGACTTTCAGCAGTCAGATCGCCAGGCTGGAGGTCGTAGTTAAGCGTTTTCCGCAAGCCGTAGGAATTGGGGAAGTGGGCCTCGATTTCACGACAACATGTCGCTGCAGAGCTGCTCACAATAGGGAGGAGTGCAAACGAAAGAAAATTGAGGCTCAGAGATCTTTTCTACGGCAAGCTCTCTTGTTGGCAAGAGATTTGCAAAGACTGTTGTTCTACAGGTCCGTGACAATGACACTGGGAGGGCTGTTGCAGAAGTGTTGGCACTCTTACAAGAGTTGGAGATGACGAACTCCATAATTCGTCGTCATTGTTACATAGGTAATGTAGACGAGTACCAGCAGTGGAGCACTGTGCTACCAAACTGCCATTTTGGTATAGCTAGAGCCTCATTAGACAGCGATAGCACTGTACAAATGCTGCTATTGTTGGACAGTCCCAAACGTTTAGTTCTGGAGACTGATGCACCTTATCTGCCCATGGACGGTATTACAGGTGTAAACGGTCCATGGAATGTTCACCTTATTGCAGGTAAGGTGTCACAGAAACTTGGCTGCCAAGTATCACAGGTACTTGGGATCTGTAACAACAATGCCGCCAAACTATATGGTCCCGACTGGTAAGGCTTCTTCAATGAAACTTCGTTACTAACAGCCAACAGCTATTCTAATATTAGACGAAACTTAGAAGACAGCTTTTTTGCAAGCAGTTTAACTTGCCACTGAATCGGACATATAACCATAAATAATGCAAAACAGAAATGGGGAAAATAAGAACGCTCATTCTTGAAAGTAATTAGCGTGTACGTTGTTACTCCTTGATTGAGTTTTGCGTGTTATTTGCACATTTCGGCCTATTTAGGGATCATTGGGCTATATGAGGAATTGAAGAGCTTGTATGTTGTCAATTCTGCGTAAAACATATTTGTATAGTTTTTGCACATTGACTGGGAGCAAAATTATTAACAGATTAATAAATGATCCAAGGAATAATAATAATTTTCATCCATACAGGTACTGGATTCCGAAAGTATGTAAGTTTCGCTATTTCTTTTCATGGTGTTGAAGCAAATTATCCAGAGTCCACCAATACTCCAATATTATAACCATTGCAAATTGTAATAAACCTTTTATTGTATTATATTATAACGAATACACTGTAGACAAAGGCATTGTATTACAATACTAGAACTGTAAATTTAATAACTATTAATGGTGTATAATCATGCCAAAATATAATAATATTGTGTACCAAATATACTATAATATTATATATAAAAATATAATGTATGCATACATATAGATATATGTAAACGTATTGGTGTTCTCTGGGTAATTAATAGTGATGTAGCTTAGCCATGTAGCCAATATAGCCTTTATAGCTTACCGAGCTTTTCAGTTTTCATCTGGCATGGAAACATTTTCTATTTTTTTAGTCCTATTGCCGACAATCTACGCATGCTGGGGCTATCCTATCACTTTGTATCTTCCCCATGTTGTCAACAATTTGTTATTCCTTTGTATCTGCAAAATGTCGTGATGCAGTCCATTTGTGTGAAGTGATGTGCTGTGTGCTTATTAATTATTAGTATGTATCCACACCCATGCAAAATGAGTTCGCTTATGTAAGTTGTTACTAAAGGGTATATATTCTCAATGTTTTCATTAAGAGTGGGGTGAAGTATACACAGTAAACAAACATTGCTATACAAGTATTTTGTATGTAAATAGATACGACATTGCTATACAAGTATTCTGTATGTAAATAAATTTCATAGAGGATTGTAGCTGGTATGTTCTTTCTTCTGTGAACGAAAATTAAATACATATTTCATTTCATGGAGGATTGTAGCTGGTATGTTCTTTCCGCTATGAACAACTCAGTATAATACAATATAAATATGCCATTTGCATAATTGGTGAGAATATGTACCATTTAGGTGTAGCCACACTGTTTTCTATAATAAAATTGTTAGAATGTTATTTGTTATTGGCTGTACCATTTAGGTGTAGCCACAATGTTTTCTATGGTGTAATTGTTAAAATGTTATTTTTTATTGTTAATTCCACTTTATGTTGTTTTGATTGATAAAAAGTAAATTTTCCAATGTAATCAGCCCCATAATAGTGTTTTAAATATATCTCAAGTATAGAGTGTACAGTAAGGACATTACTTTTGTTTTAAATGCCGGTCCTTGGAACATTAAGATTCTTAAACAAGATTGGCAAAATTATTGCACTAAAAAAAGGACAATGTTCATGTATTTTCTTAACTCATTAATTCATCAAGAAGAATTTCTATTCAGTTTAATAAATTGGTTATTATCAATAAGCTTAGGCATGTTGATATCTCCTCAAATATGGGGTAGAGTGTTGTATCTGCGTCCCTGTCGGAGGCCTCACTCTGGTGACGTCAGGGGATTAACCTTCGTCTAGGCAAGGGTCAGCCAATCGTCGGCCAGCAATAAGCCACGTTACTCCAATCCGGGTGAGCTCCGACGAATCAGGACAAGACTCTCGCTCCTCAACCTCAACTACCGAACCAACAACATCACGACTGATCGTCCCTGTACATCACGTATATATTGGTTTAGAGGAGCTGGGAACATTCTAGGTAAGTAGACAGTTACTTAGACATTATTGTGCGTTGGTCTGTTTTAGTAGTGGGTTGCCGAATTGTGTCACGAAATTGTAAGTTCTAGGTATAATCGATTAGAATATGCTTTTAAATCCAGACAGAAATAACAAGTCCATGGATTAATGAATATATCGCATGGAAAAGAGCAATCCGTATTGGGTGTTGTATTTTTTGTTATGGTAGACCAATAATTAAAAACATGCGGCATGTTCTAGTGTCGATATAGTCATGTTTACTTTGAATACAATTTAGGTATTTCTGAAAAAGTGTTGCTTACATTGATTTTTTTATATTTGTGATATAAACATAATTATGCAAACCAGCGTTTTTGTGCAGTAATTGTGTGTGCCGACAATTCAGTATTGTGTCGTTGCATGGTCTATACAAATTGTTGAGTTCAATATTCGATCATTAAGATGATTATTGCAAATGAGTGTATATAAATAATGCAAACACTATTAGTGTGTCTAAGAATATAATCAGTCCACGGCTTTAACACATATTCCAAAAACAGTTTATTTAAAAAAGCTCCAATCAATAACTACAACTGTATTTTCAGGAAATGTGTATACAGACATATATACATGTATGAACAGTGTATATCGTAAAGTAATATTTGCTGTTTCGTTTGTGATATCATATGTTGCCTTTTATTCATATTTGTAATTATTGTTTGTCTCTGCGCGTGTCTTGGGTTGACTTTGTTCCGTGAATTCTGCATTTCCTGCTCGACTTTTATATCTGCTTCTTTAAGAGACCTTTTGCTTATTCCGTGGTTTCCATCATTTATTTATGAATCAGTTCTTTTAAATAATGATGTCTTATTTTGCATTTTGTCCAGTTTTATATATAGTTGTTCTTGTTTCTCTGTGTGTTTGGGTTTGACTGTCGTCCTTGAATTCTACGTATCTTGTTCGATTTGTATATCCTTTTATATCTTTAATTAGTTTGTTTGAGCAGAATGTTGGATTTCTTCTGAATATGTGATAGATAATTACTATCGATTCCCTCAGGACCTACTGAGGCCAGTGGTTTGAAACAAATTTGAGTATATCATCATTTGCTAAGAGAGCATTTGCTAAATACAGTAATTGCTTTTGATTTATAACATTACTGTCATTTAAGGTCGAACCGTACCATTTGATCGATCAATATAAATATACAGTGATATGTCTCCATTAACTTAGAGCTAGAAGGTACTAATGCAGTAACATCTTCTGGAAGCTTCGTTCACCTATTATATTGGGGATTTGCCACATCTGCGGAATAAACAAGAGCCGCCTTTCGTGAGATTCTGCAGATATGGCATTTCCACTCGAGGACATAAAAGCTTTCAGAACAAGTTACTCCAGTAATTATTGACGCTAATTTCAATAAAATAAAAGAAACTAAATGTGTCGTTAAATAATCCGGTGCTAGGAGGCGTGGGAGGTGTTGGGTTTGTTGCTTCCAACGGATCACCTTTTCAGTATGTATTGACATTGACACTAGCGTTTGTTTAGTGCTTTGCGGCGGCCGTAACAAGTCGCTCCGACTACAAATCAGTAGTGTTATTATTTACTAGTCCTTTGGGATCATCATGCCCATTCTGAGTTGCTTTAAAGTAGAATTTCGCTATATTTCTCTCTTGTTTGGGTTTGTTGCTTCCAATGGATCAACTTTTCAGTATTTATTGTTAAAGAATATTATACAGCACTGTAACAAATACACAGGTACTGGAAAACATTACTCAAGCCGAATGAAATTTGCCTTATATTTTACATGTATTCATCCTTTCTAACTAACGGTTCTTTAATAGTATGTGCCGTTACAGAAATAATATTGACTGCTGCTATTTTCAAATTAAAACCCGTAAATGTTGTATGCAGTTTATATCACATAACGAAACTTATTCCCAAAGTATGGATATTATAAGTCGTGGAAAAATCCTTAAAAACACATAGCATCGTGTAGTAAATACCTAATTAATAACAAAGTAGGTATAAAAGTCACAGGAAATGTAGTTCACACCAAAAACCACGTATTAACGCATCAACGATTACAGTGATATTAATAATCAAGGCACGTGACATCACAGACTCTTACGCGTCGACTATGGACTACCAAGACTATGGGCGTCTTGGAACGGTAATACATACAATGGGGAACGGTTAGTAAGCAGTTGAACAGAACGAGTCGCTGGATGTTTCGCTTTAATACAATAAATGGGAGTATGCCATTGACTGAAATCAATAGTAATCTTACATTGTTGTTGTTGTTTTATAATTTAACATGGCTTCCGAGAGTGTAATAAACCCATGACAGATAGTGTAAAACAGGAGTGTATGAACTATGCAAATCGGGAGAGAATCACTGCGTTTGCACACAGTAAAACATGAAATATGTGCATGGTAACGAACTCTTATTTTATAAAATGCATGCAAGTAACGTAACATTTGGTTTACGGTGCGACCGCGTTACAGCTGCGAAACATGTCTGTCCTCATTTAAACAACCATATCTCTTGCAAATTGGCACCATGTAAAGTGTAAATTGAATGGATTAGAATATAAGATAGAGAGTCTAACCTCACTGCATCCAAATTGTTTATAACTGTCAATAATAAACAGTCGTCACTCATGTAAGATCCTTCATCTAGCGCTGCAGAAACAATCGTTGTATAAGTTAAGCCTTTAATTGGCATTGGCAAAGGTTCATTTGCCTCAGTTTATTTTCCTCCTTGCAAACATATGAAATGGTCGTATGTCTTATTTCTACATATTGATTACTACATACTCCTTCCTAACTATGTCAAGTTTGTTTTATTTTGAGATGCCCTTTTCAATATTGACAAGCAAAATACAGTAGTAACAAATTGTGCTTTTTAACAGAAGTTGAAAATATATGTTAAAACAGTTTCAGTCTACAAAATATCGAACGTCATTAGCTTATCTGGAAGCTCGTTTGCTTTTGCGAGCAGTATTACAATCACATTAGTGAAGTAATGTCAAAAACAGTTTATTAAGGATGCTTCAGAAAGGCGTTATAAGGAGTTATTGACCACATATAAATGCAATTTAAACTTGCACACTAACATGAATGGCATCTTTTAAAGGTACATGAATCTCGAATAATTTACGTTCCACTGACTTCTTTAACATGCGGATAGCATTGCAGACATAGTTCATGTAACGTAGACCCCACTATAGTTCCATTGTAGTTTTGTTTTAATTAGTGCCTCTTTAATAAAATATACTTTGAAATCAATACCGCATTAACGTTCTAGTGGGTACGGTATGCAGTTTCATTTCGAAAGTCTACTATGATAGTAGTAACTGTTTTCGTTTTCAAGTGCATATTGATATAAATAAAATATTCCCCGTAGGTTTATATTGTACTATATCAATGACTGGTGAGCGGGACACTTTAAGATCACCAATATCAAGGGTCGCAGGTCTTTTTTCATGTCCGAAAAACCAGGTTTTGATCTTTCACAATAAAAACCCGCTGGTCATATGTTATTTCTTATCTGACATTCATGTTTATGTACATGTATATGATACACACTTTTTCGAGGAATTGAAAGTAATACAAACACATTCTCACAACGTATACGTATTGCCCATCCCTCAATATCAAGCGAAGACAATATGCAGCTTCAGTCGTGTTGGGTATATTGTAAATAACATTATGTTTTGAAGCTGTTCACGCACGTATGATGTCAAGTTTGAAATGTTGTTTGTTAACAAGTGTGGATTCGTCAAATATTAAGGACCCTTGTTCATATTCAGGTGCCTTGACAAGACATAAAATATCAGAACGCTATTGACAATATGTTAATTTTAGAACTTTACATGACGTATGTATTTTTCGGACTGCATGGCCCACCAGAACGAATTTCTTTTCCAATTGAATTAACAGTAAGTTGGATTTGTCTGCCTATTTATTGTCAAGATAAACAAGATTTATCCCAAAAGACAAACTCCTGACATAGGGCTTGATGAAGCATATGCGGATCGATATGACGAATATAATAGAAGACCATATACCAATAACACATGCAAAAGGATTCTTGAACTTCTACTTAGCCAGATAAAATGTGTATAAAAAACACAATCTCTTGGCTATAACTCCCGGGCATGTACTTTTAAAAGAGTCACGCATAAGAGAGGTAATGAATACAGCTATTAGAGTACAACGGGCATATCCTACTCTTAATATGCGTTAGAGCGGTAGAAAGCCTAGCTACAGTCCTATAACTTTATCAATCCCAACTCGTTCAGTAGACTCTCAATGTATCATGATTGATTGTGTTATTTGGTGGCATTTAAACAAAATCTATTTCACAGATTACCATTGGCTCAAACAATTTGAAATAATACCTGAATAAATAATACCTGAATTGTACATCCGCGAGTTATTTTAGAACAGACTACACCAATTACCAACCAATCAGCGGGCAGGGAAAAAGTTCCAGGGTAAATACGGAGCTATTACACAAAATCTCTTTATTTTGATTGGTTGACAAGGTAAACAAATAAAAATCTTGCTAAAAAATTAAAATCCAACTTTTAAAGAGTACTTATAAAGATTAAATCATACACTTGTGCAATGTATTCATAATGTGTTGCATAATCAAAAAAAAGTATATTTTACATTTTCCTCATGTTTCTACATGTAAGTAGGTGAGTCAGCACCATCTGACCCAAACAGCTTTTTCAAAACTTACTCAACGTATGGCTTATGTATGTTTTTTTATAAAACTAAGATAGTTCTTTCAAAACAAGTAATACAAAATATAGCTTCCTATATCAGGGAACTCAGTACAGAGCTTAGAGCTATAAGGTAGGTCTATGGAAAATGAATCGGTGTTGTATGACCATCAAAGAGAGTTTTAGCGCCTGTGTTGGCCCTACGTTTTAAATCGTGAGTCTCGGATACACACGACTGGAAATAATGAGAAATTCATGGCAGCATTACGACTATATATATGTATTTTGGGGGTTCTGGACCACAACCAAATCACCCCAAATAATCTAAAATCACCACACAAAAATGTTCAGTTTAATGAAAATTAAGTCGATTTAACTGGTTATTTAGCATGTTACAGGCGCTAAATAACCCAAGATTTTAAGATTGAATTGTGAAAATGTTTTAAGTTTGAATGTTTAAATTTTATTATAAAATAGAGGTTAAACATCAAAACTTAGGTTAACAAACTTTTTTAAAATAGGGGTAGTGAAGGAAACAAGTTTAATTTTTTTTACTAAAATATGATTAAACATCAATACGTCTAAATGTTAAGCACTCAGCATTATAATCTTTAAATTTCCAATACCTTGCCATTATTCTGACTGAAACTCCACCACAATCAGCACAAATTTTATTTTTTGCTCTTGTGCCTTTTTTACATATTGAGCACGGCAATACATGACTTGTTTTTAATCTATACTTATGCAAACTGCAATAATTAGAATCTTTTGTAGTCTTATTTTTACACGGATTGTGTAATCCAATTTTAAGAAATTTGCAAACATTGATTTCCATTGTTTCTTTTTGATATATTTATTTATATTAAATAAAAAAAAAAAAAAATATATAACAAAAAGGAATAATGAGAACTGAAGAGATTATAGAAAAATTAATACACCTATTTGAAGCAGGTGAAATAGATAAGCAAACACTGTCTAATGGTATAAATGGAATAAAAAAAGATAATGAAAATTTAAAAGCTGAAGCAGCTTTAAAAACTCAAGAAATTTAAGAAATAAACGACGACGTAAAAAAGAAAAGAAAAAGAAAAGAAAAAGCAAGAAGATGCTATAAAAGACCAAGAAAAAAAATATAAAAATTTACAAAAAAATGTAATAAATGAACTAAAACAAGATATCAAAGATAAAAAAGATGAAGAAAAATTAAAACTAGTTGACAATCCAATATGCGGATATTTTAGAGCATACGAAATATCTGTAAATAAATACAAAGATCCTCAAAAAGTATTTCGTGATAAAAAATCTATTATTACAAAACAAATTATCAAAGAGCTGATAGAAACTAAAGGATTACAGTTTCAATTAGGACTTACTATAGATTTATTTAAAGATAATGGTTCTACCAAAACATACACCACTGCAGTATTAAACAGTGAACAAAATGCCATTTTGAGCTCTGAAAAAATAAGCGAGTTTTATGACAATTCATCTGCATTTATACAAGAAAGTCTAGAAAGATTTACAAACACGCATCTGGATTAGAAGTTGATCACTGTGTTAAGCCTTATTTGAATATTGCAAAGTATGAACCACTAAAAGGTTCTTCATATATTCCACTGCCTGTAGAATTAGCTAACAAAAAAGCAATAATAAACGTAAAAAATGACGATAATCGATGTTTGTTTCATGCTATAAATTCTTCTATAAATCCTGCCGCAGATCACACCGACAGGTTGTCAAAATATCCTAGTATAGATTTTCTAAAAAAAGACGGAATTGACTTTCCTACACCAATTTCTCAAATTCCAAAAGTAGAAAAACTAAACAATATTGCTATTAATGTTTACGGATACACCATATCAGAAAAAAGTAAAAAAGTAAATATTTTTTCATATAAAATATCAGAACAACCCAAAGACATTAACAGGATTAATCTACTTTTGATATCTTATGAAAATGTTACAAACAATCACTACTGCTGGATTAAAAACTTAAATAAACTGCTTTACGACCAAAACAAACATAAATGCAAAACTTATTTCTGTGATCGTTGCCTTTATGGATTTTCAAATGAAGACTTACTAACAAATCACAAAGAAGATTGTTATGGTATCAACAAAAAATCTTGTAAAATCGAGATGCCAGAAGAAGGTAAAAATATTGTAAAATTTAAAAACTACCAAAATAAAATACATGTGCCTTATGTTATATATTCTGATTTTGAAAGTATATTAAAACCAAATTTAATCAAATTTGGAAATAAATCCGAAATCACAGAATTACATGAAGCTTGTGGATTTGGATGCCAAGTTGTTAGATATGATGGAAAAACTGAAAAACCTATTATTTACAGAGGTGAAGATCTGTTGAAGTGTTTTTAAATCGCCTAGAATGTGAGAAGAGCAACATTAATAATGTATTTGCTCACTCAAAACCAATAATCATGACACAACAAAATGAAGAAGATTATGAAAAAGCTACACACTGTTGGATATGTGATAATGAAATAGGCAGAAAATCTGGTAAAAATTGTAAAGTAAGAGACCACTGTCATTTTACCGGAGAATACAGAGGTGCAGCACATAAAAACTGCAACCTAAAACTAAAAATAAAACCTGGCAAAACCCCAATTCCTGTAATATTTCACAACCTTAAAGGATACGACAGTCATCTAATAATGCGAAAAATACATATCATTTAGTGTCGGCCAGCTTAAATTTTTAGACAGTTTACAATTTATGGCTTCTTCTTTAGAAAAACTAGTTGATGCAACAGACAAATCGGATTTTGAAATAACCAGAAATCAGTTTAAAGAACAAACATATTTACTTTTACGAAAAGGTGTTTATCCTTATGAATATTTTAATAGCATGGATAAATTTGATGAAACACAATTACCACCAATTGAAGCATTTTACAATAAACTTAGAGACGAAGGTATAACTCAAAAAGATTACGATCATGCCCAAGAAGTATGGGAAAAATTAAATTGTAAAACTCTTGGAGATTATCATGATTTATATTTAAAAACTGATGTAACTTTGTTGGCAGATGTATTTCAATCTTTTAGAAAAGAATGTATGAAATCATATAAACTTGATGCATTGCATTATTATAAAGCACCAGGATTATCTTGGGATGCTTTACTTAAACATTCCAAAATAGAACTAGAACTTCTTACAGATATAAATATGCATTTGTTTGTAGAAAAAGGTATGCGTGGTGGAATTAGTATGGTATCAAAACGACACGGAAAAGCAAATAATACCTATGTGGCTGATTATAACCCTGATAAAGAAATTAACTATTTAATGGATTTGGATGAAAACAACCTTTATGGGCACTCGATGAGTCAGCCACTTCCATATTATGGATTTATTTGGAAAAAAATAAACAAGAAAGGAACATTTTCTAAACCAAAACCTGGCAAAGGACAATTTCTTGAAGTTGATTTGAAATATCCAAAAGAACTGCATGATTATCCACTTGCCCCTGAAAGATTAAAAGTAAAAAAAGAATGGTTATCTGAGTACCAAACAAATTTATTAGAAAATAACGTTATGACAGAACAACTAGTACCAAATCTTATGGACAAAGAAAAAATATGTGTTACATTAAAACAATTTAGAGTTGTATTTATCTTTAGGCATGAAACTGAAAAAAAATACACAGAGTAATAGAATTCAATGAAAAACCTTGGATGGCATCATACATAAATTTAAACACAGAACTGAGAAAAAAAAGCTAAATCACAATTTGCAAAAGATTTACAAGCTTATGAATAACTCTGTATTTGGAAAAACAATGGAAAATTTACGAAAGCGGACTGATATAAAATTAGTAAAAACTGACGGTTCTAATAATGAAAAAATAAGAAAAATAATAGCAAAACCAAACTTTAATCGGCGCATAAAATTTTCAGATGAATTATCGGCAATGCATGTAAACAAAACAAAATTAAAATTAAACAAACCTATTTATGTTGGAATGTCAGTATTAGATTTATCAAAGCACTTAATGTATTATTATTATTACAACACTTTGAAAAAAAGGTATGGATCTGACTGCACTTTATTATACACAGATACTGACAGCTTGCTTGTAGACATCAAAACAGAAGATGTATACAAAGATATGTTTGAAATGAAAGATGAATATGACTTTAGTGATTATCCACAAAACCATCCAATGCACGATGATACAAATAAAAAAGTATTAGGTAAAATGAAAGACGAATGTGCTGGTGTTGCTATATCTGAATATGTTGGATTAAGACCCAAACTATATTCTATTTTGAGAGCTGATGAACAACTTATCAAAAAAGCAAAGGGTGTAAAAACTTATGTAGTTCAAAAACATATTAACTTTGAAAACTACAAGGATGCACTAGTTAACAAGAAAAAATACAACCATGAAATGAATATGTTACGTTCAATAAAACATCAGATGTACAGCATAAAAATAAACAAAGTTACATTATCACCATTTTACTCAAAAAGATATATACGAGAAGATGGAATTACAACTGATGCACATGGTTTCTATAAAAACTTATGAATTTGGGTATCAGCAGGAACAAGTAATTCTTTTTTGACAAATCCTCTCTCTTATACCTTGCGTCACCATATAACTTTTAATCTTGTGAATATCTACACTCCACATTGGATCAGTTGCTCTGCGTCTTCCACCTTCTTGTTCCCCGGGTTGATATAAATATCTTACACTAGCAATCATACAGATAGGATCACCTTTTAATGTTTTTGTTTCAACAGGAGGAGGCTTTTTTGCCTCCATATTTATTGCTTTAACAACTTCTGGTAATCTTTTTACCCACTCTATATTGCGTTTTTGTGAATCTATTTCCTTAGCATACTGATAACCAAACAACCATTCAGCTAATGTTCTGTTAAATCTTTCCACTATAGCTTGGTCTCTGTGTATTTCTGTTCTGCCTCGTCTGATATTTACTTTGTGTTTCGCCATCAACTGCGATACTGCACCCATGAATTCTCTGCCTGGATCCACTTGTAATAAATTTGGATATTTCAAATGCCGACTGTATATATTTTCAAATGCTTTAGCAACTTCTTTACTATCCTTGGAAGTCAGCGGCTCTGCTTCTTTGTATCTACTTGCAATATCAACCACAGTCAATGCACATTTATATGTCTTGCGTCCACGGCCAAAGCCAAAAGTATCATGCGGTAAAAATAACAAATCAGCTTGATGCACTCCATTCTTAGCAGAAACATCAAACCTCGGTCTAACTATTTTTTTTGGTGCGGGTAAATAAATCTGCCACACAGCTTGTTTTTTTAAAAATTATAATGCCTGTTTCTCACTAACACCAGCCTCTTTTGCTAATTTTTTAACTGCTGAGTAACCTCTCCAAAATCCTTTTGGGCTATAATAAATATTTTCCATCTTTTCTACTAAAGATTAAAATTTATATAACTATAAAGAAAAATGGATATCACAACTGCACAATTTGAGGAACTACTTGAAGAGCAAAATCAAAATAGCACAAAGAAATGGACAGACTTGGAAATAAATAAAATATACACTATTGCAGATACAAAAATAGTGGATACTGAATATGGTCCATCCATGGTATTGACATTATTAGACAACGGTGAAGTATGGGCGCCTGATCATCTCAAAAATAAAATAGAGAAGAGTGCTAAACCACCATATTATATTCGACAACTTGGATTGAAACCATGTAAAAACAACAAAAAAAATAGGTATCATGCATATGACTTAGTCTTTCCAAAGATTATTTCAAAGTAATTATATTTTTTTTTATGAACTCAATTTATACGCCACAAATCCAGTTGCAGCCATGCCCACCACAATAAACGTAATTTCTCTATTCTGTTGATCCGGAGATGGTGTATAAAAATCACTCAACTTGGGATCCGGTTCCAAAAGCAAATGTTTGCCAGTTGTATAATAATACTGTTTCATAGCTTGGTCTACATCATCAAAAGTCTGCTCTGCATGATGCTCTTTTTGCAGTTGCTTATTAATAAAATCTAATCTCTCTGTTCTTTTTTTATTCCACGCCGCTTATGCTGCCTCCAATTGTTCCACTGCTTTGTCATGCCTTTGTCTTTCCTCATTTGAATGTCTTCCCATTTTTGAAAAGAAATAATTTGAACCGCTAAACGCCAATGCATTTGTTAATGCGCCACCTATCATCATTGCTACTGTACTTGCCATTTTTTATATATATTTTTAAAAATTATTTCATAATATCCGCAGGAATAATACCTTGCTTAATCAGCATATCCTTTGTAGCCATTGCTAACATTATATCCATAGACAGCATCCCAATATCTGTCATATTAAGATCCACTTTAGGTGCTGGTCTTTTTAGTAGTTTTTTGCTTATTTCAGAATATCCAACAGTTAGAAGTGTTTCCACTCCAGCGTGATACATCATATTTACAATTTGTTTTCCGTCAATACTTGCTGCCATTTTTTTTTATATGATTATTTTTTAAAAATAAATTATTAAAAATCAAACAGGTCTTTTGGTGCAACATGAACAGGTTGCACAACTGCAGGTTGCGTAGCAGATTTTTTGTCATAAATATACAAACCCAATCCAGCAATGCCTAATAAAACCAGACACGGTGGAATATAATTTTTGTATACGTTTATTTTGATTTTCTCTGGTTCCTCTTCACCTATTGTTATTTTTGTTATTTCATCTTGCTTTGCAGCATCTTACTTTGCAGCATCTTGCTTTGCATCCTGACGCTTTGCCTTTCTTGCCGCTGCTCCTTTTTTCCCAGCCTCTATTCGTTTTGGATTTCTTACTTTTTGTTGTTAAATAGGTTGTGTAACAACAGGTATAACTTCACTCTTTTGGTTCTCCATTTGTATTATCTGTATTTTTATTTTTATTAAAATCAATATGTCTAACAGTTGTCAGTATTGTCAGTATTGCCGCAAATGGTGCCAAGAACATTCCACACCTGTAATGCAACTCACAAGCACTTGTTACAGCATGATTAATAAATGGGTCTTCCTCCAAATCTTCTATCAGTTTTGGTGGATTTGCCACTATCTCTGTCCTTAGTGTAAAACATACACAACCATTTTGCTTGCTCCCTCAAATCTTTCAATACAGAATTATATCTCTGTGAAATAACCCACACGGATTGTTTGGCGTGGCGACCAGAAAATGCCAACTATGATAACATATCCTTTTTCTTTGTTAATTCTTTTGTGGCGGAGCAATCATCAATGATGTATAGTGTGGGCTTGCCAGCATATTGTTTGAAAAATAAACGCAACAGTTCTTGCAGCATTTCTTTTCCGTTGCCAACGGCATTGACAATTATTATTTGTTTATCTCTCGGATTTTTTTACATCTCCTATCCAGGATCTATTTTTATAAGCCTCGTTCCACTCTATGGTTGGACGCAATATAATTATATGTTCAAAAACTCCAACATACTCTTGTTCAAGTATGTCAAGAACAAATGCTGTTTTGCCGCAGCCTGTCTGACCACATATAATGGCACTGTGTGAATATTTAGGATATTTAGTGTAGTGATTCTTTGAATCTTCCATCTTCGAAATTGATTTGCGCATCTTGTATTATATATATATAAATATTTAATTGTTGATCTGCATCTGCTTTTTTATTTATTAGTATCGTTATGCCTTCACTGCCGTTTTCTAATCTTCTTCCACTGCCGTGTAATAAATTGTCATCACATGTTCTAAGGTCAAGCCACAAAGCATATGATTTTGTCAGATAAGTCTCAAGAGAAACATTGGTAAAGTATAAGTCCTTTGCCACTATGTCTGTCTCTTTGTTTCTTTTTGATGTCAAGGCAAAATATTTGTTGATTTCATCCCAATGTTGATATGCCCTCATGCCCTGACTATACAACTGATTTGGTACGCCCTCTATTGTCATTTCAACCTTTTCAATCGTTGGGTTGTAAAAGGATTCCGTGTCTGTTCTTTCTGGGTCTTCAAACAGCATTAGAATACCTTTCATGCTCCGTGCTGGTACAGTAATGTTGATATTCCAAAGGGTTTCAGATTTGTTTGCTATTATTTTTTTATGTCGCAAGATACGATCATACATAAATACTATCTTACCATTGGTTTGCTGTCTTATTTGTCTGGCTAATTCAACATCAATAACCATATCAAATTCCAAGCAGATATTTTTTATTACATAAGATGCATCAGCATCACTGCTTTTGATAACTTTGTTATAATCGTTAAACGTTAATTCATATTCTAACCTATCACCAAGTCCCCCCGCTTGATAAAATGGCATATGACTTTCTAACATTTCAAAGTCCAGTGGAATACAAAATCTATTTCCATAAGCTGCTGCTACAGCTTCATCTTCGGTGTCTGAGGATTTATCTCCCGCACCAACTCTATGTTTTAACATGTTTGCCTTACCAATACCTTGGTAAGCTATGTTTAATCTTTCGGTAGGGGCTTTCCATAAATCTACATAACAATGATATATATCACTGTCATCTATTGACATGACTTCATTGCCACTTATTCTTATTGTCATTTTTTCACAATTGTTCTACCCAGATTCTGGAATAGAGTAGCGTTGGCGTCTGTTCTGCTTTTAAGTTCTATTTCAAAGGCAAGACGAGCAGTACGTGGAACTATCACATCATTAGTACTTAGATTGGAAATCTCACAAGCAGTTGCTGGTTTTGGTCTATTGTTGATGGATTATTAGTTATTACTACACTTGTGCGGATGCCCTTGGCACCATGAGGTTCTCTTAGTTTTCTATGAGGGTTGAGTTTGTTTCCGTTAGCTGACATTGTTTTTATTTTTTAAATATATTTTTTAAAATTAATAAAATAAACAATGGCTGAAGGAGGATTTGAGTTTGACAATCCTACGTACGATCCAGATGATTATGATGAATATGTTGATGATGATGATTTACCAATGGTGCCTGATGAGCCTGTTCTAAGAAGTCTTCTTAATCAAAGCGACCATCTTGCTGACCTTCGGGGGGAAGTAAGAGAATCCGAACTTGAAGCACACAAGAAAGATCTTTTAAAATCCTTTTACAATAAAATAAAAAAACGATATAAGATGGCACCGGACAAAATGGATTATGACCAGTTTAAAGTATCAGATGATGGTAAAACATTATACTGGGTTGTTGGTGGTAAAGTAATAAGAATAACTGCCAAGCAAGGTGGTGCAATATCTCTTTCCCTTGGTTCTTTGGCAAAGGAATTTGGCTCTGGGGGAACAAGGGCGGTAAGACAATTTTTGAATTTGCTTGAGTATAACAGTAAAACAAAATTATCACAGAAAGCTCAACAAGCGTTGGAGAGCACAAGAAACGATTTACCAGATAATGTGGATGCTATTCCCTTACAAGATGTATCACATATTATGGATAACATAGAGACATCAATGGATAACATAGAGGAGGCATTAATTTATGACTGGGATGTGGATGAGCGTCCCGATGTTTCAACACAAACAAATATAGACAAGCGTGAAATGGATGGAATAGTAATAGCGATGACAACTGTCAAGGAAGAACTCACCAATAACTTGGCAAAACTCACACAACTTGATAAAGACATAACAAGAGAAAAACAAAAGTTAGAACAAGCTAAGACTGATAATGATGAATTCCAGATAAAAAGAATTAGCGATCGCATCAAAGACCTTGAGGTTGAAAGAGGTGCAAGGATGGATGTTAACAATGAAAACAGAGAAGCTTTCCGTAACCAAGTAAGCAGAATAAAAGAGACAATAAACAAAATGTTAAACGAGGATACAACTCTTGGTGAGAGGATCAAAACCTTGTTTAGGGAGCAAGGTATTACTATTGTTAGTATCCTGACTGCGTTTGGTATGATTCTTGGGGTGATAATTAATGCTATTATTCCCACATCAAGTGCTACGCCAACTCCAAAGCCAACTCCAAAACCTGATCCATCAAGTGTCAAGGACTGGATAAAAAAAGAACTAAGTAATCTTGGTAAACTTCTCGCTAATTTAGCCGGTAAAGCTGCTGCAGCACTTCCAGGAGTTATTGGTGCAATTGTATCATGGCTTTTATCTGCAACAGGTAATGTGATTAATTGGCTTGGTAACAATCTATGGGCTTTGCTTGTGTTTGTTTCCGGGTTGTTGTATGTGGCAGCCAAAGAGTGGTTCAGTAAATCTCGTAAATAAGTAATGCAGCAAGACTTATTACTATAGTACCAACAAATATAGTTGTTTTGTTATCTTCATGTTCAATCGCTATTTTTTTATCTCTGGTGGGTTATGTTCCACAGTCTTATGTATTGATTTATCAAAATCAGAATGTTTCGGTAAAAATTTCTTTGTTGTGGTGCCTTGAAAAGGTTGAATATTTTTTGGTGGCACTGGTTTTACATTCACATCATTATTCAATCCTAATGCTTGTGCATCGGTTGCTATTACAATTTCATTATTGTAGTCTTGTATTATTCCGATTCTTAATTCCATGTCACTCGGAGACATGTACAATCCACTTCCATAGACAAAATTTACTTTACTTCTTGCATATTTTAGAGTGTTTTCATATCTTGAAATTTGACTGGGCAAGTCATTGGGGCTGTTTATTGCGTCCTCTACATTTGTCAGAAATTGTTTCTGAGCATCAAATGACGTTCCAGTTCCAAGTATATCAGTTCTTGTTTGTGATTGTGAGCCAAGGATTGCCCAGCAGTATGTTCTTATGCTGTCATTAATTCTTTCTACTCCAGCTCTTGTAAATCCCACAGAACTATCAAGTATAAAAGTAGACCAACTAATGTCAGCCTCAGATCCTTGTGCAATGTAATCAATGTGGTATGTTTTATCACTCTCATAGACTGTAAAACTCATCGTTTTGTTGTCGTATACAGTATTTATCAAAGGATGATAACCAATATTAGTCCAGTAATTATAAATTGTTCCTAGACCATCATTATAGCTTTGTTTTTGTCTCCAGTCTGAATTTAAGTCAACATTAAACTCCTTGCATATTCTCTCGTATGCGTTTCGGTTATATGTGTTATTAAACGCATTCCAATTTGAGTCTTGCGGCATTGCTACACTCATCTCAAATAATATTCTTCTAATTTGGTAATAGACATGAAATCGAAATAACGAACCAACTAAGGCATCAGCTTTCAGATGATTGTTGACATCAATGCCACATCCAGTTGTCGCACACCAAATAGCAAAATTCAACTGATTCTGCCAAAATGACATCCAATCTGTCCCCCAGTGTTGGACTATAGCATCTGATTTGACGTATGGGAGTTTGTATTTTTCAAAGACATTGGGGAATGATGCTTTAAAGACTTTACCGTTTGATGTAATAACTATGTTTTGATTTAGTATATCTATCACTTTCTTGCTGAAAGTATTTGAATAGTGAGCATCTGGGTTATATTTAAATTCCTTATAAATCATTTTTATTTGTATTTTTTATATATATTAAAAAAAATGTTTCATACAATTTCAAACATATACAACTCTATTAATTTACAATATATCATGAAATAAAAACTTTGGCAGAGTCTAAGTTAAATAGTATAAAGCAGTTTATATTAATAGCGTTGAGTGATGCACAAATATCTGAGCAAGAGTTTAAGTTGATTTTAGATGAACTGGAAAGATACTATAATTTGAAACAGGATATCAAACAAAAGAAACTTGAAATTAGTGAAGTTCAAAAAAGGAACTAGTAGAGCAGGGAAGAAAGGAAGCAATGGCAACCTTACAAAAAAGTCTAAAAAGTGTGTAATTTATTGTTTTAGTAGTGTGTTTGAGTATGATCCCCCACCTTTGTATTCAAGATCGGAAAATTATTAATTTGAATGTAATTTTGATAACAAATCGACAAATTTGTTTTGTATTAAAGAAACATTTTATAATATTACAAAAAAATTTTTGATGTTTAACCTCTATTTTATAATAAAATTTAAACATCCAAATTTAAAACGTCTTCACAATTCAATCTTAAAATATTGGGTTATTTAGCGCCTGTAACATGCTAAATAACCAGTTAAATCGACTTAATTTTCAGTAAACTAAAAAATTTTGTGTGGTGATTTTAGATTATTTGGGGTGATTTGGTTGTGGTCCAGAACCCCCAAAATACATATATATCGACTCGTACTCGGTGTTCACAAGTTCATCGTGTTAACCTCTAGTCTCGGCCTGCCAAGACCGTATCATGCATATGTCCTACTATCCGATATAGGACTAGCGATTAACCGAATTTAGTCGTGCCTTTTCTCAGGTTGAAGCACCAGTTACACTTGTTGACGTCACTTGCAACTTCTCATAAGTTAAATATAAGAAAATAATTATATTAAATTACCTTGAAACAAAAATTGTTCTGAATATCTCATAGAATCTCACAAAATCTCGACAAATAATCGACTTCATCGTAAGGGGCGATTTCAAACGTCAATTTTTCCCCAGGCCATGGTTATGAATCCACGTAGAATAGCGTAGCAAAAACATCAGAAGCGGACCGGGTGACCGTGGCTAGTAAACCGCAATCACATTCAATCAAATTAAATAACAATTGCTATTAATAAATGCTCTTTGTGTGTTTTCTTATAACTACATGTAAATGTATATATTGTCTGTTTATTCACTTGAATGAATGATGTCTGTTTATTATTTCGTTTGTATCATATGTTGGATAGCTAAACTGATTGAAGATTGTATTCCATGGAGGTCATATTTATGCTTTTTTTAGATTTCGTTTATGTGAATATCTGATCGATTTAGTATTCAACAATTGGAAATATGAACTTCAGTTGTTAAATGTTCCCCATCTACCATACCTTGAATGAGAGTGATCGTTAATCTCACAGTGGAGCAATTATAGTTTTAAGTAGGTAATCCAATTATATATTGTTAAACGTAATACGGGTTTTAGTGGTAAATGCATTTTCTATTCTGGAAAGATACTTTATTTAAATCAGTTCAAAAATAAAAATAAAGAGCATGTTCAAAACACAATTCTTCTTTTTGCAGTTGAGTGATGCAAATCGTATTTTAAATATTTAAATGTACATGATCTTCTCGATCGATTAATATATTCTTTACGAAATTATGATCCGATGTTCTCGATATATATACATGTATATGATGCTGGAACAGTTACGGCATCGAAATAAATAATGTCACTTTCCATTTATTATATGTAATTCATTTGCTGGTGATTTTGTGTATCTTTGCAACGGAATTTATCGCTCAAGAAGACCTAGTCATTTTGAAACGTTTTCATTTTCCAATTTAACTCTGTACTACTGTAGTATATTTTAAATATTCATTTACATGCGAGTATGAAAATTGGTTTAAGATATGTTTTGCCTTTCACTACGATCTATATCTACGCATTTTGTTTTATCTTATGTTTTGTAAAACAATATATTTTACAAATCACAACTAAACAACAAGATTGCTGTCTTTATTGGATAAAGATATTGGCCGTCACAAAGGAAATCTGATTCAGCTGGCAATGATGAAAGAAAACGCGTAAGATGATGAAAACCAATGACAATCCTCGAATGTGTTGGTAAAGTAAACCCAACTCATAAAACCGCTCCTGTGTTTGCTAGTATTTTAGCTAACGTTTGTATTGAGTATGATGGTTTTACGATAATTTCACGATGTTGTACTAATCCGCTTGATGTTTACGAGTAACACTCGCATTTAGCTTAATTCATTTTTAAGAGAACTTCTTTGATGTAATTAGATTTGTGTGATTCAATTTTCAAGAGCAGTTTTCTACAATTATTAGCGTAATAATGTATTCAATATACGGAATAAAACGTGCATTTGCTTGCACATTTAAAATAAGCTACATGTTTTGAGAAATAATGGTTATTCTGAAGTAGCTAAAGGAACGTACACATCTACATCATGCATAGGTAGGGATGCATTAAGCACGTTGCATACAATCAACGTATATCGTTGTAAAATCGTTTGTTTAAAAGTGTACGCTTGATACGTTAAAAGCTATAAATATGAAAGAGTCAAGTGGACATATTTCACCGAACTACCTAAGCCGCTAGATATTTATATCACTAAATATGGGACTACATTACAAATATCACTGACATTGAGTCTTAATGTCAATGCTAAACTGTTAATAACCACGGCTCTATTTGCTGATAACGTCAAAAAAAATGCGAAACATGTCTTTGCCGTTATGACGTTGCGTTAACTTTGCCGTATCGTTACCAAGTGCCGTGTTCCCACCAAAGAAAAAATGTTCAAATCGGCCCTTGTTGTGGGAAAAAGAAGCCCCGTTTGTGGGATTGATCGTCGGTTTTGGAATCGGCACCCGATCAGGGACCGACTTTCAATCTGAGTCTCATGGGCCTTCTTCAGAACACGGACACATGATCCTCATATTTACAATCATGTGTTCTCTCCATTCTATGATACTGGGACTATTTGAGAACATGACACATTTAGTACAAATTAGTACAAATTTAGTAATGAAAACTAACATATTTGAAAACACCTAAAATTGTATTAAGTATATAGTCCATCATTCCATACATTAACCTTGTGTGGAACTATATTATCAAATTGAAACTAGGGTTGAAACAAGTGGGCCTGTAGACGCTCTACTGGTATGATGTGATTCAAAAACATAAACATGATAGAGGCCAACCCAAGAAACATGTTTCATATATATAACTCTATGTAAACTGTGGGTTATCGTGGCGCCATTTTGAATATTTGACGACAATGAAAAACACAAACTTGATAGAGGCCAACAATAGGAACATGTATATGATATTTAACTAGAATGGAATAAGTGGTAATATGTCGTTTGATAAATGTCCTTAACTGTGACCTAAGTTTAGCAATGGGTGCCATCATGGATGACTGGAGGCTCCAAAAACACAAATCTGAGGGGGACAAACCCAAAGATCATTGTGATTAAGTTTCATCAAAATCCTTCAAGCGGTTTCAGAGAAGATGTCATTTTTAACGTTTTCCTATATAACTCTAGGTAAACTTTGGGTCGCTATTGCGGCCATTTCGATTATTTGACGATAACGAAAAACACAAACTTGATCGAGACCAACCCAAGGAACATGTTTAAGATATTTCACAAGAATGGAATAAGTGGTTTCGGAGGAGATGACGTTTGACATTTTCTTAAATTTGACCTTATTTTAGCCATAGTGGCTATCTTGGATGACTGGCGGCCGCAAAAAAAACACAAATCTGATGGGGGCTATCCTAAAGATCATTGTAATGAGTTTCATCAAAATCCTTCCAGCGGTTTCAAAGTAGATGTCATTTTTAGTCTTTTCCTATATAAGTATATGTAAACTTTGAGTCGCCGTGGCGGCCATTTTGATTATTCGATGATAACGAAAATAATAAACTTGATAGAGGCCAACCCAATGAACATGTTTATAGTATTTCACAATAATAGAATAAGTGGTTTCAAGGGAAATGTCGTTTGAAAATTCTTTAAATTTGACACAGTTTTAGCTATGGTGGCCATCTTGGATGACTGGCGGCCATGAAAAATATAAATCTGAGAGGAGACTTCCCAAGTAACATTGTGATGACATTTCATCAACATCCTTTAAGCGGTTTCAGAGGGGATGTCGGTTTTATAAAATTGCTAACAGACGGACGGACGGACGACGAACGAAAAGTGATCGCATAAGCTCGCCTGGCCTATGGCCAGTAGAGCTAAAAACAGACTTTATCTTGACTTCTTTATAAATATGTAGTTTATGCGCAAGTTGGTGCTTTATTTATTTTGTGATGCTTATTAGATGTTAGAAAAGCTAGCAGATAACAGATTGTATGAACGGGATTATGACCAAAGATATTACGATTTTTTTAAATCCCATCACCATAGAATTCAGTTTGTGATTGTCTTTGTCGCAGAATAGTTCTTAAATTAGTTTTATATTTAAAAGTAGATCAGGGTTACTATAATAAAGGTTAGCAAAGGTAGCCCTGCTGGACTAGATTTTTAGTTATACAAATGTTACGAATATTAAAGCTCTTAACACGACTACAAGCTCTAGAGAATCCAATAAGTTGAGAACCATAGACCTCATAAGAAGTAGCTTGGGGACCATCCCCAAAAATGGTGATAATTAACAATATCAAAATTAAGACCCTCTCTCTTGCCATAGATTTTAATAACTATTTCGCCATTGTCAAAAAAGAGTTGAAGTCCTTAGGATACATAGTATTAAACCATAGTAGAAAAGTAGGATTGTCAATGTTCAATATGTCCTCCAAATACGGAGAGGAGTCATTAAAGGCTTCAATTACATCTTCCTGAGTATCGGATGACATAGCCATACAAGAACAAATATGCGACAAGAAGTGCACAGTTTGTAACCATAGTGATATCAACAATTTGTCTATAAGCGGTAGTTCTATTTCTGACAAAATATTATCTAATAGGAAAACGAGTGCTTCACAATCTTCTTGGCAAGTCCACATAGTATCTAAACTGCCATTAGTAAAAAAACGCTTAGATATTCTTACAGGCCAAAAACGTAGTTTTTTCTCTGGTGAAAGTTTTTTGAATAAGAGCAAAAAGCTTGTCTTTGATAAGGTGATGTGGTAAGGTTGTATACAGTGTAGAGAAGACATAAGTACTTATACATGAAACTTCACGTTTATTACACATGTTATCAAGAAGGACTCCTGAATTTTTAATAGACCAAAATGAATTAATTAATTGATAAGTTTTAGCACAATATTGTTTAACGTGATCTTAAACGGCAGTAAGACAAAAAAAAAATCAATCGCGACATACCCTTTATTATTGCTATTAGGACAATATATGGCATTTTGGGGAGACTTCTTACAAGATACCTTTAATTTTAAAACAAATTTAAACATCTGGGCTACTCCTTTCTGTTACTAGATTGATAACTTTACAGATGCAATAGCCTATACTGTTCAAGTTCGCCGACATATTCTCACACAAAACAATTTAATTCGCCGAACAGAGTTTAAACGAATATGTCACAAATATCCTTTCCTTTTTATTGATTTGTGTTATCTTTGAACAGAAAAAACTTCAATAAATTTCATTTCCATGACTCAAGATTAGAAAGTTATCACTCGGCTAAACGTTTAAACATGTAATTGTTCACTTATCTTTGACTTCTTATTCCGTCAATCGATTCTCATAATAAAATCGCAATTATTTAAATAGAAATTGCAATATATTCAAATCGTCTTGATCTCGGTGGTTAATGCTAAAAATGTCACGGTTGACGTTTCGTGCTGCTTTGATCTTTACTTTGGTTCTTTTACGACAAAACTTTCAAAACTTACAAAACATCGGTAGATTGAGACACCACTATTTTGTTTTAATATGTCTTGATTTACTTTATTTTGTCCTAAATAAGTACACGTCCATTGCAAATATAGTGGGTATTACGTCATATGCGCTAACTTGACGTCCCATATCGAGTCAGAATCTGTACTCACCTGTACAAGTGCCGTGACCATCCTTCTAAATTATCATATAAATTCACATCTTAAAGAAAAACAACAAATAAAGGTGACATCGTGTCATAAAAATTCACATCTTAAAGAAAAACAATAAATAAGGGTGGCAACGTTTTTTTTGTTTTTTTGTAATTTTTGTAATTTTGCATTTTATTTCAGTTCAAAAAAATACTTTAAACAAACTATGACTATTCAATGACGTTCAACAGTATGAACACTTTGAAAACGTATTCGACTAAATACAGATTTTTCGCGGTATGTGGTTAAAATGTTTAATACGTATAGTTTGGTGCAAAACAAGTAAATAGGAAACAATATATACGAGTATATATCCATATATTATCTAATTCCTTGTATCCAGTATTTTCTTACCGTAATAACGTTGCATCTTCAATCAAACGGAACAGAAGTCTGAATTATCAGATCGCTTGTGTTACAGATCCTTAGATAGCATAAATAAGGACGAAATACAAATATACAGTGATTATGGATGTGTCTTGTACTTGTCAATATTGTGCTGAAAACTTGTATTGTAATTGAACTCGAAGTCAGTTTAATATTTAAACTGTCCCGTTTTATTGATACAATACGGCAAGAGTGAGGGTTGGTGCATCCTTAAAACCTGGTCTAAACCACAGCGACCTTTTTGCCACTGAATGTCCAAGTTATTAGTACCCATATTGGCAAACCTATTGTGTTTGTGGTGTCGAGTAATTTACATTTTTCTTGTAATTGTCGTTTGTGTTGTATGCGTGTTTTTGGTTAACGGTGTTCTGTGAAAGTTACACATCATGTTCATTGACATACTTTTACCAACGTATTTGTATATATATTTTTAACGTTGATTAATATGTTCTTCCAATTCCCTTTCAAATCAGTGTTTGATCATAATGTTCTTGATGCACTTTGATTGATACATTGATGCTTGTTTAAGCTTTATAAATCGGCGAATATATGTCAGCTTATTTTGCCGCTAATACATTATACAGTAACTGTTATAGAATGTATCTTGTTTATAATGAGTATTGCGCCAAGGAAAATAATTCTGTGTTGTTTGACATATGCTTATTTCTGAAATTATTTCTGGAATTAAGTTCTGACAAGTTTAGTTTTGTTTTGTTGATAACACATAACGAGGCAAAATTAATGTTTTGATGTTGATTTAGTAAGAAGTATAACAGTTGTCCGAATATTAGAAAATAAGTTCGCGAGGGAAATTACATGTAGAATGAATCAATTGTTCGAGGCGCTTGTTTCTCTTAAAAGGTTTTCAGCTTAAAATGATTTATTAAAATAATATGTACATTAATTAAATATCACTAGAACCGGATGTTTAGTCGTAAATAAGAATATCGCAGTTTTGAAATTGATTGAGAAATAAATACTTTACAGCAGAAATTTAAGAAATCTCAAATAACACATATAATGAAGTAAAAAGACAAACGACCCAAGCAAAAAATCTGAAACCCGTTTTCACATATTGTTATGGCAATATTAGAAGCAGCTGTTTGCATTCCTCAGGCACACTCATTCCAACTACACAGTTGCAAGATTTTCAGTGGGATGCATAATTTCGCAAATGTAAAAGTGTATCAACACTGGGTAGAGTTTATATGTTTCAATTTGTTCAAAATAAACATAGGTGGGATAAATGTGTCTGTATTTGATAATGCTGATATTGACAAGATTTGCAACACATATAATGCTCTATAATAAGATGATTATTCTGCTATAAGTCTGGTAAAGAACTTAGAACATTTTAAATGTTTTAAAATCATAAATAGTGGTTGCAATTAATATCGTTCAGGTTTTGATTTGCTTTAAATTACTCCAGTCTCATTTCACATTACTGCCGAGTCTATGACATATGTTCGGATGTTAAGGAGGTTCGTTCGTTAGTTTTCGGTATGCAAAGAGCAAGTACTATTGAATGTATAATTAAGAGAAGCAAAGAAAAGATTGAAAAAATCATAATGGTTAAAACCTCCCTAACACATCCTTTGGCAATAACCTGATTTCCGCTATGTAACAGCTTAGTTGTATTTATTATATGATTGTATTAATATATATGTCAAGAATTATAAAAAGATCGGACCGGGAAAGTAGAATTCAAGGAGGATAATCAACCACAAAACACAGAAACAAATACGCAAACAGACAAACAAGAAGGCAAAAAAATAATAAATACAAACGACATCAACAACAAATGGGTTGACAATAGGGCTACCGCCTTGGAACGGTCAGTGGCAAAGTAGGCCACTGGTTGTTTAAACCGGTTCTAGGGTGCACCAGACCTCACACTTACCCTGCTGTCATCCCATTAAACCAGGACAGTGTAAATAAAGAAATCCCCGCCATGATTTAATCTCTAACCAACAAGGAAGCATCAATAGGCAATATAAGTAAGACACAAATATGCTCGTGTAAATATAATACAAAATACAATAGCTTATAAAGCCACAATGAAGGTACTAAATGACTTGGCAGAAGCCAGAGCGGCAAGAGAATAAACCATTATGGGCACGACAGGAAATATCATAAACGAACATCAAACGCCACCGTCCCAATGGGCTTTAGGTAGGCGTCATCATAGAGTCCACAGCCCATCGTACAATTAAAGAGGATAGCATAGTGGCTAACTGTAAAAAGGTCCACCACCAAGCCTGCAGTACGTTGCAAAATTATAGGGTCATAACCTCTTTTGATAAACTGTTTAACAAGTTTAACAAAGATAGTATGAAAGTGATCATGACCAAGAATCTTACGAAGTTTGAAAATCACATCAACATAGAAGTTAGGTTGTGATATTCCTTGTCGTGGAAGAGTCCTTAAATTACTTTTATATTCGGAAAAAATATCAGCGTTACGATAAGAAACTTTTGCAAATGTTTTACGACGTTTATGGTAACGGTAACCCTGATTGAGTAGCTTTTTAGTTATACAAAGATTACGATTGTTAAATGTTAACTCGAGAACAAGCTCTTGAAAACAAATAAGTTGAGACACATACACCCCATAAGAAGTAGCTCGGGGAAAATCTCCATCCAAGTGGGGATAATTAACAATTTCAAAATTGTAATCATCCCTCTTGTCATAGATTTTTCTAATTATTTCACCATGATCTAAATCAAGACAAGAAGCGTTATTTTCAGATATATTAGCTTTGTTAAGCTGAAGTTCTTTAGGATAAATATCATTAAAAATAGTTGGAAAGAAAGGGTTGTCAATGTTCACTATGTCATCCAGATACCGAGAGGTGTCATTAAAGGCTTCAATAACATCTGACTATCCTCCTTGAATGCTACTTTCCATGTCCGATCGTTTTATATTTCAATAACATCTGTCTGGATATCTGGTGAAAGACTCAACATGAAATCTCTTTCATAGCAACATAAAAACAAATCTTCGACAAGTGGTGCACAGTTCGTACCCATAGGGATACTAACAATTTGTCTATAAACGGTGGTTCCATACGTGACAAAAATATTATCTAATAGGAAGATGAGTGCTTTACAAACTTCATAGCAAGTCAACATAGTATAATTGTCTTAACTGCCGTTAGTACAAAACGCTTTAATATTATTACATGCCAAAAATGTATTATTTTCTCTGGCGAAAGTTTTTTAAATAAGAGAACTTAGTTTGTCTTTAATTAGGTGATGTGGTAAGGTTGTAAGGCAAGGGATAACCTTTTCGGTATTTAATGACATTCACACTAGCGTTTGTTTAGTGCTGTGTAACGGCCGTAATAAGTCGCCCCGACTACAAATCAGTAGTGTTATTATTTACTGGTCGTTTGGGATCATCACTCCCTTTATGTGTTTTTTTTTAAGTAGAATGTCGCTTAACCCGGTTCTAGGAGGTGTGAAAGGTGTTGCATCTTATAATTACCTCTCATGAACAAACTCAATAAAAACCGAGTCTGCTACTTTTATCTCTTGTTTGGGTTTGTTGCTTTCAGGGGATCACCTTTTCAGTATTTGTTGACATTCACACTAGTGTATGTTTAGTGCTCTATAGCAGCCGTAAAAAGTCGACCCGGCTACACATCAGTATTGTTATTATTTACTGGCCCTTTGGGATCAGCAAGCCCATTCTGTGTTGCTTTAAAGTAGAATATCGCTGAAGCCGGTGCTACGAGGCGTGGGAGGTGTTGCATCTTATTATTACCTCTCATGAACAGACTTAATGAAATCGAGTCTGCTACATTTGTCTATTGCTTAGGTTTGTTGCTTCCAAGGGATCACCTTTTCAATATGTATTGTTAAAGAATATTATACAGCACTGTAACAAATACACAGATACTGGAAAACATTACTCAAGTCGAATGAAATTTGCCCTATAGTTTCCATTTATTAGTCCTTTCTACTTAACGGTTCTTTAATACTATGTGTAGTTACAGAATTAATATTAACTGCTGCTATTTTCAAATAAAACCCGTAAATGTTGTATTCAATTTATATCGTAATTCACATAACGAAACTTATTCTCAAAGGATGGATATTATAAGTCGTGCGAAAATCCTTATAAACACATAGCATCGTGTTATAAATACTTAATTAATAACAAAGCAGATATGAAAGTCGAGCAGGAAATATAGTTCAGAGAACACAGTCGACCAAAAACCACGCATTAACGCAACAACAATTACAATGATATTAAGAATCAAGACACGTGACATCACAGACTCTAACGCGTTTGACTATGGGCTACCAAGACTATGGACTACCGTCTTGGAACGGTAATACATACAATGGGGAACGGTTAGTACGCAGCTGAACAGAACGAGTCGCTGGATTTTTCGCTTTAATCCAATCAATGGGATTATGCCATTGACTGAAATCAATAGTATTCTTACACTGTTGTTGTTTTTTAAAATTTAACATGGCTTCCGAGAGTGTAATAAACCCATGACAGATAGTGTAAAACACGAGTGTATGATCTATGCAAATCGGGAAAGAATGACTGCGTTTGCACACAGTAAAACATGACATATATGCATGGTAACAGAACATATATCGTGTTTGAACTCTTATTTTATAAAATGCATGCAAGTAACGTAACATTTGGTTTACGGTGCGACCGCGTTACAGCTGTCACCATGTAAAGGCTAAATTGATTGGATTAGAATATAAGATAGAGATTCTAATATCATTGCATCCAAATTGTTTATAACTGTCAATAATAAACAGTCGTCACTCATGTAAAATCCTTCATATAACGCTTCAACAACAATCGTTGTATAAATTAAGACTTTTATTGGTATTGGCAAAGGTTCGTTTTCCTCAGTTTATTTTCCTCATTGCAAACATATGAAATGGTCGTATTCATTATTACATTCTCCTTCCTAACTTTGTCAAAAAAGAGTACGATAATGGACTTTTGGAGTCTCGATTTGATTGAGACTGTTCAGGAGCTGTAGTGAATATGCTAGCTACCGCTCACGCCCTTTAGGACTCACAACACTATTATCTCCCTTGAATACTCGTGCCCTACAGATGAAGGAGGTAGATGAAAAAACAAGTTCGCTTTTCTACATTTTACAGGATAAATTGATTTATCTTTACCAGGTTCTAAATCTACAGCATTTTAGGAAGAGATCACAGAAAAATGCATGTTGATATAAGATTTCTAGCTAATTCTGCCTCATTTTACACATCATGGGTCTAATCACCACGGGGTTGTATTTTTGTCTAAATTTTGATAGGTGTCATGCAAACATAAAATTAAAAAAAAGTTCAATCCGGTGAATATTTGTTAAATGTGTTTTAAATTGCAGATATTGGATCAATGAAGAATTTAAGCATAAATACAAGTTGCAAAATCTTTTTTATCTCTATACCACGAACAAAAACATTACAATGAGACCCTATAAAGAATTAATTGTGGTGTGAGACGTATAGCCCCGGGTTGAGCAGAACTCGATATTCATAAAAATCAACAGTACAGAATTTTAACCATCCCGAAGATGGCAAGCATGTGGCGATGGATATAGCAATATTTGTATCTGTATTTCATCCCCTATATCCAGCGGCGTATGGTCCCGGGATCTAATAAAATTGTATGCCCCGAAGAGCGAAATAAACAAAAAGGAATTTAGTTGGGAGCAGCGGTTAAGTAGCCTGCGTATCACAAGTAACAGCCAAAGACTAAATTAAAAAGCAGACAACATATCCTATGAGTGGTTAAACAATACCCAGAGCCGTTTATCGGCCGGAGTAGTGGAACCACCGAATCGAAAATTAAGTAAGAAAACAAAAGAAATTGAAAATGTACCACCGATCACTAATTATAAGTATCGAGCTCAGAGATCTCCAAAGATCGAATGAATAACAGTACTGATTGCAAGCGCATGGAGACGTTTTACTGCCCCCACACTGCACAAGCAACGCCACTGTGCTGTAAAAAAGAGTACGATAATGGACCTTTGGAAACGGCCGAGCACGACACATACGAAATGTCTCAGTCTCGGTTTGACTGAGACTGTTCATGAGCGGTAATGAAATATGCTAGTTATCGCTCACGCCGTCTAGCCCCGGGTTTAGCAGAACTCAATATTCATAACAAATCAACAGTACAGAATTTCAACCATCCTGAAGTAGACAAGCATATGGCAGTGTATATAGCAATATTTGTATCTTGATTTCATCCCCTATATCCAGCGACGTATGGTTCCAAGACCTAATAAATAGTATGCCTCGAAGAGCGAAATAAACAAAAAGGAATTTAGTTGGGAGCAGCGGTTATGAAGCCTGCGTATCACAAGCAACAGCAGAAATACTACATTAAAAAGCAGACAACATATCCTGTGAGTGGTTAAACAATACCCAGATCTTTTATCGGCCGGAGTAGTGGAACAACCGAATCGAAAATTAAGAAAGAAAACAAAATAAATTGAAAATATACCACCGATCAATATAAGTATCGGGCTCAGCGATCTCCAAAGATCGAATGAATAACAGTACTGATTGCAAGCGCGGGGAGACGTTTTACAGCCGCCACACTGCACAAGCAACGCCACTGTGCTATAAAAATGAGTACGATAATATACCTTTGGAAACGGCCGAGCACGACACATACGAAATAGTGCAGTCTCTGTTTGATTGAGACTGTTCAAGCGAATTTGTTCTATTTAGAGATGCCCTTTTTAATATCGACAAGCAATACACAGACGTAGCAAATTGCGCTTTTTAACCGAAATTGAAAATATATTTTGAGACAGTTTTAGTCTACAAAATATCAAACGTCGTTAGCTTGCTTATCTGAAACCTCGTTTACATTTGCGAGCAGGATAACAATCACATTAGTGAAGTAATGTCAGACTCAGTTTATTAAGGGACGCTTGAGAAAGACGTTCTAAGGATTTATTGATCACATACAAATTCAAATTAAAGTTGCACGCTAACATAAATGGCATCATCTAAAGATACATGAAACTCGAATAATATACGTTCCATTGACTTCTTTAAACGGTAACATGCGTATAGCATCGTATACATAGTACTTGTTAAATAGGCCCCACTATCGTTTCATTGTAGTTTTGTTTTAATCAGTGTCTCGTTAATAAAATATAAGTTTAAATCAATACCGCATTAACGTTCTAGAGCGTACGCTATGCTGTTATATGTATTCTTTCGAACGACTACAATAAAAGTAACTGATTTAATTTTAATATCAGCAATATCAAGGCCCGCAGGTCCGCGGTTTCAATGTTGTTGTTTTTTCATGTCCCAAAAACCAGGTTTTGATCTTTCACAATAAAAAACCGCTGGTCATATGTTATTTCTTATCTGACATGCATGTTTATGTACATGTATATGATACACCCTTTTTCGAGGAATTGAAAGCAATACAAACACATTCTCACAACGTATACGTATTGCCCATCTCTCAATATCAAGCGAAGACAATATGCAGCTTCAGTCTTGTTGGGGAATATTGTAAATAACATTATGTTTTAGTTTTCTTTAGAACGGAGTCTAATTATATACATTAAAACAATTTGCTTACATCTTGCAAATTTAAAAAGTATTATGATCTTCGATGATTGCTTTTAAAAATGAATGACGGCAAGGCAGTCATGTAAATCAGTTTTCGTTACACAAATTATTATCGCGGTCACTTTTGATACCGATAATTTACATGTGGCAGCATCAAAAGAAAGCAATAAGTTATTATCATATCACTAGGGAAATGAAACAGAAGAGCTCAAATTGCATGCAATATCCTAGGGTCGATAGAAGGAAACAGCTATGCAAAATGCCACGCGTAGAGACACAAATATGTTTAAGATTTTTAAACCCACTAACAGTATCTTCATCAATAACAAAAGCTTGGAATTATTTTGAATCAGTTCACGCACACATGATGTCAAGCTTGAAATGTCGTTTGTTAACAAGTGTGAATCCGTCAGTTATTAAGGGCCCTTGTTCTTATTCAGGTGCATTGACAAAATATCAAATATCGCAACACTACTGACAATATGTCAATTTTAGAACTTTACATGACGTATTTATTTTTCAGACTGCATGGCCCACCAGTGCGAATTTCTTTTCCAATTACATTAAAAGTAAATCAGATTTGTCTGCCTATTGATTGTCGAGATGATCAGGATTTATCCCAAAAGACAAACTTCTGATATAGGGTTTGATGAAGCATACATGGATCAATATGAAGAATACAACAGAAGACCATATTACCAGTAACAAATGCAAAAGGAGTCTTGAACTTTTACTGAGCAAGATAAAATGTGTATAAAAACACAACCTCGTTGCTATAGCTCTCGGGCATGTACTTTTACGCATAAGCGAGGTAATGAATACAGCTACTATTGTACACCGGAATATCCTACAGTAATATAACTTTATCCGCCCCAAATCGTTCAATAGTCTCTTAATATAGTATGAGTAATGTGTTATTTGGTGGCATTTAAACAAAACCTCTATCCCAGAATACCATTGGCTCAAACAACTTGAAATAATACCTGCATTGTACATTCGCAAGTTATATCAAAGAGAGTTTTAGCGCCTGCGTTTTAAATCGTGAGTTTCGGATACACAGGACTGGAAACAAGGAGGAATTCATGGCAGTATTACGACTCGTACTCGTTGTCCACAAGTCCATCGTGCTAACCTCAAGTCTCGGCCTGCCAAGACCGTATCATGCATATGTCTGACTTGCAGGTATCGGTCTGGATAAATAATTCCGATTAAAGCTGCCACTAGCGATTAACCGAATTTAGTCGTGCCTTTTCTCAGGTACATGGAGTCGACGTTTGCGTTACGTCATGTGGTAAATAAACGTACAACGTCAATTGTTGATGCACCAGTTACACATGTTGACGTCACTTGCTGCTTCTCATAAGTTAAAAATAAGAAAATAATTATATTAACTTGAAAACAAATGTTCTGAATATCTCATAGAATCTCTCAAAAGCTCGCCAAAATATCGACCTCAACGTAAGGGGCGATTTCAAACGTCATTTTCTCCCCAAGCGCTGGTTATGAATCGCGTTGCTTATCAGTAGAAATCAGAAGCCTGCCGGATGACCGAGACTAGCAAACCTCCATCACATGCATTCAAATTAAACAACAGTTGCTATTAATAAATGCTCTTTGTGTGTTTTCTTATAACTATAGATTTCGTTTATGTAAATATCTGATCGATTTAGTATTCAACAATTCGAAATCTGAACCTCGGCTGTTGAATGTTCCCCAACTACCATACCTTAAATGAGGGTTATTGTTATTATAACAGTGGAGCAATTAAAGTTTTAAGTAGGTAATCCAATTATATATTGTTAAACGTAATACAGGTTTTAGTGGTAAATGCATTTTCTATTCTGGAAAAAATACTATTTTTAAATCAGTTCAAAAATTAAAATAAAGATCATGTTCAGGCGTTGAGTGATGCAAATCGTATTTTAAATATTTAAATGTACATCTTCTCGATCGGTTAATATATTCTTTACGAAATTAGGGTCTGATGTTCTGGATATATCTACATGTATAAGATGCTGGAACAGTTACGGCATCGCAATAATTAATGTCACTTTCCATTTACTATAATTTATGTAATTCATTTGTTGGTGATTTTGTGTATTTGCAACGGATTTTATTTCTCTAGAAGACCTAATCATTTTGAAACGTTTTCATTTCCCAATTTAACTCTGTACTATTGTCGTATATTTAAAATATTCATATACACGCGTGTATGAAATATGTTTATGATATGTGTCGCCTTTCACTACGATCTACTATCTACGCGTTTTCTTTTATCTTATGTTATTGATGTAAAACAATATTTTTACAAATCACAACAAAATTACTAAACAATATGATTGCTGTGTTCATTGAATAAAGATAAAGGCCGTCACAAAAGAAATCTGCTTCAGCCTGGCAATGATGAAAGAAAACTCGTAAGATGATCAAAAACAATGAAAAGCCTGTGTTTGTGATGTCGTTTGCAATTTTTATTACTTTTGCCTTCTCGCTTGTTTGCGTGTTTTTTTATGTTTTGTGGTCGACTATCGTCCTTGAATGCTGCTTTCCCTGTCCGATATTTGTATCTTGCTTCGTAAAGTAAGAGAGTATGAGAGTGGACTTTGGAAACGGCCGAACACGATAAATATGAAATATTGCAGTCCCGGTTTGATTGAGACTGTTCATGAACGATAGTGAAATATGCTTGCTACCGTTCACGCCCCCTAGCTCCGGGTTGAACAGAACTCAATATTTATAAAAAAAATCAATAGTACAGCATTTTAACTATCCCGAAGATGGCATGCATATGGCGGTGGACATGCTGATAAAAAATAACTAATAAAACCGCTCCTATGTTTGCTAGTATTTTAGCTAACGTTTTTATTGATTATGATGGTTTTACGATAATTTCACGATGTTGTACTAATTCGCTTGATGTTTAGGAGTAACACAGTGAGATAAAACTCGCATTTAGCTTAATTCATTTTAAGAGAGCTTCTTTGATGTAATTAGATTTGTATGATTCAATTCTCAAGAGCAATTTTCTACTATAGCGAAATAAAGTATCTAATATACGGAATCAAACGTGCATTGGCTTGCACAATTAAAAGTGAGATATAATGGTTATTCTGAAGAAGCTAAAGGAGGGTACACATCTACATCACGCAACGGCAGTGATTGGTTAATGATTGGTTAACTCATTAAGCACGTTGCATACACAATCAACTTATACCGTTGTAAATGTGTTTAAAAGTGAACGCTTGATACGTTAAAAGCCATAAATAGGAATGAGTCAAGTGAACATATTTCACCAAACTACTGATGCCGCTAGCAATTATATCAATAAATATGAGAATACAATGCAAACATCATTGACATTAAGTGTTAATGTCTTAATGTCAATGCTAACTTGTTAATAACTACGACTTTATTTGCTGATAACGTCAAAAACGCGAAACATGTCTTTGCACCTCAAATTGTGTAAATATATAGTCCGTCATACCATACATTAACCTTGTGTGGAACTATATTATCAAATTAAAACTAGGGTTGCGTCTAAAAAAAACACACTTTATCATGATTTCTTCATAAATATGTAGTTTATGCGCAAGTTGGTGCCCTATTTATTTTGTGATGCTCATTAGATGTTAGAAATACTAGCATATCAACAAACATCGGTGATGTAGTGGTTATCACCAGGTCTTGGCCAGCAAATAAGCAAGGTCCCTGGTTCGATTCCCGCTACGGGATAAAATGAAATATATTCAGTTTAATAATATTTTATTGCTAAATATATTCGAATGCCATATTCATCAATTTGAATGTTACTTGTCCTTAGGCTAGCTAAAATTGTGATTTGTTGTCTTTTTGTTTACCTCTTTTTGATCATCCTGTAAGTTGAATAAATTATATGAGAAATATCTTTAGTGGTTTGCGTGACCCAGTGGAAAGCATGGTGGACTTGAAATATGGAGCAAACTTAAAAATGTGAACATGTGACAAAAATAAAATTTAAATCTGCCATCGTTAATGAGACAAATAGCGCCGGTTTTATGGGATCGGCCCTCTATTTGGAAATCGGCCCTCAATCTGGGACCGACCATTGATATAAGATTGAACATATATTTCGAAAAATGATCTTTCTGCCTATGTATATGGACATGTATATACCCGATCACGTCATAATCTGGTGAACACGAAATTACAAAGAAAGACGCCCCAACAACGAAGCATGTGATTTAAGCCCATGGTATATATATTTAAGAAGGTTCTTATCATTTTGTAACTGTATTCCGTCTTATCAACCGAACGAAAAGTTCGGGTGACGAGAGATATAGAGAATATCATATTAGTGACTGATTTCATCCAGTTTATCAGATGAGGCGGAGAAAGAAATGAAGCCAGGCCGAGGCTGTACCGAGGGTTTCATTTTGTTCATGCCGAACCTGATAAACAGGATGAGATCAAGCACTAACATGATATTCTATTGATTATGTTGATCGTTTAAAATCATTTAATTTACCTTTTTTCCCATTTCTTTCATTTCATTTCATCAAATATACCTTGACGTCATCAAAAGAGGTATTGACGGCATCAAAAGAGGTGCAACTGGCGGGATAGAAAAGTAACAGCCAAGATAAGATTTTATCTCAGTCACCTTGTTTTTCGGCAAAATTATACAGATCGACATGATAAATGGTGATTTCTCCGTCGTTTCTCCTTCTGACTGATTTTCCGTTGACGGGTTCATTCTGTAAAAATGAAAAGGTGTTAGGTCAATAATTTGAATTTTATCTAAATATATAGTTTGCTAAAGTCAGATCCGTAAATCAATGTCAATGTTATATGTTGTGTACATTCGTACAATAAAAACATTAAAGCAGCATTCTTGCTTTCAAGCATTTGAGTGGAACGCGACAGTTTTATTAAACCTAACACGTGTCGCACAGGAGATGTCATGATTTATAATTTAGTTTCAAATGCCATTAATATACTATACACTTCCATCGCTGTGAAGGCACTAAGTTAAGCTGTTCGATATGTATGTCTGTTTCAAAAACCCTTTCTTAATGCAAAGTACACATTTCCAGTTTCTTACCGAGATTTATTCTACAAGTTCGAAGTGGCCAATTTCCGTAACATCCCAAATCATTGCTGATAATATACGAGGGCCGTTCAAATATATTGTGGACATTTTTAATAGTTTATTCAAGTATATCATGTTATATGGCAATAAGAGTCCACAGTTTTACCTTCATATCAATACATATTATTAAATTATTTAAAACAGAACTCAAGAAATACTAGTGTTTACAACACCACTGTAACTGTATATTTGATGGGTGCACCTGTAAAATTGTAGGTGCACTCATAAAATTGTAGGTGCATCCATCAACTATATAAGTAAATCTATAAAATGTATAGGTGCACCTACAATTGTACAGGTGCACCTTTAAATATGGGTGCATCTGCACTGTTAATGAATAGGGTCAAAAGTATCGTCCAATCAATTCCTTGATTGACCCAAACAGAGTTTGTAGTTACAGGGTTAAATTAAAACTTGTTCAATATTTTATCACAACAATATACAATTCTACAATTGCAAAATGACATAATAATAATCCTTAATAATTATTTTAACCTTGTTTAATGAAATATATTCTTATCATGGACATATAAACTACTTTTTAAAATGTAATTATGACGTCGTTTTGAAAACCATCAACAACCTAACGTTAAAAATGATAAAATATGTTATAAATAGTAAACTAAATTGCTATGTAATAAGATATATTGTATTATTCATGGTTTGCATTAAATAAATAGTGTACATCATGTTTGACTAATCATGTTGTATACGTATATCACAGCTTCGGAAAGAGATCGTATGAATTCGATCGAGGTTAGCATAACTTTACAGAGTAATTAGAAACCAATAGCATAGTTATTCTAAAAGACATAATTATTTGCTATATATATATATATATATATCGGTATTCTTAACTTATTAGCACAAACATTTTGAAAATATGTAAGATTTTAAAATGTTAAGACTGTGTTTCAATTTTGTATTAACTGTTCTGTTTTACTAAAGTTTAATATTAATATAACATTTTAGTGTTCTGTGCTTTTTTCTGACGTCGTCAATTTCAACTTAAAAGCAAAGAAGATTAGTTATATTTATCACAGTTATCCTTGTTTAATGTTCTTAATTTCATAATTACAATTTTGGAATACCAGTGACAATGCAGCTTTAGTTTTGTGTATTTTTGCTGACGAAGTTCCTTTCATTTTTCTATTCCCGGAATGTAGTTATAAGATAGTCACATTTTGGACAGCTCCGTAGATGGGTTTCTCGCACTATAATATTTATCGCAAAGTAACAAGACATTTGGTTTAAATCATTTATTATGAGTTGGGCTACAACATATATGAGTAATGTAATTCATATCACCCCGGATAAATGTATATAATTATATATAAAACTATATATCATTTATTATATTCGTCCGGGGGATATTTTGCACACACCGGCATCAAAATAGTACATTTCATTTTGTACCTATTACTAATTGGATATTTGGTTTATAAATTGCTTACGTATTTCAGTATCGTGTATGAATTATTGAATTTATTTCTTATAAAATATACTTGCGCATCGTAGAACCAAAGTCTTACATTAAGCTAATATGGCATTGTTAGCGACTGGATAGTCTTAAGGAAACGAATACAATATATCATTACGGTAATGTGTAATGATACTGAACACACAACATACAAAGAAATATAAAAAGATCGGACCGGGAAAGTAGCATTAAGGAGGACAGTCAACCACAAAACACAGAAACAAACACGCAAACAGACAAACAAGAAGGCAAAAGCAATAATAAATGCAAACGACATCACAAATACAAAAGGGTTGACAATAGGGCTACCGCCTTGGAACGGTCAGTGGCAAAATAGGCCACTGGGGGTTTAAACCGGTTCTAGGGTGCACCAAACCTCACACTTACCCTGCTGTCATCCCATTAAAACAGAACAGTGTAAATAAAGAAATCCCCGCCATGATCTAATCTCTAACCAACAAGGCAGCATCACTAGGCAATATAAGTAAAACACAAATATGCTCGTGTAAATATAATACAAAAAAACAATAGCCTAGAAAGCCACAATGAAGGTACTCAATGACTTTGCAGAAGCCAGAGCAGTAAGAGAATAAACCATTAAGGGCACGACAAGAAAGATCATGGACAAACATCAAACGCCACCGTCCCAATGGGCTTTAGGTAGGCGTGAAAGATGCAAACGATTCAATCGTTGCGTCTCAAATGGTACAGCAAAAGTATCATTCAGGACAACAGTCAACCACAAACACACAAAGAAACAAAGAACAACTATATATAAAGATGAAGGCAAGTTAAGTCATCACAAATACACAAGGTTTGACAAAAAGGCCTCTTTGGGTTCAAATCAGGTTCTAGGGTGCACCAACAATGAGTATATTCACTCTTACCGGGTTCTAGGGTGCACCAAACCTCACTCTTACTAGGTTCTAGGGAGCACCAAACCCAACTCTTACCGTATTGCCATCCCAAAAAATGGGCCAATGTAAATAAATATATCCCCGCCAGGTTATAATCTCTAACAAACAAGGCAGCGTTAATAGGCAATATAAGTAAAACACATAAATTATCATGTATATATATTTAAGGAAGAAATAGGGATCGAACATCTTGACCGATGTCTGCACCATATTTTCTATTAAAATTTAATCTCGGATTAATCATGAAATAAAAAATAACAAAAGAACTTGATGCGTAGGTCATGGCTAATGTAATCGAGAACACGTGCCATTTTCTATCTAAATGTTATCGCAAATCTTCCATATTAGAAATCCAGATGTTTTCCCAAATGTGTTAACGTATTTTTAAGCCACGTTTATACAAAAAGCAACGTGAAGAACATGACGATCTCGCAGCGTAAGGCCTGTGACACATTTGCCGTGCAGCAATGCACCCTAACAAGACTGTTTTAACGTCTACGAGAGACTGTGTTGGAAAATAACCGCCCTAACCAAGGACGTTAACGTTTTACATTAATATTACGAGACTATTACTCTCATAGCTCAACGCTGTCACACCTCAGCAAAAAACTGCCGTAACAACCGAATATGTGCAAGGACCATTTTTAAGGATCTTTGCCCGGATAACGTAACGTAAGGCTTGATTTCGCTAACGAACGATTCTCTGACACTCGTATACTCGTTATATGACAGTCGGATTCACATGCAGATAGCAGATAGCAGAACTATATGAGAAATAAATACTGTGTATGGAAATAAAAGCGAGTTCGCAATAAACACAGAGTTGCGTTTCTTTTTTACTTATTAATAAGTATATAATATAAAAACAAGCCTAGAAAGCCACAAAGTAAGAACTCATTGACTTGGCAGAAGCCAGAGAAACAAGGGAACAAATCGATAAAGGTACGACAAGGCAATATTTAAGACAAACATCAAACGCTACCGTCCTATACGGATTTAGGTAGACGTCATCATAGGGTCCACAGTCATTGTACAATCAAAGAAGAATGCATCGTCGCGAACTGCAAATGGGTCAATCACTAAACATGCTGTACGTTGTAAAATTGATAAACTTTTTAACACATTTAATAAAGATTGTATGAACCTGATTATGACTAAAGATCTTCGATATTTGTAAATCATATCACCATAAACATCAGGTTGTGTTAGTCGTTGTCGCAGAATAGTTACTTAAATTACTTTTATATTTAAAACAGATCAGGGTTACGATAATAACGGTTAGCAAAGGTAGCCCTGCTGGAGTAACTTTTCAGTTACACGTCAAATGTTACGAATATTAAACGTTCTTACCACGACTACAAGCTCTAGAGAATCCAGTAAGTTGAGAACCATAGACCTCATAAAACGTAGCTCGGGGAACATCCATATCTAAATGGGGATAATTAACAATATCAAAATTAAAATCATCTGTCTTGTCATAGATTTTACTAATTATTTCGCCATTTTCAATAGAGAGATGTAAATCAAGAAAAGAAGCGACTGTATCAGAAATGTTAGCTTTCTTGAGTTGAAGTTCTTTAGGATAGATAGTATTAACCGTAGTAGAAAAGTAGGATTATCAATGTTCAATATGTCATCCAAATACCGAGAGGTGTCATTAAAGGCTTCAATTACATCTTCCTGAGTATCGGATGAAAGACTCAAGAAATATAAAAAGATCGGACAGGGAAAGTAGCATTCAAGGAGGACTGTCAACCACAAAACACAGAAACAAACACGCAAACAGACAAACAACAAGGCAAAAGCAATAATAAATGCAAACGACAACAGAAACACAAAAGGGTTGACAATAGGGCTACCGCCTTGGAACGGTCAGTGGCAAAGTAGGCCACTGTGGGGTTTAAACCGGTTCTAGGGTGCACCAAACCTCACACTTACCCTACCGTCATCCCATTAAAACAGGACAGTGTAAGTAAAATAATCCCCGCCATGATCAAATCTCTAATCAACAAGGCAGCATCAATAGGCAGTATAAGTAAAACACAATTATGCTCGTGTAAATATAATACAAAAAACCTATAGCCTATAAAGCCACAATGAAGGTACTCAATGACTCGGCAGAAGCCAGAGCAACAAGAGAATAAACCATTAAAGACACGACAAGAAAGATCTTAGACAAACATCAAATATGAAATCACTTTCATAGCAATATAAGAACAAATCTGCGACAAGAGGTGCACAGTTTGTACCCATAGTGATACCAACAATTTGTCTATAAACGGTAGTTCCATACATGACGAAAATGTTACCTTACTGGCAATGAGTGCTTCACAAACTTCTTGGCAAGTCAAGTGTCTAAACTGCCGTCAGTAAAAAAACTCTTTGATCTTATTACAGGCCAAAAATGTAGTTTTTTCTCTAGGTAAAGGTTTTTGAGTAAGAGCAAAAAGCTTGCCTTTGATAAGGTGATGTGGTAAGGTTGTATACACTGTAGAGAGAAGTCATAAGTACTTATAGATGATAATATTAATATAAACTATTGCAAATTGTATCAAGAAGGACTCCTGAAGTTTTAATAGACCAAAATAAATTAATCCCGGAGTTTTCATAAGTTTTAGCTCAATATTGTTTAACGTAATCTTAAACGGTAGTAAGACAGTAGGACAAAACGTTAACAAATTTAAAATCAAGCGCAAAATACCCTTTTGTATTTCTATTAAGACAAGAGATGTCATTTTGCAGACACTTCTTACAAGCTACCTTTAAATGTAAAACAAATTTATACTTCTTGGCTATTGCTTTCCATTACTAGATTGATAGCTTTACAGATGCAATAGCCTATATTGTGTTCAAGTTCACCGACATGTTCTCACACAAAACAATTTATTCGCCGATAGGAGTTTAAACTTATATGTTACAAATATCCGTCACTATTTATTGATTTGTGTTATCGTTGAACAGAAACTACTTTACATTACATTTCCACTGGGAGCTCGACTTTTAAGTGAGGAAGTGTCGATTCTTACGGATGGCGGGAGGTATACAATACTGGTTCTACCCAGGAAACGTGGGTGGTCTGCCTCCACCACAAAAACAAATCGACCGTCATAATATAACCTTACATATGTTGATATTGACATTAAACACCATACAAAACAAACAAACACAAATGTTCATTTCAAAGACGTGTATTATAGACTCAAGATTAGAAATGTATCACTCGGCTAACAGTTTAAACATGTAACGTTATGTATTGTGTGGATGGCGTGTTAAAGCATGCTGTTTTATTGTGCACTTATCTTTGGCTTCTTATTTCGTCAATCGATTCTCATAATAACAACGGAATTATTTAAATAGAAATTGCAATATATTTAAATCGTCTTGAATTCCGTGTTTAATGCTAGAATGTCACGGTTGACATTTCGTGCTGCTTTGATCTCTGCTTTGGTTCTTTTACGACACAATTTACAAAACATCGGTAGATTGAGACACCACTATTTTGTTTTAACATGTCGTATTTATTTTATTTTTGTCCTAAATAAGCACACGTCCATTGCAAGTATAGTAGGTATAACGTCATATGCGCTAATTTGACGTCACATATCGCGTCATATGCTGTATTCGCCCGTACCATTGCCGTGATTATCCTTCTTAATTATCATAGAAATTCACAACTAAAAGAAAAAAACAAACAAGGGTGATAACGTGTCATAGAAACTCACATCTTCAAGAAAGCCAACAAATAAGTGTGACAACGGGTTGTTGTAGTTTTTTGTGTTTTTGTTTATAATATTTACATTTAGTTCTGTTCAATACAATACTGTACACAAACTATAACAATGCAATGACTTTCAACAATATGAACACAGTGAAAACGTATTTAACTAAATACAGATTCTTCACAGTATGTGGTTAAAATGTTTAATACATATAGTTTGGTGCAAACAAAGTAAATAGTAACAATGTATACATATCCATATATTATCTAATTCCTTGTATCGAGTATTTTCTTACCGTAATAAAGTTGCATCTTCAATCAAACTGACCAGAAGACTGAATTATCAGATCGCTTGTGTTATATATCCTTAGATAGCATAAATAAGGACGAAATACAAATATACAGTCACTGTGGATGCGCATTGTACTTGTCAATATTATGCTAAAAATTTGTATTGTAAATGAACTCGAAGCCAATTTAATATTTAAACTGTCAGGTTTTATTGGGATGGCAATACGGCAAGAGTGAGGTTCATGCATCCTTAAAACCTGGTCTAAACCACAGGACCTTTTATGTTTGTGGTGTCGAATACTTTACATTTTTCTTGTAATTGTCGTTTGTGTTGTATGCGTGTTTTTATTTAACGGTGTTCTGTGAAAGTTATATATCATGTTCATTGACATACTTTTACCAACGTATTTGTATATACATATACATGGGTAACGGTTATTAACATGTTCTTCCCATTCCCTTTAAAATCAGTATTTGATCGTAATTTTCTTGATAAACTTTGATTTATACGTTGATTCTAGTTTAAGCTTGATAAATGGGCGAATAAATGTCAGCTTATTTTGCCGCTAATGATGCATTCATATCTTCATTGGTAAAGAACTTGTATAATCTCGGCTTTATCTGATTAAATGTGATTAGAACTAACGAAGTAAGTGTACATCTCCAAATCACATTATACAGTAACTGTTATAGAATGTATCTTGTTTATAATGAGAATTGCGCCAAGGAAATTAGTTATGTGTTGTTTGACATTTGCTTATTTGTGTATTAAGTGCAGACAAGTTTGGTATTGTTTTGTTGATATTGATGTGGGAAAACACATAACGAAGCAAAATCAATGTTTAGATGATGGAGGAGAATGAATCTATTATATCTGAATGTTCGAGGCGCTTGTTTCAGCCAAAGGGTTTTCAGCTTTAAATTAGCTATTTTAATAATACGTACATCAATTAAATATCACTAGAAACGGATGTTTAGTCGTAAGAATATCATAGTTTTGAAATTGATTGAGAAATGAATAGTTTACAGTCAAATGGCAATGTAAAATCATTGTTCCTGGAACAGCAGAAATTTAAGATATCTCAAATAACTTCAGTTAGTCTGAATGATTTGCTATAAACCTTTCCGAATGTCTTAATTTACGTTTTTCCAACAAATTAATGCCATTTTTGGATACAAATTCTACCCAAAAAAATGTTTGCGTTTATTGTTTTTATTCTCAACCAATATTGAACGGTAAATATGTTTGTTTTACCACTAAACATATCTGATTCACTGATTTACAACTTATTTAGGTATTAGTCGAAGTTGTATGATAAGTGAATAAAAGCTTTTCAAATTAGTTGAAACAAACGCCCCAAGCAGATAATCTGAAACCCGTTTTCACATATTGTCATGGCAATATTAGAAGCAGCTGTTTGCATTCTTCTGGTACAGTCATTCAAACTATAGAGTTGCATGCTTCTCAGTGGGATGCAGTGCTTAGTTTCGCAAATGTATAATTCTCATATTTGCAAGATTTGTAACACATACTATGCCTTATAATAGGATGTCTGCTATAAGTCTGGTAAAGAACTTTAGAACATTTTAAATGTTTAAAGTCGCAATAGTAGTTACAATTAATATCGTTCAGGTTTTCATTTGCTTTAAATATCTCCAGTCTCTTTTTAATTTACTGCCGAGTCTATGGCATATGTTCGGATGTTAAGGAGGTTCGTTCGTTAGTTTTCGTTATACAAAGAGCAAATACTATTGAATGTATAATTAAGAGAAGCAAAGAACAGATTGAAAAAAGCATATTGGTTAAAATCACCCTGACACATTCTTTGGCAATAACCTAATTTCCGCTATCAATTATATGAAACTATTGTATTATATCATCAAATATATTCAAACGTGCAGTTGTATAAAGAATTATTACAACACTGTTTGATGCGTTAAGTGCTTCCTCACAAAATCATTATATCGACACTTAGTCTAATTACCAAGTACGCCGTGAGAATATTTACTTTTTCAATCACTAAACTTAAGTGGAAATGCAAAATGGACTAGAAATCCTTTGAGATTTTATATTTCAGTGTTCACACAATAAACATTAGTTGTACCGTATATTAATTGATTGTGTTCGTCAATATGAGATAAAATCATATAATTATTCACTTTTTTCTAAAAACAGGGCTTCCTTTGCATACTTGTGCCACATTTACAACTGAAACTGCTACTGAGCGCATGATAATCTTGAACCATCACAGTATGTAAACATTGTTTGACAGGAGTGTACGAAATTAATATCAGCAAATATACGATTCTCCATGCAATTCACGTATAAATAAAAATCACTAAAACTTACTTGATTGAAAACGGTGATAATGTGTGCGTGACTTTGGTTGGTTGCATTCTGTAAATACGAACATTCTGTTAATCATATTCTTCAATACGATTTAAAATGATCAATTGTAAACGAAAACAGTGATCATTACATTGCAACTTGAGTAAATAATGATAAAGATGATCCTTTGAGAGCAACAAACACAACTCAGAGAATAAAGCAGCAGACTCGGTTTTATTGAGTCTGTTCATGAGAAGTAATGAAAGAAGCAACACCTCTCACGCCCCTAGCACCGGCTTAAGCGATATTCTACTTCAACGCCACCCATATTGGGCTCGTTGGTCCCAAAGGAACATTAAAAATAACACTACTGATTCGTAGCACGGGGAGACTTTTTACAGCCGCCACACTGCACTAAACGAACGCTAGTGTGCATGTCAATAAATACTGATAAAGATGATAGACATTATAAAAAAACAGTTCTCTTCAGAGCACGAACCCGCACTCTAAAGAAATATTGGCATGTATTGCTCGATAATCATACCAGAACCATGGCAAACAACGTCTACACTTCTAGGATGAAGTAACGGGACATTATCACAGCTTTTGATGCGATCGCATGTTTAGAAGAGACACAAACAAAAGGCTTAACCTAGCATTGATCTATATTGGAATACAAGTTATTGCAATGTGTGATCATGTTATCGGCGAATTAAACAAAGCTATGTTTGGTTGTTGTGAAAACAATTGTACTCGTGCTGATTTCATCTGAAGGTTTCGAACTGTTAGTTAAGGTGAATGCATGTTATAATGCACACTTCCTGTTTTTCTCTGCCCAGGTTGTATAAATACCACTTATTGTTAGGCGCTCCAGGCTGCTTAGAGTTTGACCTGGCCTGAAGTGGAAATACTGGAGCTTAGCCCGCTACATACTGTTGTCATGGTAGAGCAACTGTAGTCATCATGTAAATGTGGAACGAGTCAGTTTAGCATTCACACAGAGCAGCCATACATGACATAGAACATGTATATACTTGCCAGGCAGTGTAAGACAGTACAAACATAAAAGGATTGACAAAAGTGAGTGTAAACGTAGATATGTTGAATCTTCGGTCTACATTACTTTCCTCTGGTTGACAATACTCACTGTTAGACTCACTGGGTTGCAATATGTATGTAGTAATAACCTAGATACATAGTTCTGACATATACCAAGATGGTATTAAAAATCTATAAAAGTAGATATAAAAGTCGACCAGGAAATGTACATTCAAGCACCATAGTTAATATGTCAGACAGGCAATTTAGAGATATTTTAGTAGGGAGTTGATGAAATGTGTCACGAAATTGTATGTTCTGGGTATAAACCAATTAGAAAATACTTCTAAATCCAGATAGTAATGACAAGTCAATAGATTAATGAATATATCGCACGGAAAAGAGCAATCCGTATTGGGTGTTGTATTTTTTTGTTATGGAAGACAATAATGAAAAACATGCGACATGTTCTAATGTCGATATAGTCGTATTTACTTCGAATACACTTTAAAGCATTTCTGAAAACGTGTTGCTTACATTGATGTTTTTTAATTTGTTATATAAATATAATTATGTAAACCAGAGTTTTTGTGCAGCAAGTGCCTGTGCCGTCCATTCAATATTGTTTCGTAGCATGGTCTGTACAAGTTGTTGATTTCAATATATGATCATTATGTATATAACTAATATACAAATACTAGTAGTATGTCTAATAATACAATCAGTCCACGGCTTTAGCACATATTCCAAAAACAGTTAATTGAAAAAGCTCCAATAAATAACTACAACTGTATACCCAGTAAATGTGTATACACACATATATATACGTGTATTAACAATGTATATCTCGTTCTAAAGATTTTTTTTTTTTTTTTTAACTTAGTTAATCGTTAACATGAACCATTGCATATATAGCTGTTTCAATTAGATTACAACTGTCAAGTCAATGTAACACTTTACTCATGTATTTATTTTAAATCCAATGAGAGTCTCAAAACAATGTTCGGATAATTGCATATAGTAAAGTAATATTTGTAGTTTCTTTTGTGATATCATATCTTGCCTTTTATCATGTTTATTCATATGTGTAATTATTGTTTGTTTCTGCGCGTGTCTTGGGTTGACTTTGTCTCTAGAATTCTGCATTTCCTGTTGACTTTTATATCTGCTTCTGTAAGATACCTTTAGCTTATACCGTGGTTTCCATTATGTATTTATAAATCAGTGCATTTAAATAATGATGTCTTATTTTGCCTTTTATTCATTTTTATATATATTTGTTCTTTGTTTCTGTGTGTGATTGTGGTTGACTGTCGTCTTGAATACTACTTTTCCTGTTCGAATTTTATATCCTTTATATCTTTCTTTAGTTTGTTGAACAGAATGTTGGATTTCTTCTGAATATGTGATTCCCTCAGGACATACTGAAGCCAATGGTTTGAAACAAATTAAGTATATCATCATTTGCTAAGAAAGCATTGCTAAATATAGTTATTGCTTTTGATTTATAACATTTCTGTCATTTAAGGTCGAACCGTACCATTTGATCGATCAATATAACTATACAGTGATATGTCTCCATTAACTTAGAGCTAAAAGTATTAATGGAGTAACGTCTTCTGGAAGCTTCGTTCACCTCTTACATTGTGGATATGTGGAATAAACAAGAGCCGTCTTCCGTGAGAACCTGCAAATATGGCATTTCTACTCGAGGAAATAAAAGTAATATTTACGCTAATTTTCAATAAAATAAATGAAACGGAAATGTGTCGTTAAATAAGCCGGTGCTAGGAGTCGTGGGAGGTGTTGCATCGGAAAATAACTCTCAAGAACAGACTCAATAAAACCGAGTCTGCTACTGATCTCTCTTGTTTGGGTTTGTTGCTTCCAAGGGATAACCTGTACGGTATTTAATGACATTCACACTAACGTTTGTTTAGTGCTGTGTGGCGGCCATAAAAAGTCGCTCCGCTTACAAATCAGTAGTGTTAATATTTACTGGTCATTTGGGATCATCAATCCCTTATAATACCTCTCATGAACAGACTCAATAAAAACCGAGTCTGCTACTTTTATCTCTTGTTTTGGGTTTGTTGCTTCCAAGGGATCACCTTTTCAGTATTTATTGACATTCACACTAGTGTTTGTTTAGTGCTCTATGGCGGCCGTAAAAAGTCGCCCCGACTACACATCAATAATGTTATTATTTACTGATCCTTTGGGATCTTCAAGCCCATTCTGTGTTGCTTTAAAGTGGAATATCGCTTAAGCCGGTGCTAGAAGGCGTGGGAGGTGTTGCATCTTATAATTACCTCTAATGAACAGAACTTAATAAAATCGAGTCTGCTACATTTGTCTATTGTTTAGGTTTTTGCTTCCAGGGATCACCTTCTCAATATTTATTGTTAAAGAATATTATACAGCACTGTAACAAATACACAGATACTGGAAAACATTTCTCAAGTCGAATGAACTTTGTCGTATATTTTATATTTTATTCATCCTTTCTACTTAACGGTTCTTTAATACTATGTGCCGTTACAGAATTAATATTGACTGCTGCTATTTTCAAATTAAAACCCATAAATGTTGTATTCAATTTATATCCTAATTCACATAACGAAACATATTCTCAAAGGATGGATATAGTCGTGGGAAAATCCTTATAAACACACAGCATCGTGTTATAAATACTTAATAACAAAGCAGATATAAAAGTCGAACAGGAAATGTAGTTCACAGGACACAGTCAACCAAAAACCACGCATTAACGCAACAACAATTATAATGATATTAAGAATCAAGGCATCAACGCGTTTGACTATGGGCTACCAAGACTATGGGCTACCGTCTTGGAACGGTAATACATACAATGGGGAACGGTTAGTAAGCAGTTGAACAGAACGATGTTTCGCTTTAATACAATCAATGGGATTATGCCATTGACTGAAATCTATAGTATTCTTACACTGTTGTTGTTGTTTTATAATTTAACATGGCTTCCGAGAGTGTAATAAACCCATGACAGATAGTGTAAAACACGAGTGTATGATCTATGCAAATCGGGAAAGAATCACTGCGTTTCCACACAGTAAAACATGAAATGTATGCATGGTAGCAGAACATGTATCGTATTTGAACTCTTATTTTATACAATGCATGCAGGTAACGTAACATTTGGTTTACGGTGCGACCGTGTTACAGCTGCGATTCATGTCTGCCGTCATTGAAACAACCATCTCTCATGCAAATTTGCACCATGTAAAGGGTACATTGATTGGATTAGAATATAAGATAGAGAGTCTAATATCATTGCATCCATACTGTCAATAATAAACATCCTTACTCATGTAAGATCCTCCATCTAACGCTGCAGCAACAATCGTAGCATAAATTAAGACTTTTATTGGTATTGGCAAAGGTTCATTTTCCTCAATTTATTTTCCTCATTGCAAACATATGAAATGGTCGTATTCATTATTACATACTCCTTCCTATCCATGTCAAAGAAAGAGTACGATAATAGACCTTTGGAAACGGCTGAGCACGACACATACGAAATATTGCAGTCTCGGTTTGATTGAGACTGTTCATGAGCGGTAGTGATATATGCTAGCTACCGCTCACGCCACGCCCTCTAGCCCCGGGTTGAGCAGAACTCAATATTCATAAAAATCAACAGTACATAATGTTAACCATCCCGAAGATGGCAAGCATATGGCGGTTGATATAGCAATATGTGTATCTGTATTTCATCCCCTATATCCAGCGGCGTATGGCCCCAGGATATAATAAAATTGTATTCCCCGAAGAACGAAATAAACAAAAAGGAATTTAGTTGGGAGCAGCGGTTATGAAGCCTGCTTAGTACAAGTAACAGCCACAAGACTAAATTAAAAAGCAGACAACATATCCTATGAGTGGTTAAACAATATCCAGAGTCTTTTATCGGCCGGAGTAGCGGAACCACCGAATCGAAAAGTAAGTAAGAAAATAAAAGAAATGGAAAATGTATCACCGATCACTAATTATAAGTATCGGGCTCAGCGATCTCCAAAAATCGAATGAATAACAGTACTAATTGCAAGTGCGGGGAGACGTTTTACTGCCGCCACACTGCACAAGCAACGCCACTGTGCTGTAAAAAAGAGTACGATAATGGACATTTGGAAACTGCCGAGCACGACACATACGAAATATTGCAGACTCGGTTTGATTGACACTGTTCATGAGCGTAGTGAATATGCTAGCTATCGCTCACGCCCTCTAGCCCCGGGTTGAGCAGAACTCAGTATTCATAAAAATCAACAGTACAGAATGTTAACCATCCCGAAGATGGCAAGCATATGGCGGTGTATATAGCAATATTTGTATCTTTATTTTATCCCCTATATCCAGCGGCGTATGGTCCCAGGGTCTAATAAAATTGAATGCCCCGAAGAGCGAAATAAACAAAAAGGTATTTAGTTGGGAGCAGCGGCTATGAAGCCTGTGTATCACAAGTAACAGCCAAAAGACTAAATAAAAAGCAGACAACATACCAACGAGTGAGTAAACAATACCCAGAGTCTTTTATCGGCCGGAGTAGTGGAACCACCGAATAGAAAATAAGTACGAAAACAAAAGAAATTGAAAATGTTCCACCGATCATCAATTATAAGTATCGCGCTCAGCGATCTCCAAAAATCGAATGAATAACAGTACTGATTGCAAGCGCGGGGAGACGTTTTACTGCCGCCACACTGCACAAGCAACGCCACTGTGCTGTAAAAAAGAGTACGATAATGGAGCTTTGGAAACGGCCGAGCGCGAAACATACGAATTATTGCAGTCTCGGTTTGATAGAGACTGTTCATGAGCGGTAGTGAATATGCTAGTTACCGCTCACGCCCTCTAGCCCCGGGTTGAGCAGAACTCAATATTCATTAATATTTTAACCATCCCGATGGCATATGGCGTTGTATATAGCAAAACTTGTATCTTTATGTAACAGCAAAAAGACTAAATTAAAAAGCATATCCTATGAGTTTTTAAACAATACCCAGATCTTTTATCGGCTGGAATAGTGATACAACCGAATCGAAAATTAAGCTCAGCGATCTCCAACTGCGCTATGAAAAAGTGTACGATAATGGACCTTTGGAAACGGCCGAGCACGACACATACGACATATTGCAGTCTCTGTTTGATTGAGACTGTTCAAGCGAATTTGTTCTATTTAGAGATCCCTTTTCAATATCGACAATCAATATACAGACGTAGCAAATTGTGCTTTTTAACTGAAATTGAAAATATATTTTGAGACAGTTTCAGTCTACAAAATATCAAACGTCATTAGCTTATCTGAAACCTCGTTTACATTTGCGATCAGGATAACAATCACATTAGTGAAGACAATGTCAGACTCAGTTTATTAAGGACGCTTGAGAAAGACGTTCTAATGATTTATTGATCACATACAAATGCAAATTAAAGTTGCACGCTAACATGAATGACATCATCTAAATATACATGCAACTCGAATAATTTACGTTCAATTGACTTCTTTAAACGGTAACATGCGAAAATCATCTTAGACATAGTACTTGTTACATAGGCCCCACTATCGTTTCTTTGTAGTTTTGTTTTAATTAGTGTCTCTTTAATAAAGTATAAGTTGAAATCAATACCACATTAACGTTCTAGGGCTTACGCTATGCTGTTATATGTATTCTTTCGGAAGACTACACTAATAGTAACTGATTTAGTTTTCAAGCGCATATTGATATATTAAATAAAATATTCCCAGTGGGTTTATTTTGTACTAGATCAATTACTGGTGATCGGGACACTTTAAGATCAGCAATATCAAGTCAAGGAACGCAAGTCCGCGGTTTCAATGTTGTTGTTTTTTTCATGTCCCAAAAACCAGGTTTTAATCTTTCACAATAAAACCCCGCTGGTCATATGTAATTTCTTATCTGACATGCATGTTTATGTACATGTATAATATGATACACACTTTTTCGAGGGCTTGAAAATAATACAAACACATTCTAACAACGTATATGTTTTGCCCATCTCTAAAAATATCAAGCGAAGACAATATGCAGCTTCAGTCTTGTTGGGAATATTGTAAATAACGTTATGTTTTAGAGTTCTTTAGAACGGCATCTAATTATATACATCATAACAATTTGCTTACATCTTGCAAATATAAAAAGTATTCTTCGATGATTGCTTTTAAAAATGATGACGGCAAGGCAATCATGTAAGTCAGTTTTCGTTACATAAATTATTATTGCGGTCACTTTTGATACCGATATTTTACGGCATGTAAATTGATGCATGTAGCAGCATCCAAAGAAAGCAATAAGTCCATTATTATATCACTAGGGAAATGAAACAGAAGAGCTCAGATTGCTTGTAATATCCAAGCGTTGATAGAAGGAAACAGCTATGCAAAATGCCACGCGTAGAGACATATATGTTTTAAGATTTTTAAACTCACTAACAGTATCTTCATCAATAACAAAAGCTTCGAATTATTTTGAAGCAGTTCACGCACATATGATGTCAAGCTTGAAATGTTGTTCGTTAACAAATGTGAATTCGTCAGTTGTAAAGGGCATTTGTTCTTATTCAGGTGCCTTGACAAGAGATCAAATATCAGAACAATACTGACAATATGTCAATTTTAGAACTGTACATGACGTGTCTATTTTTCAGACCGCATGGCCCACAAGAGCGTATTTCTTTTCCAACTACATTAAAAGTAAATCAAATTTGTATGACTATTGATTGTCAAGATGATCAGGATTTATCCCAAAAGACAACCTTCTGACATAGGGCTTGATGAAGCATACATGGATCGATATGAAGAATCCAATGATAATGGACCTTTGGAAACGGCCGAGCACGACACATACGAAATATTGCAGTCTCGTTTTGATTGAGACTGTTCATGGGCGGTAGTGAAATATGCTAGCTACCGCTGACCATATTACCAGTTACAAATGCAAAAGGAGTCTTGACATTTTACTTAGCCAGATAAAATGTGTATAAAAAACACAATCTCTTGGCTATAGCTCTCGGACATGTACTTTAACGCATAAGCGAGGTAATTAATACAGCTACTAGTGTACACCAGAATATCCTACGCTTAATATGCGTTAGAGCGGTAGAAGCTTGGCTACAGTAATATAACGTTATCCATCCCAACTCGTTCAGTAGACTCTTAATGTATCACTATTAATGTGTTATTTGGTGGCATTTAAACACAATCTCTATCCCAGAATACCATTGGCTCAAACAATTTGAAATAATACCTGCAGTGTACATCCGCAAGTTATATCAAAGAGAGTTTAAGCGCCTACGTTTTAAATCGTGAGTTTCGGATACACAGTACTGGAAACAAGGAGGAATTCGTGGCAGTATTACGACTCGTACTCGTTGTCCACAAGTCCATCGTGCTGACCTCAAGTCTCGGCCTGCCAAGACCGTATCATGCATATGTCTGACTTGCAGGTATCGGTCTGGATAAATAATTCCGATTAAAGCTGCCACTAGCGATTAAACGAATTTAGTCATGCCTTTTCTCAGGTGCATGAAGTCGATGTTTGCGTTTTGCCATGTGGTAAATAAACGTACAACGTCAATTGTTGATGCACCAGTTACACATGTTGACCTCACTTGCTGCTTCTCATAGATTAAAAATAAGAAAATAATTATATTAAATTAACTTTGAAAAATAAATGTTCTGAATATCTCATAGAATCTCTCAAAATCTCGCCAAATAATCTACCTCAACGTAAGGCGCGATTTCAAACGTCATTTTGTCCCCAGGCCCTGGTTATGAATCGCGTTGAAGAAATCAAAAGCCTGCCGGATGATCGAGGCTAGCAAACCTCCATCACATTCAATCAAATTAAATAACAATTGCTATGAATAAATGCTCTTTGTGTGTTTTCTATAACTATAGATATCGTTTATGTAAATATCTGATCGATTTAGTATTCAACAATTCGAATATGAACCTCGGCTGTTGAATGTTCCCCATCTACCATACCTTGAATGAGAAAGATTGTTATTATAACAGTGGAGCAATTATAGTTTTACGTAAGCAATTCCAATTATCTATTATTAAACGTAATACGGGTTTTAGTGGTAAATGCATTTTCTATTCTGGAAAAATACTATTTTTAAATCAGTTCATAAATAAAAACAAAGACCATGTTCAAAACACGTTTTGCCGTTGAGTGATGCAAATTGTATTTTAAATATTTAAATAATCATCTCGATCGGTTAATATATTCTTTACGAAAGTAGGGTCTGATGTTCACGCCCACTAGCTCCGGGTTAAGTAGAACTCAATATTAATAAAAAACAATCAAAAGTACAGAGTGTTAACCATCCCGAAGGTGGTATGCATATGCTGATAAAAATAACTAATAAAACCGCTCATGTGTTTGCTAGTATTTTAGCTAACGTTTTTATTGATTATGATGGTTTTACGATAATTTCACGATGTTGTACAAATTCGCTTGATGTTTACGATTAACACAATGAGATACAACTCGCATTTAGCTTATTTCATTTTTAAGGAGCGTCTTTGATGTAATTAGATTTGTGTGATTCAATTCTCAAGAGCAATTTCTACAATTTAATAGCGACATAAAGTATTCAATATACGGAATAAAACGTGCATTGGCTTGCACATTTAAACGAAGTCACATGTTCTGAGATATAATGGTCATTCTGAAGTAGCTAAAGGAGCGTACACATCTATATCATGCAACGGCAGTGAATGGTTAACTCATTAAGCAAACTGCATACACAATCAACTTATATCGTTGTAAATTTATTTAAAAGTGTATGCTTGATACGTTGAAAGCTATACATATGAATGAGTCCAGTGGACATATTTCACTGAACTTCTCATGCCGCTAGCAATTATATAAATAAAAATGAGACTTCATTGCAAACATCATTGACATAAAGTCTTAATGTCTTAATGGCAATGCGAACTTGTTAATAACCACGACTATATTTGCTGATAACGTCAAAAACGCGAAACATATCTTTGCCGTTATGACGTTGTGTTAACCTTGGTGTCATATTAACATGGCATTTGTTAACAAGTGCCGTGTTCCCGCGCCAGGAAATAATGTTCAAATTGACCCTTGTTGTTGGAAAAATAAGCCCCGTTTGTGGGATTTTGGAATCGTCACCCGATCTGGGACGACTTTCGATCTGATGGATGCTTGCCTTCTTCAGAACACGAGCACATGGCCCCCATATTTGCAATCATGAGTTCTCTCCATACTAAGATAATGGGACTATTTGAGAACAGGAAACATTTAGTAAATGTTACTGTAATAAAAACTAACATATTTGCAAACACCTCAAATTGTGTAAATATATAGTCCGTCATACCATACATTAACATTGTGTGGAACTATAGTATCAAATTGAAACTAGGGTCGCGTCTAGAAAAACACACTTTATCTAGATTTTTCATCAATATGTAGTTTATGCGCAAGTTGGTGCGCTATTTATTTTGTGATGCTCATTAGATGTTAGAAAAACTAGCATATCAACAAACATCGGTGATGTAGTGGTTATCACCAGGTCTTGCGAGCAAATAAGCAAGGTCCCTGGTTCGAATCCCGCTACGGGATAAAATGAAATATATTCGAATGCATATTTATCAATTTGAATGTTACTTGTCCTTAGGCTAGCTAAAATTGTGATTTGCTGTCTTGTTGTTTACCTTTTGTGGCTCATCCTGAAAGGTTGCATAAATTATATGAGAAATATCGTCAGTGGTTTGCGCGGCCCAGTGGAAAGCATGGTGGACTTGAAATATGGAGCCACCTTAACAATGTGAATATGTGACAATTTTCTTTTTAAATCTGACAAAGTTAATGAGGCAAATCGGCCGGTGGTATGGGATCGGCCCTCGATTTGGAGATCGGCACTCAATCGGGGACCGACCATTTATATAAGATTGCACACATATTTCGAAAAATGATCTTTCTACCTATGTATATAGACATGTATATACCCGATCTCGTCATAAACTGATGAACATGAAATTACAAAGAAAGACGCCCCTACAACGAAGCATGTGATTTAAGCCCATGGAATATATATTTTTAGGAAGGTTCTTATCATTTTGTAACTGTATTCCGTCTTATCAACCGAACGAAACGTTCGGGTGACAAGATATATAGAGAATATGATGTTAGTGACTGATCTCATCCAGTTTATCAGGTGAGGCTGAGAAAAAAATGAAGCCCGGCCGAGGCTGTACCGAGGGTTTCACTTTGTTCGTGCCGAACCTGATAAACTGGATGAGATCAGGCACTAGCATGATAGTCTATTTATTATGTTGATCGTTTAAAATCATTTAATTTACCTTTCTCCATTTCTTTCATTTCATCAAGTATACTATGACTTCATTAAAAGAGGTATTGACGTCATCAAAAGAGGTGCACCTGGTGGGATAGAAAAGTAACTTCCGAGATAAGATTTAATTCAGGCACCCTGTTTCTCGGCAGAATTATACAGATGGTGATTTCTCCGTCGTTTCGTCTTCTGACTGATTTTCTGTTGACGGGTTCACTCTGTAAATATGAAAAAGTGTTAGGTCAATAATTGATTTTTATCTAAATATATAGTTTGCTAAAGTCCGATCCGTAAATCAATGTCAATGTTATATATGTTGTCTACATTCGTACAATAAAAGCATTAAAGCAGCATTCGTGTTCTCTTTGAAGCATTTGTGTGTATCGCGACAGTTTTATTAAACCTAACACGTGTCACATAGCAGATGTCATGATTTACAATTTCGTTTCAAACGCCATTAATTTACTATACACTTCCATCGCTGTGAAGGTACCAATGCTGTTAAGTCGATATGTCTGTCTGTTTCAAAAACCCTTTCTTAATGCAAAGTACACATTTACCAGTTTCTTACCGAGATTTATTCTACAAGTTCAAAGTGGCCGATTTTCGTAAAATCCCAAATCATTGCTGATAATATACGAGGGCCATATATATTCAAATATATCGTGGATATTTTAATAGTTTATTCAAGTATATCATATTATTTGGTAATAAGGGTCTATATTGTCACCTTCATATCAATACATATTATTAAATTATTTAAAACAGAACTCAAGAAATACTAGTTTTTACAACACCACTGTAACTGTATATTGTACGGGTGCACCTGTAAAATTGCACCTGTAAAATTGTAGCTGCAATCATAAAATTGTAGGTGCATCCATAAACTATATAAGTGAATCTATAAAATGTATAGGTGCACCTACAATTTTACAGGTGCACCTTTAAATATGGGTGCACCTGCACTGTTAATGAACAGGGTCAAAAGTCTCGTCCAATCAAAGTCATTGTTACAGAATTTGAAGTTACAGAGTTAAATTAAAACTTCTTCAATATTTTATCACAACAATATACAATACTACAATTGCAAAATAACATAATAATAATCCTTAATAATTATTTAAAACTTGTTTTATGAAATATAAGCTTACCATGGACATATGAACTACTTTTTAAAATGTAATTATGACGTTGCTTTGAAAACCATCAACAGCCTAAAGTTAAAAATGATGAAATATGTTATAAATATTAAACTTAATTTCTATTTAATGAGATAATTGTATTATTCATGGTTTGCATTAAATAAATAGTGTACATCATTTTTGGCTAATCATGTTTTATACGTATATCACAGCTTCGGAAAGAGATCATATGAATTCGATCGAGGTAAGCATAACTTTACAAAGTAATTAGAAGCCAATAGCATAGTTATTCCAAAAGACATTATTGTTTGATATATATATATATATATCGGTATTCTTAACTTATTAGCACAAACATTTTGAAAATATATAAGATGTTAAAATGTTAAGACTGTGTTTCATAATTGTATTAACTGTTCTGTTTTATCAAAAGTTAATATTAATATAACATTTTAGTGCTCTGTGCTTTTTTCTGACGTCGTCAATTTCAACTTAACAGCAAGGAAGATCTACTTAGTTATATTGATCATAGTTGTCCTTGTTTAGTATTTTTAATTTCATAATTGCTATTTTGGAATAACAGTGACAATGCTGCTTTAGTTTTGTGTATTTTTGCGACGAAGTTCCTTTCATTTGTCTATTCCCGGAATGCAGTTATAAAATAATCACGTCACATTTTGGACAGCTCCGTAGATGGGTTTCTCGCACTATAATATTTATCGCAAAGTAACAAAACATGGTATCGATATTTGGTTGAAATCATTTATTATGAGTTGGGCTACAACATATATGAGTAATGTAATTCACATCACCCCGGATAAATGTATATAATTATATATAAAACTATATATGATTTATTATATTCGTCCGGGGGATATTTTGCACACACCGGCATCAAAATAGTACATTTCATTTTGTACCTATTACTAATTTGATATTTTGTTTATAAATTGCTTACGTATTTCAGTATCGTGTATGAATTCTTGAATTTATTTCTTATTAAAATATACTTGCGCATCGTAGAACCAAAGTCTTACATTAAGCTAACATGGCATTGTTAGCGACTGGATAGTCTTAAGGGTGGCCACTGCTGAGGTTTTGGATTTTTGCACTTCCGGAAATTTACATTTGTTATATTTCAAAAATTATAATAAAACTGGAAAAAATAATTATACAGTAACAAACTAATGCCCACTAGGGATATTTTAGTGCAAAAAAAATTAATTTTTTTTAGAATTTTTTTTGACCTCACATTTTGTGCCCAAAATTGACAATTTTTAACATAAGCCAAAATGGGGGGTAGGGGTACAAAAGATGGTATTTCTCAAAAACCGTTTAAGATATTCACTTAATTTAAACTTTATTACAAAGACATGTGTTAGGATATACAGAGACAGCAATAAAAAGTATTGTTTCTATTATTTGTTACAGACCTATGCCGTTATATGTCAGAGCTCGTCGAAATCTAAAAAAGCACATTTCTTTCTCAGTTTTTATTGAATATCTTTCTTATATGCACACCGACCCCCAATTTTTATTTTTTCATTCTAAAACTCAGGTCTTGTATATATTGTAGACAAAATATCTCAAAACGTTTACTGTTCCTTTATCATGAAAAATTGACTGATCACAAATTTAAAAATGCAATTTATAGTAAACTGGGTGGGGTAATGACAAGGGATGTAATACTTTTTCAGATGGTGATAAAAATACCACAACCCTTAATTTTTCGTCCTAAAGTATGAACTATTCCATTAAAAAAGACGGAAAATCGATACCTGTTCTGCAAACCACACTACACACACATATGTTGCCATACACAATTTGCAGCTGATTCAGAATTTAAAACCACACTGTGAGAGTGTATTACTAAAGATTAATTTTGCGAAAAAGCTAAATCACCGACCCATCATTATTTTTCAAGAAACTAACTAGTAATATGTTAGTCTTCATAAAAAACAGGGAAATTAAAAATTCTTACTGTTCTGATATTCACCAGAGGGCACCCTTAAGGAAACGAATACAATATATCATTACGGTAATGTGTAATAATACTGAACACACAACATACAAAACCGTGAAAGATGCAAACGATTCAATTGTTGCGTCTCAAATGGTACAGCAAATGTATCATTCAGGACAACAGTCAACCACAAACACACAAAGAAACAAAGAACAACTATATATAAAGATGAATAAAAGGCAAGATAAGTCATCAAAAATACACAAGGGTTGACAAAAAGGCCTCTTTGGGTTCAAATCAGGTTCTAGGGTGCACCAAAAATGAGTATACTCACTCTTACCAGGTTCTAGGGTGCACCAAACCTCACTCTTAGTAGGTTCTAGTGTGCACCAAACCTCACTCTTACCGTATTGCCATCCCAAAAAATGGGTCAATGTAAATAAAGATATCCCCGCCAGGTTATAATCTGTAACAAACAAGGCAGCGTTAATAGGCAATATAAGTAAAATACATACAGTATCATGTATATATATGTAAGGAAGAAATAGTGATCGAACATCTTGACCGATGCCTCCACAATATTTTCTATTAAAATTTACTCTCGGATTAATCATGAAATAAAAAAATAACAAAAGAACTTGATGCGTAGGTCATGGCTAATGTAATCGAGAACACGTGCCATTTTCTGTCTAAATTGTATCGCAAATCATCCATTATTAGGAATCCAGATGTTTTCCCAAATGTGTTAACGTATTTTTAGCCCCCTTTATGCAAAAAGCAACGTGAAGATCTCGCAGCGTAAGGCCTGTGACACATTTGCCGTGCAGCAATGCACCAGAACAATACTGTTTTAACGTCTACGAGAGACTGTGTTGGCAAATAACCGCCCTAACCAAGGACGTTAACGTTAAATACATTAAAATTACGCGTATATTACTCTCATAGGTCAACGCTGTCACACCTCAGCAAAAAACTGCCGGGCATGTTATAACAACCGAATATGTACAAGGGACATTTTTAAGGATCTTTGCCCGGATAACGTAACGTAAGGCTTGATTTCGCTAACGAACGATTCTCTGACACTCGTATACTCGTCGGATTCACACGCAGATAGCAGAAATATATGAGAAATCAATACTGTGTACGGAAATAAAAGTATTGCTTTAAGTGAGTTGCCAATGAACACAGAGTTGCGCTTCTTTTTTCCTTAAGTATATAATATAAAAAACAAAAGCCTAGAAAGCCACAAAGTAAGAACTCAGTGACTTGGCAGAAGCCAGAGAAACAAGGGAACAAATCGTTAAAGGTACGACAAGGCAATATTAAAGACAAACATCAAAATATACCGTCCTATACGGATTTAGGTAGACGTCATCATAAGGTCCACAATTTGCCCAGTCATTGCATAATCAAAAAAGAATGCATCGTCGCGAACTGTAAATGGGTCAATCACTAAACATGCTGTACGTTGCAAAATTGATAAACTTGTTAACACATTTAATAAAGATTGTATGAACGTGATTATGACCAAGGATCTTCGAGATTTGTAAATCATATCACCATAGACATCAGGTTGTGATAGTCTTTGTCGCAGAATAGTTACTTAAATTACTTTTATATTTGAAAAAAAATAAGGTTACGATAATAACGGTTAGCAAAGGTAGCTCTGCTGGAGTAGCTTTTTAGTTATATAAATGTTACGAATATTTAAAGTTCTTACCACGACTACAAGCTCTAGAGAATCCACTAAGTTGAGAACCATAGACCTCATAAAAAGTAGCTCGGGGAACATCCATATCTAAATGGGGATAATTAACAATATCAAATTAAAATCATCTGTCTCGTCATAGATTTTACTAATTATTTCGCCATTTTCAATAGAGATATGTCAATCAAGAAAAGAAGCGACAGTATCAGAAATGTTAGCTTTCTTGAGTTGAAGTTCCTTAGGATAGATAGTATTAACCATAGTAGAAAAATAGTTTTTATGATGTGGTAAGGTTGTATATAGTGTAGAGAGAAGTCATAAGTACGTATAGATGACAATATTAATATAACATATTGCAAATTGTATCAAGAAGGTTTCCTGAAGTTTTAATAGACCAAAATAAATTAATCCCGGAGTTTTCATAAGTTTTAGCACAATATTGTTTAACGTGATCTTAAACGGTAGTAAGACAGTAAGACAAAAAGTTAACAAATTGAAAATCAGTCGCAAAATACCTTTTTGTATTGCTATTAAGACATGAGATGTCATTTTGCGGACACTTCTTACAAGCTACCTTTAAATGTAAAACAAATTTAAACATCTGGGCTTATGCTTTCCATTACTAGATTGATAGCTTTACAAATGCAATAGCCTATACTGTGTTCAAGTTCGCCGACATATTCTCACACAAAACAATTTATTCGCCGATAGGAGTTTAAACTTATATGTTACAAATGTCCGTCCCTATTTATTGATTTGTGTTATCGTTGAACAGAAACTACTTTACATTACATTTCCACTGGGAGCTCGACTTGTAAGTGAGGAAGTGTCGATTCTTACGGATGGCGGGGGGTATACAATACTGGTTCTACCCAGGAAAAATGGGTGGTCTGCCTCCGCCACAAAAACAAATCGACCGTCATATATAACCTTACATATGTTGACAATGACATAAAAAACCATACAAAACAAACAAACAAAAAAGTTCATTTCCAAGACGTGTATTATAGACTCAAGATTAGAAATGTATCACTCGGCTAACAGTTTAAACATGTAACGTTATGTATTATGTGGAAGGCGTGTTAAAGCATGGTGTTTTATTGTGCAATTATCTTTGGCTTCTTATTTCGTCAATCGATTTTCATAATAACAACGGAATTATTTAAATAGAAATTGCAATATATTTAAATCGTCTTGAATTCCGTGGTTAATGCTAGATGTCACGGTTGACATTTCGTGCTGCTTTGAACTTTGCTTTGGTTCTTTTACGACAAAATTTACAAAACATCGGTAGAATGGGGACACCACTATTTTGTTTTAATATGTCGTATTTATTTTATTTTTGTCCTAAATAAGCACACGTTCCATTGCAAGTATAGTGGGTATATCGTCATATGCGCTAACTTGACGTCTCATATCGCGTCATATGCTGTATTCGCCCGTACCAATGCCGTGATTATCCTTCTAAATTATCATAGAAATTCACAACTTAAAGAAAAACAACAAACAAGGGTGACAACGTGTCATAGAAACTCACATCTTCAAGATAGCCAACAAATAAGTGTGACAACGGGTTGTTGTAGTTTTTTGTGTGTTTTTTTATAATTTTTACATTTATTTCTGTTCAATACAATACTGTACACAAACTATAACTATGCAATGACTTTCAACAATATGAACACAGTGAAAACGTATTTGACTAAATACAGATTCTTCACGGTACATGTTTACATGTTTAATACGCATAGTTTGGTGCAAAAATGTAAATAGGAAACAATATATACATGTCCATATATTATCTAATTCCTTGTATCGAGTATTTTCTTACCGTAATAACGTTGCATCTTCAATCAAACGGAACAAAAGTCTGAATTATCATATCGCTTGTGTTATAGATCCTTAGATAGCATAAATAAGGACGAAATACAAATATACAGTGATTATGGATGTGTATTGTACTTGTCAATATTGTGCTGAAAACTTGTATTGTAACTGAACTCGAAGCCAATTTAATATTTAAACTGTCCCGTTTTATAGGGATGACAATACGGCAAGAGTGAGGTTCATGCATCCTTAAAACCATAGCAAACCTTTTATGTTTGTGGTGTCGAATACGTTACATTTTTCTTGTAATTGTCGTTTGTGTTGTATGCGTGTTTTTTTATACGGTGTTCTGTAAAAGTTACATATCACGTTCATTGACATATTTTTACCAACGTATTTGTCTATACATGTTTAACGGTTATTAACATGTTCTTCCCATTTCTTTTAAAATCAGTATTTGATCGTAATGTTCTTGATAAACTTTGATTTATACATTGATGCTAGTTTAAGCTTGATAAATGGGCGAATTAATGTCAGCTTATTTTGCAGCTAATGATGCATTCATATCTTCATTGGTAACGAAAGTGTATTATCTCGGCTTTATCTGATTAAATGTGATTAGAACTAACTAAATAAGTGTACATTTCCAAGTCACTTTATACAGTAACTGTTATAAAATGTATCTTGTTTATAATGAGTATTGCGCCAAGGAAAATAGTTCTGTGTTGTTTGACATTTGCTTATTTGTGTATTATGTGCAGACAAGTTTGTTTTTGTTTTGTTGATATTGATGTGGGAAAACACATAACGAGGCAAAATCACTGTTTTGATGTTGTTTTAGTATTAGAAAATTATTACCCGAGGGAAATTATATGGAGAATGAATTTATTCTATCTGAATGTTCGAGGCGCTTGTTTCAGCCAAAGGGTTTTCAGCTTTAAATTAGCTATTTTAATAATACGTACATTAATTAAATATCACTAGAAACGGATGTTTAGTCTTAAGAATATCATAGTTTTGAAATTGATTGAGAAATAAATAGTTTACAGTCAAATGGCAATGCAAAATCATTGGTCCCGGAAAGCAAAAATTTAAGAAATATCAAATAACTTCAGTTAGTCTGAATGATTTGCTATAAATCTTTTAATTTACGTTTTACCAACAAATTAATGCCATTTTTGGATACAAATTCTAAAAAAAAATGTGTGCGTTTAGTGTTTTTATTCTCAACCAATATTGAACGGTAAATATGTTTGTTTACCACTAAACATATCTGATTCACTGATTTACAACTTATTTAGGTATTAGTCGAAGTTGTATGAAAAGTGAATAAAAGCTTTTCAAATTGGTTTAAACAAACGCCCCAAGCAGAAAATCTGAAACCCGTTTTCACATATTGTCATGGCAATATTAGATGCAGCTGTTTGCATTCTTCTGGCACAGTCATTCCAACTACAGAGTTGCACGCTTCTCAGCGGGATGCAGTGCTTAATGCTAATGTATAATGCTCATATTTACAAGATTTGTAACACATACTAGTCCGTGTAATGAGATGTCTGCTATAAGTCTGTTAAAGAACTTAAGAACATTTTAAATGTTTAAAGTCGCAATAGTAGTTACAATTAATATCGTTCAGGTTTTCATTTGCTTTAAATTTCTCAAGTCTCTGTCTACTTTACTGCCGAGTCTATGACATATGTTCGGATGTTAAGGAGGTTCGTTCGTTAGTTTTCGTTATACAAAGAGCAAGTACTACTGAATGTATAAAGCAAAGAAAAGATTGAAAAATCATAATGGTTAAAATCACCCTGATACATCCTTTGGCAATAACCTGATGTCCGCTATGTAACAGCTTAGTTGTATTTATTATATGAAACTATTGTATTATATCATCAAATATATATGTTAAAAACCTGCAGTTGTATAAAGAATTATTACAACACTGTTTGATGCGTTAAGTGCTTCCTCACAAAATCATTATATCGACACTTAGTCTAATTACCAAGTACACCGTGAGTATATTTATTTTTCATTCACTAAAATTAAGTGGAAATGCAAAATGGACTAGAAATCCTTTGGGACTTATATTTCAGTGTTCACACAAGGTACGTTAGCAATAAAGAATTAGTTGTACCGTATATTAATTGATCGTGTTCGTCAATATGAAATAGATCATATAATTATTCACTTTTTTCTAAAAACAGAGCTTCGTTTGCATATTTGTGCTATATTTACAACTGAAGCTTCTACTGAGCGCATGATAATTTTGAACTTTCACAGTATGTAAACATTGTTTGACAGGAGTGTACGAAATTAATATCAGCAAATATACGATTCTCCGTGCAATTTACGTATAAATAAAAATCGCTAACACTTATTGATTGATACGACGCGAAAACGGATATAATGTGTGCGTGAGTTTGGCTGATTGCATTCTGTAAATACTAAAATTCTGTTAATCATATTCTTCAGTACGATTTAAAATGATCAATTGTAAACGAAAGCAGTGATCATTACATTGTATTTTGAGTAAGACGTTATGAAAAAAAGTTCTCTTCAGAGCACGGACCCGCACTCCAAAGAAATATTGGCATGTATTGCTCGATAATCTTACCAGAACAAAAGTAAACAACGTCTACACTTCTAGGAAGAATTTTCGGCACATTACTACAGCCTTTGATACGATCGCATGTTTAGAATCGCATAGTACATACATTCTTATTTGCGTCGAAATAAAAGGATACGTCGAGGAAAGAGTTGTATCACTCTGAAATATATTTATCACGACACAGTTAACAAGAAAAAATCACTTCAAAACCGTTTATCAAAATTTATTCCAGGTGTTCAGGTCATAGAATAATGAATATTTGCCCATTTAAAGTGTAGTTCTAATCACGGTTTCTTAAAATACCCGTGGTTTAATATTCCTTAACCGAATTACGAGTTGGTAAATCTTAATTCGACGCTCAAGATTTGAGTTTTGACATGGATGTTGGACGTTTGGACCAACGAACCCAATATATGTGGCTTTGAAGTAGAATACCGCTTAAGCCGGTGCTAGGGGGCATGAGAGGTGTTGCTTCTTTCATTACTTCTCATGAACAGATTCAATAAAACCGAGTCTGCTGCTTTATTCTCTTAATTGTGTCTGTTGTTCCCAAAGGATCACCTCTTCGCAAGGCTGATTGGATTACATTTCAATCTCTTTGCGAGGAACAATTAAGGCCTTCCGTTTCCGAGGATGTCGAAAACGCAACTATTCCTTTTACCAAAACTCTTCATGATATAGCTGATCAAACTATTCTAAAAACCTCGGCAAATCCAAAACGCCCACTTAAACCATGGTACGACGATGACTGCAAAAAGGCAGTCAGAGATCGTAAAGCTGCATTAAATAATTTTAACTTGCGGCCAACTCAAACAAATTTAGATAACTTTAGAGTTTTTCGTGCCGTCGTACTATTAAGGATAGCAAGAGGAAATCCTGGAGATCTTACGACTCTAGGCTGAATTCTCGCTCATCTCTTAAGAAGACATGGGACATGGTCCGGAAAATAAGTGGTAAAAGTAATTCTAGTTCTGTAAATCATCTTAAAATAGATACTGGAGATATAACATCTGTCATCTATTACAAACACTTTGGCAGAAACTTTTTCAAAAAAGTCTTCTTCTGAAAATTGTCAACCAAATTAACAGAAGAAGCTGAACTTCAAGTCGAAAAACTTGGAAAAATACAATAAACTATTCACTCTCAAAGAACTTCGAGAGTCCGTAAAAAAAGGCTCATGATACATCAGCTGGTCCTGATGATATCCATTATCAATTATTAAAACATTTCCCTGAATCCTGTCTCTCTACCCTTCTTGATATATTTAATAAGGTTTGGGTGACGGGAAACTTCCCCGATTCTTGGCGGGAAGCAATCGTTATTCCAGTCCCCAAACCTGGGAAGGATCATACGGACCCAATAAATTATCGCCCAATCGCTTTAACGAGTTGTATATGTAAAACCATGGAACGAATGATTAATGCGAGACTCGTTTGGAGTCCAACAAACTAATAACAAAGTATCAAAGTGGATTTCGGCGCCAATAAGGCACAATAGACAATCTCATTCGATTTGAATCGTTTATTAGGGAAGCTTTCATAAAACAGAACATCTAGTCGGTGTATTGTTTGACTTGGAGAAAGCTTATGATACTGCATGTAAATGTAATTTTCAACGTTTGATTGTGAAATAATTAGATGAAAATTACTTTCCCTTGATATAAACGTATTCATAGGTGGCGTTGCAGTTAGTGCACGTGCAACGCACAAAGGAATGTTTCAGGCATTCAGTCAAAGGTACGGCCGACTATAGACGTAAGAATTTATTTTAAGGAAATTAAAAGGTTTAAGTGAATTTGTAATACATACTTTAATTCAATATATTGAATTGGTTTATGTTTTGAAGTTTTGCATGGTTCATGCAAGTTGTTTATAATAACACTGGATTCAGAAATTCAGAATTAGAATTGAGAATAACTGGACTCAGAAGTAGATGTATATGAATGCAAGTCGTTGGACTCAGAAGTAGATGTATATGAATGCAAGTCGTGTGACTCGGGGTTAAGAAGTTTTGTAGATTTATTGGAGAGTCACTTGATTCAGGATTACATGTGCCTGACTGGGAGTCACGTGACTCGGGTCAGAGAATTGTAAAATAATTATTGTGAGATGTAATTGATGTTATAATAACAGTTGATATAACTTTAAGATTAGTAAGGTGTTCAGATAAATGATGTTATTGAGATGATGATTTAAATTTAGATTGTATGTGCTGTAAAAGTATTGTGAATTATATGTAGAATTGAGTCACTGGATTCAGAAATATATTTGAGAGGCATTGGACTCAAAAGTAGAACTTAGAGTCACTGGATTCAGAAATATAATTTAGAGTCACTGGATTCAAAATAGAATTGAGTCACTGCACTCAAAAGTAGATGTATGAGTGCGAGTCGTGTGACTCAGGGTTAAGACGTTTGTAAATATAATGGAGAGTCACTTGACTCAGGATTAGATGTGCCTGACTGGGAGTCACGTGACTCGGGGTCAGAGAATTGTAAATTATTTTTGTATTTCGGGGCAAGTTGTATTATATGTTATAATAACAGTTGATATAACATTGAGATTAGTAAGGTGTTCATATAAATGATGCTATTTAGATTGTAGTGTTGTAAAAGTATTGTGAATTATATGTAGAATTGAGTCACTGGATTCAGAAATATAATCGGGAATCACAGGACTCACAAGTAGAACTATAATTTGGAGTCATTGGATTCAAATAGAATTGAGTCACTGGACTCAGAAGTAGATGTGCGAGTCGTGTGACTCGGGGTTAAGACGTTTGTAAATCTAATGGAGAGTCACTTAACTCAGGATAAGATGTGCATTACTGGGAGTCACGTGACTCGGGGTCAGATAATTGTAAATTATTTTTGTAAAATTATCATTACGAGTCATTGGACTCGGGGCAAAATGTATTTTATGTTATAATAACAGTTGATATAACATTGAGATTAATAAGGTGTTCAGATAAATGATGTTATTGAGATGATGATTTGAATTTAGATTGTATGTGTTGTAAAAGTATTGTGAATTATATGGTACGTACAGTCGGTCAGTCCTGCGACTTACACCAAAAAAATATAAATAGTTGTGTTTTGTCGGTCAGTCCTGTGACTCCATGCCATCTTCGAGATGGTTAAAATTGTGTACTATTGATTTTATTAATATTGAGTTCTGCTCAACCCGGGGATAGAGGGCGTGAGCGGTAACTAGCATATGTCACTACCGCTCATGAACAGTCTTAATCAAACCGAGACTGCAATATTTCGTATGTGTCGTTTTCGGCCGTTTCCAAAGGTCCATTATCATACTCTTTTTTTACACCAAAAAAAAACCATATAAATAGTTGTGTTCTATATTTTCTCTCATATGAGTAGCGGATGATTAAGGGAAGTACGGTATTATGAATGATCTTCATAACCTTGGTCTTAGAGGCCGATTACCCATTTTTATAGAGAAATTCTTAGATGATAGACAGTTTCGTGTCCGAATGGGTTCAACCATCTCTGATATTCATGAACAGGAGATGGGTGTTTCACAGGGCAGCATACTCTCTGTCATGCTTTTTAATATAAAGATTAACAGTATAGTAAAATGCATCAATCCAGGTGTGGATTGTTCTCAATATGTAGACGACTTTGTTATATGTTATCGTGCAAAAAACATGAATACAATTGAGAGACAATTACAACAATGTCTCATCAAAATTCAGACCTGGTCTGATGAAAATGGTTTTAAATTTTCTTAATCTAAAACCAATTGTATGCACTTTTGTCAACTACGCAAACATCATGACGACCCTCATCTAACGCTGGGCGGTTCACCTTTACTAGTAGTGGATGAGACAAAATTCCTAGGTCTTATTTTTGACCGTATATTAACGTTTATACCACACCTTAAATACTTGAAGGCCAAATGCATTAAAGCTCTTAACTTACTTAAAGTTGTTGCAAACACTAATTGGGGAGCAGATCGAAAAGTCCTCTTATCAGATCCAAGCTGGACTACGACTCCATAGTATATGGATCGACTCGCAAGTCTTACTTGCAGATGCTCGATCCTATACATAATCAAGGATTACGACTCGCCTTAGGAACCTTTCGTACATCACCAGCCGAAAGTCTATATGTTGAAGCTAATGAACCATCGTTGTCTCATAGACGGGACAAGTTAGCCCTTCAGTATACTATTAAATTACAATCTAACCTTTCAAATCCAAAATTCGATACTGTTTTTAATCCTAATTATGAACCTCTTTTTGATCGAAAACCGAAGGCCATTCGGCCATTTGGTCTTCGTATTAAACCAAAATTAAGAGTCAATGAAATCGACATAAATTTGATTGCCAAGTACAAAGTACCGCAACTTCCACCGTGGACTTTGGAAACACCAACAATTGTTTTTGATCTTTGTAATAATAACAGATCCATTACAGATCCTACTATCTTTCAAAGCAAATTTAATGAAATTAAACCGAAATACAGTAACTTTCAACATATATACACAGATGGTTCTAAAGACAGAGACAATGTAGCTGCAGCAGCTGTTGTTCACAAACATAGCATAAAGAGCCGCCTGCCTGACAAGGCCTCTATCTTCTCAGCTGAACGTAATATTTGCTGATTCCCTTTCATCTCTTCAAGCACTGGGTAATATGAAACATGATAATCCAGATGTGCTTCAACTTTTAGAAAAGTAAAATTTTCTTATAGTCGATAATGTTATTATTTTCTGATGGCTTCCAGGCCATGTAATAATACGTGGTAATGATATAGCTGATAGTGCTGCTGAGGCAGCAATAGGTTTACATATATATAATACAAAATTACCTTATACTGATTTTAAAAGTTGTATCAACACATATATCCGTAACTCTTGACAAGCCGCTTGGGACTTGTCTGTGAACAATAAACTCCATTCCATTAAACCGTTACTCGGAGAATGGCGTCATTCTAGTAGACCCATTCGTCGAAAGGAAGTTATCAGGGTCAGGATAGGGCATACACGCTTGTTTACAAGCCCGTTGACGGGCATTTGTTGATTTACATATATACATAGTTTATATTGCTACCATATCATCCCTTATTTGTAGATAGTTTTATCTTTATACGTTTACATTATTTTTAATTACTTCTTCATTCTTTCATGATTCATCGGTTTTTGCGCACAATATGACCTATTTATGTGTAGACGTGCCATAAACCACCATTCATTCATTCATTATTTATCAGTATTTATTAACACTCACACTAGCGTTTGTTTAGTGTAGTGTGGCGGCTGTAAAATGTCTCCCCGTGCTACGAATCAGTAGTATTATTTTTACTGGTCCTTTGGAACCAACGAGGTCAATATAGGTGGCTTTGAAGTAGAATACCGCTTAAGCCGGTGCTAGAGGGCGTGAGAAGTGTTGCTTCTTTCATTACTTCTCATGCACAGACTCAATAAAACCGAGTCTGCTGCTTTATTCTCTTAATTGCGTTTGTTGCTCCCAAAGGATCACCTTCATCAGTATTTGGATATTGTGAAAACAATTGTAGTCGTGCTGATTTTGTCTGAAGGTTTCAAACTGTTAGTTAGGGTGAATGCATGTTATAATGTACACTTCCTGTTTTTGTCTGCCTTGGTTGTAAAAATACCACTTATTGACAGACGCTCCAGGCTGCTTAGAGTTTGACCAGGCCTAAAGTAGAAATACTGGAGCTTAGCCCGCTACATACTGTTGTCATGGTAGTGCAACTGTGGTCATCATGTAAATGTGGAAGTGTGGGGCAGTAAAAACATAAAAGGATTGACAAAAGTGAGGGCTAACGTGGATATGTTGAATCTTTGGTCTACATTACTTTCCTCGGGTTGACAATTTTCACTGTCACACTCACTGGGATGCAATATGTATGTAGTAATAACCTAGATACATATTCCTGACACATAACAAGATGCTACTGAAAATCTATAAAAGTAGATATAAAAGTCGACCAGGAAATGTACATTCAAGAACCATAGTTAATATGTCAGACAATTTAGAGATATTTTAGTAGGGAGTTGATGAATTGTGTCACGAAATTTTATATTTTCGGTATAATCAATTAGAAAATACTTCCAAATCCAGACAGTAATGACAAGTCAATGGATTAATGAATATACTGCATGGAAAAGAGCAATCCGTATTGGGTGTTGTATTTTTTTTATGGTAGACCAATAATAAAAGACATGCGACATGTTCTAATGTCGATATAGTCGTATTTACGTTGAATACACTTTAAAGAAATATAAACGAGATCGGACAGGGAAAGTAGCATTCAAGGAGGACAGTCAACCACAATACACAAAAACAAACACGCAAACAGACAAACAAGAAGACAAAAGTAATAATAAATGCAAACGACATCATAATCACAAAAGGGGTGACAACAGGGCTACAGCCTTTCTAAAAACGTGCTGCTTACATTGATTTTGTTTTATATTTGTGATCAAGTTTGTTCTATTTAGAGATGCCCTTTTCAATATACAGACGTAACAAATTGTGCTTTTTAACGGAAATTGAAAATATATTTTGAGACAGTTTCAGCCTACAAAATATCGAACGTCATTAGCTTATCTGAAACCTCGTTTACATTTGCGAGCAGCTTAACAATCACATTCATTAAGTAATGACAGACTCAGTTTATTAAGGACGCATGAGAAAGCCTTTATCTGGATTAATTGAACACATATTAATGCAAATTAAAATTGCGTACTAACATGAATGGCATCTTTTAAAGATACACGAAACTCTAATAATTTACGTTCAATTGACTTCTTTAAACGAAAACATGCGGATAGCATCGCAGACATAGTACATGTTACGCAGGCCCCACTATAGTTCCATTTTAGTTTTGTTTTAATGAGTGTCTCTATAATAAAATAAAATTTGAAATCAATATCACATTAACATTATATGGGGTACGTATACAGTTATATGTATCCTTTCGAAATTCTACTATAGTAGTAACTGTTTTAGTGTTCAAGGGCATATTGTTATATTAAATAAAATATTCCCATTTGGTTTATTTTGTACTAGATCAATTGCTGGTGAGCGCGACACTTTAAGATCAGCAATATCAAGGGCCGCTGGTCCGCGGTTTCAATGTGTTTTTTGTCATGTCCCAAAAACTAGGTTTTGATATTTCACAATAAAAAAACGCTGGCCATATGTTATTTCTTATCTGACATTCATCTTCAAAACAATTTGCTTATATATTGCACCTTTAAGAAGTATTATAATCTTCGATGATTGCTTTTAAAAATGAATGACGGCAAGGCTGTTCTGTAAATCAGTTTTCGTGACGCAAATTAGTATCGCGGTCACTTTTGAAAGCAATAAGTTATTATCATATCACTAGGGAAATGAAACAGAAGAGCCAAATTGCTTGCAATATCCTAGGGTCGTTAGAAGGAAACAGCTAGGCAAAATGCCACAAATAGAGACACAAATATGTTTAAGCTTTTTAAACTCAGTAACAGTATCTTCATCAATAACAAAAGCTTGAAATTATTTTGAAGCAGTTCACGCACATATGATGTCAAGTTTGAAATGTTGTTTGTTAATAAGTGTGAATTCGTTAGTTAGTAAGGGCCTTGTTCTTATTCAGGTGCCTTGACAAGAGATCAAATATCAGAACACTACTGACAATATGTCAATTTTAGAACTTTACATGACGTATCTATTTTTCAGACTGCATGGCCCACCAGAGCGAATTTCTTTACCAATTACATTAAAAGTAAATCAGATTTGTCTGCCTATTGATTGTCAAGATGATCAGGATTTATCCCAAAAGACAAACTTCTGACATAGGGCTTGATGAAGCATACATGGATCGATATGAAGAATACAATAGAAGACCATATTACCTGTAACAAATGCAAGCCGGATAAAGTGTGTATAAAAACACAACCTCTTGACTATAGCTCTCGGACATGTACTTTTACGCATAAGCGAGGTAATGAATACAGCTACTATTGTACACCAGGAATATCCTACGCTTAATATGCGTTAGAGCGGTAGAAAGCCTAGCTACAGTCCTATAACTTTATCCATCCCAACTCGTTCAGTAGACTCTTAATGTATCATGATTATATGTTATTTGGTGGTATTTAAACACAATCTCTATCCCAGAATAACATTGGCTCAAACAATTTGAAATAAGACCTGCATTGTACATCCGCAAGTTATATCAAAGAGAGTTTTAGCGCCTACGTTTTAAATCGTGAGTTTCGGATACACAGGACTGGAAAAAAGGAGAAATTCATGACAGTATTACGACTCTTACTCGTTGTCCACAAATCAATCGTGCTAACCTCAAGTCTCGGCCTGCCAAGACCGTATCATGCATATGTCTTACTTGCAGGTATCGGTCTGGGAAAATAATTCCGATTAAAGCTGCCACTAGCGATAAACCGAATTTACTCGTGCCTTTCTCAGGTACATGAAGTCGACGTTAGCGTTACGTCATGTGGTAAATAAACGTACAACGTCAATTGTTGATGCACCAGTTACACATGTTGACGTCACTTGCTGTTTCTCATAGATTAAACATAAGAAAATAATTATATTAAATTAACTTTAAAAAAAAATGTTCTGAATATCCCATAGAATCTCTCAAAATCTCGCCAAAAAATCTACCTCAACGCAAGGGGCGATTTCAAACGTCATTTTTGTCCCCAGGCCCTGGTTATGAATCGCGTTGAAGAAATCAAAAGCCTGCCGGATGACCGAGGTTAGCAAACCTCCATGACATTCAATCAAATTAAATAACACTTGCTATTAATAAATGCTCTTTGTGTGTTTTCTTATAACTATAGATTTCGTTTATGTAAATATCTGATCGATTTAGTATTCAACAATTCGAAATATGAACCTCAGCTGTTAAATGTACCCCATCTACCATACCTTAAATGAGGGTTATTGTTATTATAACAGCGGAGCAATTAAAGTTTTAAGTAGGTAATATATTATTAAACGTAATTCGGGTTTTAGTGGTTAATGCATTTTCTATTTTATTCTGGAAAAATACTATTTTTAAATCAGTTCAAAAATAAAAATAAAGACCATGTTCAAAACACGCTTTGCCGTTGAGTGATGCAAATCGTATTTTAGATATTTAAATGTACATGATCTTCTCGATCGGTTAATATATTCTTTACGAAATTAGGGTCTGATGTTCTGGATATATCATGTATATGATGCTGGAACAGTTACGGCATCAAAATAATTAATGTCACTTTCCATTTACTATAATTAATGTAATTGATTTGTTGGTGATTTTGTGTATCTTTGCAACGGATTGTATTTCTCTAGAAGACCTAATCATTTTGAAACGTTTTCATTTCAAAATTTGACTCTGTACTATTGCCGTATATTTAAAATATTCATATAGACGCGTGTATGAAATATGTTTATGATATGTGTTGCCTTTCACTACGATCTAATATCTACGCATTTTGTTATATCTTATGTTACTGATAAAAAACAATATATTTTACAAATCACAACTAAACTTCATGATTGCTGTCTTCATTGAATAAAGATTAATGACCGTCACAAAGGAAATCTGGTTCAGCCTGGCAATGATGAAAGAAAACTCGTAAGATGATCAACAACAATGAAAATCCTCGAATCGGTTGGTAAAGTAAGAGAGTATGAGAGTGGACCTTTGGAAACGGCCGAACACGATAAATATGAAATATTGCAGTCACGGTTTGATTGAGACTGATCATGAACGGTAGTGAAATATGCTTGCTACCGTTCACGCCCACTAGCTCCGGGTTGAGCAGAACTCAATATTAATAAATAAATAATAGTACAGAATTTTAACCATCCCGAAGATGGCATGCGGACATGCTGATAAAAATAACTAATAAAACCGCTCCTGTGTTTTCTAGTAATTTAGCTAACGTTTTTATTGATTATGATGGTTTTACGATAATTTCACGATGTTGATAAAACTCGCATTTAGCTTAATTCATTTTTAAGAGCGCTTCTTTGATGTCATTAGATTTGTGTAATTCAATTCTCAGGAGCAATTTTCTACAATTTAATAGCGAAATAAAGTATTCAATATACGGAATAAAACGTGCATTGGCTTGCACATTTAAAAGCACATGTTCCGAGATATATAATGGTTATTCTGAAGTAGCTAAAGTACACATCTACATCATGCAACGGCTGTGATTGGTTAACTCAATAAGCACGCTGCATACACAATAAACTTATATCGTTGTAGATTTGTTTAAAAGTGTATGCTTGATACGTTAAAAGCTATAAATATGAATGAGTCAAGTGGACATATTTCGTCGAATTACTCATGCCGCTAGCAATTTTATGAATAAATATGAGACTGCATTGCAAACATGATTGACATTAACTCTTAATGTCTTAATGTCATTGCTGACTTGTTAATAACCACGACTCTATTTGCTGATAACGTCAAAAACGCGAAACATGTCTTTGCCGTTATGACGTTGCGTTAACCTTGCCGTCATGTTTACATGGCACTTGTTAACAAGTGCGCATGGCACTTGTTAACAAGTGCCGTGTTCCCACGCCAGGAAATAATGTTCAAATCAGCCCTTGTTGCTAGAAAAATAAGCCCCGCTTGTGGGATTTTGGAATCAACACCCGATCTGGGACGACTTTCGATCTGATGGATGCTTGCCTTCTTCAGAACTCGAACACATGGCCCTCATATTTACAATCATGTGTTCTCTCCATACTAAGATACAGGGACTTTTTGAAAACAGGAAACATTTAGTATAAGTTACTGTAATAAAAACTAACATATTTGTAAACACCTCAAATTGTGTAAACATGTAGTCCATCATTCCATACATTAACCCTGTGTGGAACTATATTATCAAATTGAAACTAGGTTTGCGTATAAAAAAACACTTTATCTTGATTTCTTCATAAATATGTAGTTTATGCGCAAGTTGGTGCGCTATTTATTTTGTGATGCTTATTAGATGTTAGAAATACTAGCATATCAACAAACATCAGTGATGTAGTGGTTATCACCAGGTCTTGGCCAGCAAATAAGCAAGGTCCCTGGTTCGAATCCCGCTACGGGATAAAATGAAATATATTCGAATGCCATATTTATCAATTTGAATGTTACTTGTCCTTAGTATGGTTAAATTGTGATTTGTTGTCCTGTTGTTTACTTTTTTTCGATCATCCTGTAAGGTTGGATAAATTATATGAGAAATATCTTCAGTGGTTTGCGTGGCCCAGTAGAAATATGGAGCCAACTCAAAAATGTGAATATGTGACAAAAATAAAATTTAAATCTGCCATAGTGAATGAGACAAATCGGCCGGTTTTATGGGATCGGCCCTCGAGTTGGAGATCGGCCCTCAATCTGGGACCGACCATTGATATAAGATTGCACAACTATTTCGAAAAATGATCTTTCTGGATATAGGGGATGAAATAAAGATACACATATTGCTATGTCCACCACCATATGCTTGCCATCTTCGGGATGGTTAAAATTCTGAACTGTTTTTATGAATATTGAGTTCTACTCAACCCGGGGCTAGAGGGCGTGAGAGGTTGCTAGCATATTTCACTACCGCTCATGAACAGTTTCAATCAAGCCGAGACTGCAATATTTCGTATGTGTCGTGCTCGGCCGTTTCCTCAGGTCCATTATCATACTCTTCTATCTACCTATCTATATGGACATGTATATACCCGATCTTGTCATAAACCGGTGAACATGAAATTACAAAGAAAGAGGCCCCTACAATGAAGCATGTGATTTAAGCCCATGGTATTTATATTTAAGAAGGGTCTTATCATTTTGTAACTGTATTCCGTCTTATCAACTGAACGAACGTTTGGGTGACGAGATATATAGAGAATATCATGTTAGTGACTGATCTCATCCAGTTTATCAGGTGAGGCTCAGAAAAAAATGAAGCCCGGTCGAGGCTGTACCGAGGGTTTCATTTTTTCGTGCCGAACCAGATAAACTGGATGAGATCAGGCACTAACATGATATTCTATTTATAATGTTGATCGTTTTAAATCATTCAATTTACCTTTTTTCCCATTTCTTTCATTTCATCAAATATATCATGACGTCATCAAAAGAGGTATTGACGGCATCAAAAGAGGTGCAATTGACGGGATTTCTCCGTCATTTCTCCTTCTGACTGATTTTCTGTTGACGGGTTCACTCTGTAAATATGAAAAAGTGTTAGGTCAATAATTGATTTTTATCTAAATATATAGTTTGCTAAAGTCAGATCCATAAATCAATGTCAGTGTTATATGTTGTGTACATTCGTACAATAAAAACATTAAAACAGCGTGTGGATCGCGACAGTTTTATTAAACCTACCACGTGTCGCACAGGTGATGTCATGATTTATAATTTCGTTTCAGTTGCCATTAATTTACTATACACTTCCATCGCTGTGAAGGTACCAATGCTGTTAAGTTGATATGTCTGTCTGTTTCAAAAACCCTTTCTTAATGTTAATTACACATTTACCAGTTTCTTACCGAGATTTATTCTACAAGTTCGAAGTGGCCAATTTTCGAAAAATCCCTAATCATTGCTGGTAATATACGAGGGCTGTTCATATATATCGTGGGCATTTTTAATAGTTTATTCAAGTATAATTATCATATTATATGGCAATATGGGTCTACTTTTCACCTTCATATCAACAGATTTGTTTCCAAATTTGTTAACGTATTTTTAAGCCACGTTTACGCAAAGGGCAACGTGAAGATCCATTTAAAAAGCTGTTGAATGGAGTTTCGCAGCGTAAGGCCTGAGACACATTTGCCGTGCAGCAATGCACCATAACAAGACTTTTTAACATCTACGAGAGACTGTGTTGAAAAATAACCGTTAACCAAGGACGTTAACGTTTTACATTAGCATTACGCGTATATTACTCTCATTGGTCAACGCTGTCACACCTCAGCAAAAACTGCCGGAATTGTTATAACAACCAAATATGTGAAATGACCATTTTTAAGGATCTTTGCCCGGGTAACGTAACGTAAGGCTTGATTTCGCTAACGAACGTTTCTCTGACACTCGGATACTCGTTATATGACAGTCGGATTTACACGCAGATAGCAAAATATATATAATATATAAAACTAAAGTCTAGAAAGCAACGAAGCAAGTACTCAATGACTTGGCAGAAGCCAGAGAAACAAGAGAACAAATCGATAAGGGTACGACAAGACAATATTAAAGACAAACATCAAAAGCTACCGTCCTATAAGGATTTAGACGTCATCATAGGGTCCAAAATCTGTCCAGTCATTGCACAATCGAAGAAGAAAGCATCGTCGCGAACAGTAAATTGGTCAATAACTAAACATGCTGTACGTTGCAAAATTGATATACTTTTTAACACATTGAATAAAGATTGTATGAACGTGATTATGACCAAGGATCTTACGAGATATGTAAATCACATCACCATAGAAGTCAGGTTGTGATAGTCTTTGTCGCAGAATAGTTCTTAAATTATTTTTATATTTAAAAGTAGATCAGGGTTACGATAATAACTGTTAGCAAAGGTAGCCCTGCTTTTTAGTTATACAAATGTTACGAATATTAAAAGTTCTTAACACGACTATAAGCTCTAGAGAATCCAATAACTTCAGAATCATAGACCTCTTAAAAAGTAGCTCGGGGAAAATCCATATCTAAATGGGGATAATTAACAATATCAATATTAAAATCATCTCTCTTGTCATAGATTTTACTAATTATTTCGCCATTTTCAATAGAGATATGTAAATCAAGAAAAGAAGCGACATTATCAGAAATGTTAGCTTTCTTCAGTTGAAGTTCCTTAGGATAGATAGTATTAACCATAGTAGAAAAGTAGGATTGTCAATGTTCAATATGTCATCCAAATATCCAGAGGTGTCATTAATGGCTTCAATTACATCTTCCTGAGTTTCGGATGAAAGACTTAACATGAAATCTCTTTCATAGCAATACAAGAACAAATCTGCGACAAGAGGTGCAGAGTTTGTACCCATAGTGATACCAACAATTTGTCTATAAACGGTAGTTCCATACCTGACGAAAATGTTACCTAATAGAAAAATGAGTGCTTCACAAACTTCTTGGCAAGTCAACATAGTGTCTAAACTGCCGTCAGTAAAAAAACGCTTTGATCTTAATATAGGCCAAAAATGTAGTTTTTTCTCCAGGGAAAGTTTTTTGAGTAAGAGCAAAAAGCTTGTCTTCGATCAGGTGATGTGGTAAAGTCGTATACAGTGTAGAGAGAAGTCATAAGTACTTATAGATGACAATATTAATATAAAATATTGATAGCTTTACAGATGCAATAGCCTATACTGTTCAAGTTTGCCGACATATTCTCACACACAATTTATTTCGCCGAACAGAGTTTAAACGATTATGTTACAAATATCCGTCCCTTTTTATTGATGTGTTTTATCGTTGAACAGAAACTACTTTAAATTCATTTTCACTGGGAGCTATTCTGCGACAGGGACTATCACAACCTGGCTTCTATGGTGATGTGATTTATCAACTTCGTAAGATTCTTGGTCATGATCACTTTCAGAATATCTTTTTTAAACAGTTCGCCACTATGCTTTCCTCTTTAATTGTACGATGACAGGACAGGCTGTGGACCCTATGATGACGCCTACCTAAAGCCCATTGGGACGGTGGCGTTTGATGTTTGTCTATGATATTTCTTGTCGTGCCCTTAATGGTTTATTCTCTTGTTGCTTGGCTTCTGCCAAGCCAATGTAGTACCTTCATTGTTGCTGTCAAGGCTATTGTTTTTTTTGTATTATATTTACATGAGCATATTTGTGTTTTACTTATATTGTCTATTGATGCTGCATTGTTTGTTAGAGATTATATCATGGCGGGGATTTCTTTATTTACACTGTCATGTTTTAATGGGATGACAGTAGGGTAAGTGTTAGGTTGGTGCACCCTAGAACCGGTTTAAACCCCAGTCGCCTTTGTTGCCACTCATCGTTCCAAGGCGGTAGCCCTTTTGTCAACCCTTTTGTGTTTGCGATGTCGTTTGCATTTTTTATTACTTGTGCCTTCTCGTTTGTCTGTTTGCGTGTTTGTTTTTGTGTTTTGTGGTTGACGGTCGTCCTTGAATGCTGCTTTCCCTGTCCGATATTTTTGTCTTTCTTTGTAAGTGAGGAAGTGTCGATTCTTACGGATGGCGGGAGGTGTACAGTACTGGTTCTACACAGGACAAGTGGGTGGTCTGCCTCCACCACAAAAAAGGTCGACCGTCATATATAACCTTACAGGTGTTGAAAATGACATAAAACACCGTACAAAACTAACAAAAAAATAAAGTTCATTTCCAAGACGTGTATTATAGACTCAAGATTAGAAATGTATCACTCGGCTAACAGCTTAAACATGTAAAGTTATGTATTATGTGGATGGCGTGTTACAGCATGGTATTTTATTGTGCACTTATCTTTGGATTCTAATTCCGTCAATCGATTCTCATAATAACAACGGAATTATATTAAATAGAAATTGCAATAGATTCAAATCGTCTTGAATTCCGTATTTAATGCTAGAATGTCACGGTTGACATTTCGTGCTGCTTCGATCTTTGCTTTGGTTCTTTTACGACAAAATTTACAAAATATCGTTGATTTAGACACCACTTTTTTGTTTTAATATATCTGATTTATTTTATTTTTGTCCTAAATAAGCACACGTGCATTGCAAATATAGTGGGTATAACGTCATAGGCGCTAACTTGACGTCACATATCTCGTCATATTCTGTATTCACCCGTGATCATCCTCCTAAATTATCATAGAAATTCACAACTTAAAGAAAAACAAAAAACATGGGTGACAACGTGTCATAGAAATTCACATCTTCAAGAAAAACAACAAATAAGTGTGATAACGTGTTGTTGTTGTTTTTTGTTGTCTTTTATAACTTTTACATTTTATTTCAGTTCAATACAATACTGTACACAAACTATAACTATGCAATGACGTTCAACAATATGAACACTTTGAAAACGTGTTTGACTAAATACAGATTCTTCACGGTACATGTTTAAATGTTTAATACGCATAGTTTGGTTCACAAAAAGTAAATAGGAAACAATATATACATATCCATATATTATCTAAATCCTTGTATCCAGTATAACGTAATAACGTTGCATCTTCAATCAAACGGAACAGAAGTCTGAATTATCATATCGCTTGTGTTATATAGATCCTTAGATAGCATAAATAAGGACGAAATACAAATATACAGTGATTATGGATGTGTATCGTACTTGTCAATATTGTGCTGAAAACTTGTATTGTAACTGAACTCGAAGCCAATTTAATATTTAAACTGTTTTATTGGGATGACAATACGGCAAGAGTGAGGTTCATGTATCCTTAAAACCTGGTCTAAACCACAGCAAACCTTTTATGTTTGTGGTCTCGAATACTTTACATTTTTCCTGTAATTGTCGTTTGTGTTGTATGCGTGTTTTTGTTTAACGGTGTTCTGTAAAAGTTACATATCATGTTCATTGACATATTTTTACCATACATGCTTAACGGTTATTAACATGTTCTTCCCATTCCCTTTAAAATCAGTATTTGATCGTAATTTTCTTGATAAACTTTGATTTATACATTGATATATCATATCATATCTTCATTAGTAACGAAAGTGTATAATCTCGGCTTTTTGATTAGAACTTACGAAATAAGTGTACATCTCCAAGTCACATTATACAGTAACTGTTATATGAATGTATCTTGTTTATAATGAGTATTGCGCCAAGGGAAATAGTTCTAACTGTTTGACATTTGCTTATTTGTGCATTAAGTGCAGACAAGTTTTGTTTTGTTTTGTTGATATTGATGTGGGAAAACACATAACGAAGCAAAATCAATGTTTTGATGTTGTTTTAGTCAGCAATTTAACATTTGTCTGATTATTAGAAAATTATTACCTGAGGGAAATTATATGTAGAATGAATCTATTGTTCGAAGCGCTTGTTTCAGCCAAAGGGTTTTCAGCTTTACATTAGCTATTTTAATAATACGTACATAAATTAAATATCACTAGAAACGGATGTTTAGTCGTAAGATTATCATAGTTTTGAAATTGATTGAGAAATAAATAGTTTACAGTCAAATGGCAATGTAAATTCATTGTTCCTGGAACAGCAGAAATTTAAGAAATCTCAAATACCTTCAGTTAGCCTGAATGATTTGCTATAAACCTTTTCGAATGTCTTAATTTACGTTTATCCAACAAATTAATGCCAATTTTGGATACAAATTCTAAAAAAAAAACCTTTGCGTTTATAGTTTTTATTCTCATCCAATATTGAACTTACCGTTTACCACTAAACATATCTGATTCACTCATATACAACTTATTTAGGTATAAGTCGAAGTTGGTTCGTCGGGATGGTTAAAATTCTGTACTGTTGATTTTTATGAATATTGAGTTCTGCTCAACCCGGGGCTAGAGGGCGTGAGCGGTAGCTAGCATATTTCACTACCGCTCATGAACAGTATCAATCAAACCGAGACTGCAATATTTCGTATGTTCGTGCTCGGCCGTTTCCAAAGGTCCATTATCATACTCTTTTGTATGAAAAGTAAATAAAAGCCTTTCAAATTGGTTGGAACAAACGCCCCAAGCAGAAAATCTGAAACCCGTTTTCGCATATTGTCATGGCAATATTAGAAGCAGCTGTTTGTATTCTTCAGGCACACTCATTACAACTGCAGAGTTGCACGCTTCTCAGTGGGAGGCAGTGCATAATTTCGCAAATGTATAATGCTCATATTTACAAGATTTGTAACACATACTATGCCGTATAATAAGATATCTGCTATAAGTCTGGTAAAGAACTTTAGAACATTTTAAATGTTTAAAGTCGCAATAGTAGTTACAATTAATATCGTTCAGGTTTTCATTTGCTTTAAATTTCTCTCGTCTATGTCCTCTTTACTGCCGAGTCTATGACATATGTTCGGATGTTAAGGAGGTTCGTTCGTTAGTTGTTATGCAAAGAGCAAATACTATTGAATGTATAATTAAGAGAATCAAAGAAAAGATTGAAAAAAACATAATGGTTAAAATCACCCTGATACATCCTTTGACAATAGCCTGATTACCCCTATGTAACAGCTTATTTGTATTTATTGTTTGAAACTATTGTATTATATCATCAAAGGTATATGCCAAACGGGCAGTTGTATAAAAAATTATTACAACACTGTTTGATGCGTTAAGTGCTTCCTCCCAAAATCATTATATCGGCACTTAGTCTAATTACCAAGTACGCCGTGAGCATATTTATTGTTCATTCACTAAAATTAAGTGGAAATGCAAAATGGACTAGAAATCCTTCGGGACTTTATATTTCCGTGTTCACACAAGGTAAGTTAGAAATAAAACATTAGTTGTACCGTATACTAATTGATTGTGTTCGTCAATATGAGATAAAATCATATAATTATTCACTTTTTTCTAAAAACAGAGCTTCGTTTGTATCATTACGTTGTTCCAGTATTAATGTTCATTCCCCAGCCAACCTCTTCTCTATGAAGCTAAAAAGGCGTTGGCTAGGGTATGAAATAAAACCTTAATTTCGAATTTAACAGTTTGCATATTATAAAACTAAAACCTTTAATATGTAATTTTAAATGGTATCGCATTTTATCATTATGTTATCAATAAAAATGGAATTCAGGTGTGACCACGTAATGACCACGTAATGACTTGTGACACAGTTAGAACTGAACTGAAACTGAGTGCATGATAATTTTGAACACTCACAGTATGTAAAAATGTATAACAGCAGTGTGCGAAATTAATATCAGCGTATATACGATTCTCCATGCAATTCACGTATACATCTAAATCACCATAACTTACTTGATTGATACGACGCGAAAACGATGTGTGCTTGTCTTTGGTTGGTTGCATTCTGCAAATACTAAAATTCTGTTCGACATGTTAATCATATTCTTCAGTACGATTTAAAATTATAAATTCCATCATCTAAAACATAGACAATTATCAGAGGCATAATGAGAGAGTAAATGAATACAGTGATGATTACACTGTATCTTGAGTCAGGCATTATGAAAAGCAATCCTCTTCAGTGCACGGACCCGCACACTAAAGACATTTTGGCATGTATTCTCGATAATCATACCAGAACAAAGGCAAACAACGTCTACACTTCTAGGACGAATTTACGGGACATTATCACACCTTCGATGCGGTCGCATGTTTAGAATCGCACAGTACATAAATTCGTACTTGCGTCAAAATAAAAAGGATACGTCGACGAAAGGGTTGTATCACTCTGAAATGTATTTATAACGACAAATTAAAGAAACTAAGAAGCCAAATAACGGACTACAATACCGTTTATCAACATTTATTCCAGATGTTCAGATCATAGAATAATTTATATGTGCCCATCTAAAGTGTAGTTCTAATCACAGTTTCTTAAAATACCCGTGGTATAATAGGAGTAATACGAATTACGAGTTGGTAACTCTTAATTTGACGCTCCAGATTTGAGTTTTGACATGGCTGTTTAAAGCTGTATATATTTTATAGGGACACAGTTAAATTAAATGTATAAAGAAACGTATACGCTTCTATATATTCAATTATTGATCTCTTCTGCCCGTTTGATGATGTTCTCCTACTTGCATCATATTGCAAATTAAAATGTCAGAGAAACACATAAACAAAGTCTTAACATATCCTTGTTATATTTTGGAATACAAGTTATTGAAATGCGTGATCATGTTGTCGGCGAATTAAACACAGCTATGGTTGGATATTACAGAAAACAGTTGTAGTCGTGCTGATTTTGTCTGAAGGTTTCGAACTGTTAGTTAAGGTGAATGCACTTCATAATGTACACTAATTATCTATGCCTGTCCTGGTTTTATAAGTACCAATTCTAGAGTCGGTCAACATTACTTTCCTCGGGTTCACAATACTCTCTGTTAGACACACTGGGTTGCAATATGTATGTAGTAAAACCTAGCTACATATTTTTGACACATATCAACATGTTTTTTACAATCTAATACTGAGCAAAATACATTTAGTACATAAAATGCATGCCATTTCCATAGACGAGATACAAGGTCGAGTATGTTCGGAGTCATTGATAATGTGACATATATATGACCAATAATAATGCTATAAAGTCATTTGTAAGTAGAGTTGGTGATTAAAATAAATCAAATATGATGGGAAAATACATTTATGGTTTATCGTAAATCGTTCTGATTTAAATGAAAAGCGAGGTAATTTTAAAATTATGAAATTTGGAATGTGTTTGTTTGAGAATAATAATCGTTTGTGAACACATTTAAACGGTTTTTAAACAATGACAGAATGGGCAAGTCTTGGCAATGCCAAATATTAAATTTCTTTAAAGCAATACGTTTGTATAATGATAAACGTTGTTTTTAATATATGGGAGGTAATTTTGATACTTTGTTTAAAAAATAATAAAATAAAACGATTTTTGAAAATCACATCCTAAAATTTACCTAGAATTTCTTATATCTTCATATACACTTATATTAATGTGCATATGTTTAATCTTATGTCCCTAGCATGTGATGCTAATCTTTTTTTGTTCGGTATATATTTGTTTGTCTGTTTGTTTGTTTGTTTGTTTGTTTGTATGATGTTTTACGTCATTTTCAACACATGTAAAGTTATATGTGACGGTATAAAATAAAACTAGATATAAAAGTCGAACAGGAAATGCAGCATTCAAAGACCACAAGTTATAAGTCACACAGACAATGTTGTAGACAGATTTAGTAGGGGTGTGTTGAACTGTGTCACAAAATTGTACGTTCTGAGTATAATCATTTAGAAAATGCTCCCAAATCCTGTTTGTAATGACAAGTAAATGGAATAATGAATAGATCGCAAGGAAAAGAACAGTTTGTATTGAGTGTTTTATTTTTTGCAACGGTAGACCAATATTGAAACAAATGTAACATTCGTTCTTCTACATGTTATAATATCGACATAGTCGTATTTTCTTTGAATACATTTTAAGCCTTTCTGAAAACGTGTTGCTTACATTGTGTTGTTACATATTCATGATATTTGTGATATAAATATAATTATGTAGACCAGCGTTTTTGTTGGTGCCATGCATTTAATAGTGTGTCGTAGCATGGTCTATACAAGTTGTGGAGTTCAATATTCATTTGTTTATGCTGATTATTGAATATGAGTGTATATACATAATGCAAACACTATTAGTGTGTTTAATAATATAATATGTATGTGTATACAGACATGTATACATATATTAATAATGTATATCTCGTGCTAAGGATATTAGTTTTTGCTTTTAACTTAGGTTATTCGTTTACATTAACCATTTCATATATACCTGTTTCAATTAAACAACAACTGTCAAGTCAATGTAACACTATACTCATGTACTTTTTTTTATATCCCATCAGTCTCTCAAAATAATGTTTGGGACAACTGCACGTCGTGAAGTATTTTTTGTAGTTTCTTTTGTGATATCTTATCTTGCCTTGTACTCATCTTTGTAATTAGTGTTTGATTCTGCGCGTGTTTATGGTCGGCTGTGTTCCTTGAATGCTACATTTCCTTTTCGATTTTATATCTGCTTCTATAAGAGACCTTTATATAGTTTGTGTGTTCCGTCATTTATTTATGAATCAGTTTTGTTGAAATAATTCACAGATATTTTGCTTGCTTAGTTTGTTTTGCGTATAATGTTGGCTTTCTTTAATTTCTTCTGAACAAGTCATAGATAACTAATATCGATTCCTCATAACATATAGATGTCAATACCACGCTAATGGTTTGAAACAATTTGATTGTTTGTATGGTGTTTGACGTTATTTTCCACACATGTAAGATTATATATGACGGTCAACCTTTTTGAGGTGGAGGCAGACCAACCACTTTTCCTGGGTAGAATCAGTACTGTACACCTCCCGCCATCCGTAAGAATCGACACTTACTCACTTACAATTCGAGCTCTCAGTGGGATTCAAACCCGCAGCGGTGAGTTTTAATTAAAGGAGAGTATATAGAACTGTCATTAAAGTTCGAACCGTACCATGTGATCAATCAATACAACTATACAGAGATACAAGCTCATTACGAGGGCTGTCGTGGCGCAGTCGGTAGCGCGGCGTATTTGTAACCGGAGGCCCCGGGTTCAAACTGAGTTCTTTCGGTGTGTTCTTGGGCAAGACACTTTCCCTTAGCCTCTTCCGTCGGATGGGACGTAAACCGGGCGGTCCCGTGTATCGGTATATCCTCCGAGCAAGTTAAAGAACCATAGGAATCTATTCGATAATAAGAGTAGGACAGGTTCCCGGATTCCTATGTATACTTCCCCTCTCTCTGGGGTGACTCTAAATAATCTATACTGTGTTGATGAGCCGTTAAACAACATTCAATTCATTAATTTAGAGCTAGAAAATATTACTTTAGTAACTTCTTTTGGAACCTAGGTCATCTATTGTGGATGTGCCGCATCTGCAGAATCAACAAGAGCCGCCCTCCGTGAGATTCTCCAGAAATGGAAATTCCACTCCAGGAAATAAAAGTTTCCATAACAAGTTACTCCAATAATTATATACGCTAAGCTTCAATGAAATATGTGTCAAATGTGTCTTGTTAAAGAATATTATACGACACTCTAACAAATACACAGGTACTAGAAAACACTACTCCTGGCGGATTAAATTTACCGTATTTATTACATTGTATTCATCCTTTCTAACTACAAAATATGTTTTTTATAATATGCTGTGCCGTTACAAAAATAATATTGACTGCTGCTTTTTAATATTGACTGCTGCTTTTAAGCTCTACTGGCCAAAGGCCAGCAGAGCATATGGGATGACGAGTTGGCCGTTGTCCGTCCGTCCGTCCATCGCCCTTCGTCTGTTAACTTTTGCCTTGTAAACACTCTGGGGCCTTCATTATTATTCGGATCTTTACGAAACTTTGTCACTGTCTTTATATCAATGAAAGCTCGGTCAAGTTTGAAAAAATAATTCTGTTTAGCTTTTTAGCCGTACTGGCCGAAGGCATCAACTGCTAATTTAAATTGAAAATCAAAATTTGGTGCTGAAAACACTGGTGCACTCATCAGTATGGCTTTTAATTTGTCAAATGGCTGTTGGCATTTGTCAGTCAAAACAAACAAATTTCTTTTACGCAATAAATTTGTCAAAGGTTCAGCAATGACTGAAAAGTTATGACAAAATATTCTATAATAACCAGCCATACCGAGAAAACGCATCAATTGCTTTTTACAAGTAGGTACAAGAAATTCAGAAATAGCCTTAACCTTAGCCTCAATAGGCTTAACCTGACCCTGTCCTACTTCATGTCCTAAAAATGTAACAATTGCGCGACAAAATATTTTGTTGAAGTCGACGGTTTAATTGGCATCAGTAAGATGATCAAAAAAACTTCTAATGGTATGTAAATGGTCTTCCCATGTGTTGCTGTAAATGATCGCATCATCGATGTACGCGTCACACCCATCTAAACCGGAGATTAACATATTGACGAGACGTTGAAATGTTGCTGTAGAATTTTTCATTCTAAATGGCATAATTTTATATTGAAATAGTCAATCTGGAGTTACAAATGCTGAAACTTCTTTTGTACTTTCTATGAGAGAAACTTGCCAAAAGCCTTTTAAAAGATCAAATGTTGTCAATGCAGTCGTCAATTCATGGAATTGGAAATGAATCAGGGTTATTTTTGTGACACTGTTGACTTTTCTATGGTCAATACATATCCGGTATGCATATATTATCCTGTTTTGCCACAATAATACATGGTAAACTCCAGTCACTTTTACTTGGTTCAATGAAATCATTGTCCAATAAGTATTGAATTTCTTCTTTGAGATCTTGGTGTTTAGATGGATTCATTCATTTCCAACATCGACATCATGGTAAAGTTTGTCAGTTCATGTTGGAACATCCGAAAATAAGTGCTCATATTCATTTATTAATTGGTTCAGCTCATGTCTTAGATGTGACAGTTTCTCGTCATGATTTTTCAAAATGTCACTGTTTTGTAATTTCGCTAAACCAGGATAATTTTTCTCAAACTGTTCATTCTGATTCTGTGATCCGTCACAGGACCTTTCAAGTAGAAAAGAGCAAACTACATTAACTAAATGTGAAGAAAGGCTATCTCTGTCAATGTATTCTTTTAACATATTGATATGACAAAGTTGACGTTGCTTTCGCCTTCCTGTAGTATGGATAATATAATTTAAATCACTGATCCTTTTCTCTACTGTTTAAGGTCCATGGTACCTAGCTTGCAAAGGCTCTCCATGAATCCGTACTAAAGCAAGAACTTTATCACCAGGTTTGAAATTTCTTTCTTGAGCAGTCAAATCATACCCTGTTTTCATGTTTGATTGAGTTGAGTGAGCAACCTCACAAGCTTATGATAATTTATGTCTAAAATAAGACACGTGCTGTAGAAGATTCAAAGAAGTGTCTTCTTCTGGGAGAATTTTCTTTTTAAATAACGTAAGTGGTCCAAGAACAGTGTGACCAAAAACTAGTTCAAAAGGGCTGAAACCCAAATATTATTGAACAGACTCTCTAACGGAAAAAAGCAACAAGTGGATACCTTCATCCCAGTCTTTGTTAGTGTCAAAACAATATGACGTAAACATGTTTTGCAGTGTCTGGCGAAATCTTTCTAGACCACTTTGACTCTCCGGATGATAAGCCGAAGACTTAAACTGTTGAATGCCTAACTCATGCATGACCTGTTGAAAAATACCAGACATGAAATTTGACCCTTGATCAGGCTGGAAATATTTTAGAAGGCCAGCTAATGTGAAAAACTTGACCAGAGCCTTCGCAATAGACTTTGTCTTAATATTGCTAAGTGGAATAGCTTCAGGAAATTACGCACACATAATCGTCAACAGATATTAATTACCAGACTTGGTCTTAGGCAAAGGGCCAACACAGTCCACAATTATTTTACTGAAATGTTCATCAAATGCAGAAATAGGTTGAAGATGGGCGTTGAGAATCTTCTGATTTGGGTTTTCTACCATTTGACATGTATGACAAGACATACAGTATTGTGAAAAATCCTTTTTGATTCTTGGCCATTAAAAATGACACAACATCTTGTGATATGTCTTACTGACACCTAAATGACCAAACATAGGAGTTTCATGGGCGAAACTGAGAAATTCCTGACGATTGGTAATTGACAGCCCATTCATCATCAGCGGGGACATAAAGTGGTCGCCATATTCTCATCAGGATCCCATTTTTTGGTAAAATAACAAACTGGGACTTGTGAAGCTTCTTCTGCACTAACTGTCCTATCAAATAAGCTAGAAGTCTCAGAATTTCTATGCTGTTCATATATGAATTGTGATCTCATTGTCATGATCTTTGTCATGCAAACTAATAGAAGGAGAATGATCTGGTAAGTGAATGTTATTTTCAATGTAGTCCGTCTGATATTCAAGATATTTTATAACCCTCTGTATTATAAAGCTGACCAATAAAAGTATTATCTAAGCTAATGTCAGAAGAAAGATCATTCGCAATGGCTCTTTTTACAATAGCTCGAGTAACTGCACAAGCCGGATACACATCAGGTATTTCCTGTTCAACGGGATCACGGAAGTTCAACGGGATCACGGAATTGATCCGAAGAAGGATTGTCAGACGCAAGTCGATAGACCACGACCTTATCTCTGACTAGGTCATTGCCTAGAAACAAATGGACACCTTCAAGTGGCAAAACAAGATCTTATTACCACAGCCACAGTCCAGTAACCAAATCTGATGACAAATGAATATTATGGAGAAGGGCAGTCAAATAACCGCAATCTACTCCTTGAATATATATATACATATTAGTACCAGAATATCTCTTCTCAGAAAAAGGCAGCGTATCTGTTAATATAATACATTGAGAACAGTATGTTTTATACCCTCTGTATGTTGTTGCTTCCTTTTCAAAGTAAAGCACTCAGAAATGAGGTGACCTTTCTTTTTGCAATAACTGCAAGCAATTTGAGATAAGGATTTTTGATCTGAATTCCCATTAGATGCTTTTGGTTTAGACGTACTAGTACATAAGTAAATACTGAAAGTATGAGACTAAGATTTAAAGTACTATCGTATGAGTAAGAAGGTTTCTTAAATGAAGAATGCTGCTGAGGACTTGATTTCTTACCAAAAGAGACCCTGTGAGTTAGTGAATAATCATCCGCCAAACATGCAACATCTTCTAAAGTTTCAGCCTTTTTGCTCATCTAAATAGGTTTTAACATCATTGTTAATACACTTTTTGAACTCTTCAATTAAAATAAGTTACCATGATTGCGCTCAATTTTCTTGGATGAACACCATCTATTACATAATTGTTCTTTGGTAAGAGTAAATTCAACACCCTGAACATGAGCAACTCTGCAGTTCAGGGTGAGAAGGTTCTATGCCCATTTTCCATATTTTATCTCGATGTACATCGAGTATGAGCCTGGCATTTTCATGCCTGTTAGGCGCCATGTAATCTGTCATGTGTTGGTGCGCCTTAAAACCCAATTCAATTCAATTCAATTCAATGCCTCAGAAACAAATTTGTAAGTTTTTAAGATACTATCTTTAACAGTTGTGTATGAGGAACTTTGTTCTACAGTTAAATGAATGTAAACCTGAAAGGCTTTTCCAGTTAAAACACTCTGTAAAAGTAATGTCCAATGTTCTATTGGTCACTTCAAATTTTCAGCAATTTTCTCTAAATGAAGAAAATATTTGTCAACTTCATTTTCTTGGAAAGGTGGTACTAATCTAATATGTTTAGTAACATCAAACTTAGATGAGTGGGATAGTGGCGGTGAAGGTGGATTTGCCTTGCTTGCCAAATCTATTTTCCGCATCTCTAATTCAATTTTTTTTTTTCCCTTTAATTTCATTTCCATTTTTTTCTTTCATTTATTTTTTCCAATTTCAATTTTTCCAATTCTATTTATTTTCTCTTTCTTCTTTTTCAAGTTTCCTCAATTCAATTTCTTTCATGTTTTGTAATTTGGTTCCTTTCATTAAATCATATTCTGTTTCCACCAACAAATGTAATGCTTCCTCTCCAAATATGTCTTCATCAAACAAAAATTGCACCAAAATATTTTTAATCTTGGATTTTCTCATAGAAGATTTATATATCAATAACTTATAATGTTTTGCAAGCAAGAGCAATTCATCGTTTTTAATTGAATCAAACTCCTCAGGGTAGGCGTAGCAACATTTTTTATTTTTGACTGTAGCTGGTTTCACTCTTTATAATATTGAAAATGTACAAAATGTAAATTTGCGTTTTTTATTATTTATTTATTATTTTATTATTGCCGAAAGCAATGTATAAATGAGTAAGGCACCGAATTTCTGTTACGAGTAAAATGTAACAAGAAAGGAAGCAAAACCATCCACACAAAATTATATCGAACAGATTTATTTACGTAATATATTCATTTACAGAATACGTAAATCCAGTTTTCATTAATATCCAACTTTTGAATTAAGTCCAAATAAATTATCCAATGTTCCTGTAATCCACATTAGCAAGTGTCTTTTTAATCCAAAACTGTCTGTGTCTCTTTAATCCAAAACAGTAAGTGTATATTTAATCCAAAACAGTAAGTGTCTCTTTAATCCAAAACAGTAAGTGTCTCTTTAAGTCTAAATTGATTTCCAATATTTCCGGTTTAGTCCAAATATCCAATTACATTGTTATTCTGAATGAGCACAATAATAAGTAAATCCTCTTACAAATATATTTTGTAGAAGCATCCAAATCTAAATTAACTTTAATAAAGAAATTCAATACTAATATGGATCTCAGCTAGCTTGTTTATATACCGTCACAAATTTCATCTCAAATGAATTTGCATAAAATAGTCCAGTGAGAACAGTCCCCATCATCATCAATAAATTTGCATAAATAAATTGAATACCATATAATCATGTTTACATCTATACTATGTTTAACTTTCTTCAAGGCCAAATCAATAAAAACATGCAATGCAACATGTACACCACATTGAGATATAGGTAACGCAATGAAATAGAATACTTCAAGTTAAATGCCATATACTAGAGTCGATAGAGGGAAATAGCTATGCAAAATGTCACACCTATATAGATTAGAGACAAAAATATCTTTAAGATATTTAAACTCACTAATAGTATATTCAGCAATAACAAAAGCTTGGAATAGTCTTAACAGTTTATTTATTTTGAAGCAGTTCACGAACATGTGATGTCAATTTTGAAATGTTGTTGATTAAAATATTTTAATTCGCCATTTATCAAGGGCCTTTTTTCTTATTCAACTGCCTTGACATGAGATAAAATATCAGAACGCTATTGACAATATGTCAAAATTAGAACTTTACATGACGTATCTGTTGTTCAGAATGCATGGCCCACCAGAGCGAATTTCTTTTCCAATTGCATTAAAAGTAAATCGGATCTGTCTGTCTGTTGATTGTCAATATCAACAGGGTTTATTCCAATAGATAAATTCCTGTCATAGAGCTTTATTAAGCATACACGAATCAATATGAAGAATACAATATGAGGCCATATTATGAGAAATACCAAACGCGTCTTGAAGTTTTCTTAGCCAGATAAAATGCGTATAAAAAACACAATATCTTGGTTGTAACTCTGGGGCATGTACTTTTAAAAGAGCCACGTATAAGCGAGGTAATGTAGTACACCGGGAATACCCTACTCTTAATATGTGTTAGAGCGCTAGAAATACTGAAAAGTGGATCCTTTGAAAGCAACAAACACAAACACAAGATAAAAGTAGCAGACTGGGTTTTATTGAGTCTGATCATGAAAGGTACTGTTAAATGCAACACCTCTCACGCCTCCTAGCATCAGCACAAGCGATATTCTAATTCTATTTTAAAGCCACAAAGTTCGGGCTTCTTGAAAGCCTGGCTATAGTCTTATAACTTTATCTACCCCAGCTCGCTCAGTAGACTCTTAAAATATTCTGATTAATGAGTTATTTGGCGGCATTTAAACAAAATCTCTATCCTAGAATATAACTGGCTCAAAGAATTTTAAATAATATCTAAATTCTAAATCCACAAGTTATATCAAAGAGAGTTGTTGCGCCTATGCTGGCCCCATTATTTTGAATCGTGCGTTTCGGATACACAGGACTCTCAGGATGTCATCCTCATTCGATTGAAGACGCTAAGGAAGAAACCCATGACATTATTGAGACGACCACAAGTCCATCGTGCTAACCTCTAGTCTCGGCCTGCTAAGACCGTATCATGCATATGTCTTACTTGCAGATATTGGTCTGGGCAAATAAGGCGGATTAATGCGCCCACAAGTGATTAGCCGAATTTATTCGCTCGTTTTTACACGTACATACAGTCGACGTTTGAGTCACGTCATGTTGTAAATAAACTCACATCGACAATTGTTGATGCATCGGTTACACATCTTGACGTCACTTGCTGCTTTTCATAAGTTAAAAATAGGAAAATAATGTTATATTTCCCAATGCCCTAGTTATGAATCCGCGTAGCATAGGGTAGCGAAGAATTCAGAAGCAGGCCGGATGACCGATGCTAGCAAAGGCAGGGACTCAACTTCTTGTATCGGGCAAAAAAACACTTTTGGTTTACCTGGAAAGATATACTTGTGATTTTTTGCATATCAATTAAGCTGTGCTTTATACGAAACCACTGTATGGATTTATGGTATTCTTTGCTTTTTGTAACACCAACGCATTTTCTGCGGAAGCACGTATGTGATAAGAAAATATTGATATTCAAAGATAAAATGTGTGCAAGTTTATATTTTAAAATTAAAAGCAGTTTAAGGATTGAAGATGGCGGGCAGATGGGTGGCGGGAGGGATGATGGCGGGCAGATGGGTGGCGGGAGGGACGGGCATCCACCTGTTGGCTACATTGTACATTTACTTCTGTAAATTGTTATTAACTTCTGTAAATTGTTTTCGGTTAAAGCCAACTTTACTGTAATATGACATGATCTTACGATCAAGGCCGCTTTCACCTTTTCAGAATAGAGTTATGAACCCTGAGTTACTTAACAAAAAATGAAAATTTCGGGTAAAGCTTAGGTGCAAGGTAGTGACAACTTCTTTGAATTAATTTTGATTTTAACTAAAATTGCTGTGAAGACATATATTATACTTATATACCCTGATTATCTGCAAAAATATACTTTTGTGTTGAGTTGATGTTGATTAATCAAGTTTTGTTGAAAATTAAACAACATTTTGGGTGGAAATTTTATATACAAACAAGATTCCAGTAAATGTTAATAATGTTTATGATAAATCAAATTGTTTTGCCATTTTGGAATAGAGGTATGGCCCTTAATTTACTTAGAAAATATGATTATTGCAACAACTACCTTTAATTGCGTAGGGTTTAAACCATATATTTTAGTGTGAAGTTTTAATAACTTTAACATATAGGTTGCGTTTGTATACTGGCGGATATTCAGAATCCGTTCGATAACGGTAGCTTTTGGATTTCTTAATACAGTTATGAACTTCTAATTCACCTTGAAAACAGAATAGTAGTTATTGCAATTACTGTTTTGTCAAATTGTAAATTTCCAAATTGGTTCACTACTTTTGTCACAACCAGATGATTATACTTGTCAGAAAAAAAACGGGTTTTTATTGACGAGTTTCGTTGGAAAGCGAATGGGCGACGTCAGTGTTTAGGTATGACGTTAGTCAGACTTTCTCCAAAACATCTTGAATAATATCTAAATGATTGATTTGAATCTTGCACTTTTGTTACATATAATTATTAATGTCAAACCAACATTGGTGTTTCTGTGACATCTTCAATTTTAGTTTCTGATTGATTGATCAGGCAACTTTTGGTTAAGAAGTTTGTCAACTTTTCTAAAACACATCATAAACTTGAATACTGTCCTTCGGATTGTGTTGCCTTGATCCATGAGACCTAATGTATTAAATAGTGTAACAGAGTCATGTTTCAAAATGGACTCCACCAATGCGTTACCCATAGAGTTACAGTATAGCGTTTGTTCTTACCATCACTTTCTAAAATCTCATAGCTCTAAACAGCCTACCTAAATGAAAGTCCAAAGTAAGCGGAGTTCCGTTCGATTGTTTACCACTCAGCAGCATCCCATAGCATTAGTGGTGTCAGGTCGCGGAGTTGATTTCTGATCACCATTTTAATATTTAACTATAATCATGTGACAAATTATGACGTAATCGCATAAAGACTGGGTAATGATCACTTCCATACAATATTCACTTAATGTGTTAAAATGCTTATCAAAGGAGGTTGTCACCTTATTATTTGCAACGCACTGTATGTTTAGTGGTTGACCCATTTACAGTTCGCTACTTTGCTTTCCACTTGATTGTGCAATCGCCGGAAATAGTGTGGACCTATGATGACGTCTACCTAAATCCTAAAAAGACGGTAACGTTTTATGTTTGTCTTCAATATTGTCTTGTTGTGCCCTTAATGGTTTATTCCCTTGCTGGCTACGAATATCGAAGTCCTCTTCTCGATTACAAACTCTAGCAAAGATAATAAGTTGAGAAGCATGGACTCCATAAGAAACTGATCAGAGAACAGCCCCGTCCAGGTCGGGATAATTAACATGTCAAAATTGAAATGATCTCTCTTGTCATGGAGGTTGCTTATTATTTCTCACTTTCAGTCGCGAGATGTGAAAGCAACTATGAAAAATATTAGCCTTGTTAAGGTGAATGTTTTTAGGAAAGAAAGTATATTTAGTAAACATAGTAGAAAAGAAAGGGTTGTCATCGTCTAATATATCATTCATATACAAAGAGGTAATTAAAAGGCGTCGATTACATCTGTCTACGCGTATCTGGTATAATACTAAATATGAAACGTCTTTCATAACAAAACAAAAACAAATCTGCAACAAGAGGTGCACATTTCGTTCTCATTTGGGATACCAACAATGTGTCTGTAAACAATAGTGTCATACCTAACTAGTTCCATATGTGTAAAAATAGTATCTTAAATGAAAATAAATGCTTCGAAAACAACTACGTGATAGGTCCACATGGTGTAACTGTCAAAAAAACGTCAAAAATAAATGAGAACCATAACTCGTTTACTGAAGTTGCTATGAACTCAGCCTGAAATTTAAATATTTGCAAACATCCAGGGTGATATCTTTGTAAACCACTCCTCAATTGTTCTCATTATCAAACCCAGATCTTAATAATATTACACTAAAAAAACATGGAAAATCTAATCCTATTTATTACAATCATCGTTAAAACAATCACGCTCCTTAGTCAGAGGAGGATATCCTCTTTTTTTAATTAAAATATTACACAGTAATTGATGACATTTCAAAGGTAAGTAGGAAACAATCAGACGACCGTATTGTTCGACAATTTAGAACAATAACTTGACAATTGCCTAACTTGTCTGAAATCCGTTTGATATAAAGTTACACGCCAAACTGTGTGAAAACTGTGATACGCAGGCTTCACTTAATGTATTGTGTATGAAAGCTGAAATTTGCATTTTCTTAATAATCAAGTACAATAACTTGGTCAGGCACGTGTCAATTTTGCTCATTGTCATCTTGTCAAAGTTCATAGTCATATAAAGTCTCCTACTAAATAATGTGAAGATCCGAATCCGTTTACTAAAGTAATGTGTGTACTCAAGCTAAACAAATTCTATTCTTTCGATAATCAAGGGTAATAACTCTTTAATGCAAGTGTCAGTTTTACTCAGTGTCAAAGGCCTTGGAGTTATAAGACTTAACACCATACAACATTTAGTGGAAATCGAAAACCGTTTACTAACGTTATTGTGAACAAAGACATTCGCATTATCCCTGGCTCAGGACAGAACAAAATTCATAAAAGGTCCATAACTCGTGTTAAAATTAGTAAAGTGTAACGTAATCAGGTCTTGCTTCTGTAGTTTGATATTTCATATACACATATAGGTTTCAAACACTGGATCTGTATTTGCCTAAAATGACGTGTGCAAATTCTTTATTTTCCTTTGATTGTTTGTTCAGCGATTTTCATATAATGGCTTGGTACGAATGGGTTACCATAGAAATCGCGATGCTGTTACGAAATGCAAAGTATGCCAGAAATCCACAAAGTGGTTTCATATGTACAAGACTCACATTTGTTAATATTTAAAAAATCAGGATTATATCTTTCCGCGTAAACGTTTTCTTTTTTGTTCAGGCTTGGGTCCCTGCCTTAATATTTTCTGTGTATTCACTTGAATGAATGATGTCTGTTTACTATTTCGTTAGTAGCATATGTTGTACAGTTACAATAACTGTTACGTTATCGATCAAATTAATCACATTTTCATTTATTATATTTTTTATATAATGCATGCGGTGATGATTGCTGTAGCTTTGCAACGGATATTGTTTCTTACGAAGACACTGTCACATTGATTCTTTTTTTTATTTCCCAATTTAACTCTGTATTAGTGTCGTATATGTTAAATATAAACACGTGGAACCTGGTTTAAACCCCCAGCGGCCTTTTTTGCCACTAACCGTTCCAAGGCGGTAGCCCTTTTGTCAACCCTTTTGTGTTTGTGATGTCTTATTTGGCCTTTTATATTTTTTAAAATTGTTTTTTGCTTTTCTGTGTGTTTGTGGTTGACTGTCGTCCTTGAATGCTGCTGTTCGTGTTCGACTTTTATATCTATATTTATGAAATATGTATATGATGTGTGTGGTCTTTCCCTCAGATCTAAGCTACACATTTTCTTATGTTGTATGTTATGTAAAACCATGTCTGTGATAAATCGCAACTAAACCATAAGCTTACTGCCTGGCTCGAAAATGTGTCAGAAAACAAAAATCTCTCAATAGACGTAAAAGTATACAAATTTAGTAAGATTTGCCAACGAATGTTATCTTATACTGTTAGCTTTATTTAATATGTCTACTGATTATGTGCCAGCTCGTTTTAATTTAACTAGAAATTGTCTTCCAAAATCAATTCAATATAAATCAGTATTGCACAATCAGTTGCTATATAACTCAGGGCTTAGCTCTTTAATGTATGAACCTACTTCGATTGTATTGTCAAAACAATTGATGATCTTATTAGAAAACGCCTTTAACCTAAATGTTGTGAATATTTTAAACATAGCAGAATTAGTATATGATTATATATAAATCAGTTCTTTTTTATATTAAATGACTATTCCATACACCAGGCGTCGTAATATTTTGTTGTTAGAACAAAAGCAGCTGAACGTTCTATTAACTGCATACGTTGATATATATAGAGGATCTTAAACGAGTTCCAATTTCATATAAGATTAAAAATAATTCATAACGAGTTTCATAAATCTTACATGGAATGGGAACGAGTTTAAGATCCTTTTTATCACATAACATTGCAATCAAATAAGTAAAAATTAATTCAGATGGACATAGAACCGCCAAGACGTCAGACAGACTTTAGCGCCAAAACGTCATAAAATATGTGACGTCGTAACGTCGCGTCTCACACATAACGTTGCGTATAAAAGAGTTCGTGTTTTACCTCTTTACAAAATAGCAGTTTGCGCCAACTTTTTAACAAACCAACAAACATGTTTTGTATAACGTGCATTATTTTTATAAGCTGTAACAAATAATAAGTTTATGACTCAGATCTGGGTGAATTTGTAATAAATAAAATAGTTTCAGTTAATAAACTTGCGTAGTGTTACACGTTTAACTCAACCAATGAAAATCGTTCCAGGTTGTATTACACGTGTGTCATACAACAAAATATTACATGGCTGTTCGACACTGCTAACAAGGGACGTTATGTGATAAATAATTATATTGACACTTTTAAGCTGTATAAGTCGATATTTTTTCAAATCATGGTAACTTTAAGTTTATGATGTAAGACAGTCTAATCTAAGACAGTGTTCAACATTTTTACACTGATAATAACAGTTTAAAATTGCACTTGAAAACTGGTTTATTGTTAATCTCTATGCCTGTGGGACAAGAAAAGATAGCGCACGCTCTGTACACAATCGTACCTCGCGTTCGAAGCAAATGCTTAGCATGACCGATTAATGTGTTATACGTATTTGATTAGGGTTTGATGTGTGTTTGACCTTAGTCTTTTGGCTGTTACTTGTGATACGCAGGCTTTATAACCGCTGCTCCCAACTAAATTCCATTATTTCGCTCTTCGGGGCATTTAATTTTATTAGATGCTGGGACCATACGCCGTACGACATGGGGAAGCAAATAACTCCATGTCCACCGCCGTATGCATGCCATCTTCGGGATGGTTACAATTGTGTACTATTGATTTTATGAATATTGAGTTCTGCTCAACCCGGGGCTAGAGGGCGTGAGCGGTAGCTAGCATATTTCACTACCGCCCATGAACAGTCTCAGTCAAACCGAGACTGCAATATTTCGTATTTGTCGTGCTCGGCCGTTTCCAAAGGTCCATTATCATATTCTTTTTTTTAGTTTGACAATGCAAACTGATGAGTATAAGTACACATTGTGCTGCTGTTATGCAACTCTAATTCTGCTATAGGACCTCAATCATGTCCGGTATGTTACATATTTATATAATTTCTCCATTTTGTTTCACTGAGGATCACAGCACTCTATAGAGTTATAAGCATAGGGCTTCGTCCTGCAATGATGTCAGTAACAATCCATGCGATTTAAAAATGGTATGTAATTTCTGTCAGATGCTAAGACAATTTTAAATGCAGTAATCGCTTTTGATTTATAAAAAAAGAAGCGTGTGTCATTACCCAACTGTGCATTTTTATGCATAGTTATGTGTTGCAATGAATATAGATATACAACTCGAACAGGAAAAGCAGCATTCAAGTACGACAGTCAACCACAAACACACACAGAAACAAAGGACACATTTAAAGATGAATAAAAAGCCACATAAGACATCACAAACACAAAAGGGTTGACAATGGGGCTACCGCCTTAGAACGGTCAGTGGCAAAAGAGGCCGCTGGGGCTTTAAACCAGGTTCTAGGGTGCACCAAACCTCACACCTACTCTACTGTCAACCCAATAAAATGGGACAGTGTAAATAAAGAAATCCCCGCCATGAATTATTCCCTAACCAACAAGGCAGCAGATGAGAAAAATATTTAAATTTAAATTAAGACGTAGTTGCACCACAATTGGGAAATCATTTTAAAAAAGATAATGACGGTCTCGAAGGAAACCGTTTCAGCCTGTCGATGATGAAAGAAAGCTCGTAAGGTGATAAAAACAATAATTTAAAAACTCCTCGAATGTGTTGGTACGGTAAAAACAACTAATATAGCAGCAAATGTGTTTGACTAGTATTAGCTAACTTTTTTTTAATGTGATGGTTTTACGATAGTATTACGATGTTGTATTAAGTTGCTTGATGTTTACGAGTAACACAATGAGATAAAACTCGCATTTAGCTTAATTCATTTTTGAGACAACTTTCTTTGGTATAATTGGATTGGTGCCCTTCACTTCTCATGAGTAAATGTCTACAATCGAATAGCATAATAAAGTATTCAATATACGGAATAAAACGTGCGTTTGTTTGCGCACTGTAAAGGAGTAACTTGTTCTCAACGATACGTGTACGTTACATAATCAGACAACTTAAATCGTTGAAAATGTACGCCCGATAGTTTCGTTAGCAAGTGCCTTGTTAACATGACGCCAACGTTAACGCAACGTCATAACGGCAACGAAATGTTTCTCGTTTTTGACGTTCTCGGCAAATGGAGTTGTGGTTGTTAACGCTTCATTGACATCAAATATAGATATAAAAATATAAAAGGAAAAGTAGCATTCAAGGACGACAGTTAACCACAAACACACACAGCAACAAAGAACAACTTTAAAGATGAATAAAAGGCCAAAAAAGACAAACACAAAAAGTTGACAATATGGCTACCGCCTTGGATGCAATGTCAATGATGTTTGCAATGTAGTCCCATATGTATATATGTAATTGCTAGCGACCTGGGTAATTCAGTGGATTATGCATTGCCTTTAGAACTACAGACCTCTGTCCGCTTGTGTTCGCTCCCTGGTGGAGGCATGTCTTATGGGTAAACTTCATCTCATCTTCCTCTGAGGTTACTGTGCCAATATAACCTATTATTATGTGTTAGCGGACGTAGAAATCCATTTAAAATGTTGCTTTTCCGTTGCTTTAATTTTAATGTTGCTTTTGACATGCAGTGTTTTTTAAAAAGATCTAATGAAATAAAGAATGTTACTTATGTATGTGATATGTGATCTTGGTTTTTACCGCTTTGGGTCAACCTGCAAGGTTATACACTCAAGTGATATGAAAACGCAACACGGGAATTTCCGCTATATATTGTATATACTGCACACTTAATTGCACATAATATTCCAAAGAAATCCCAAGATGTTTTTTTAAAAAAAAGTTGCAGTTAACTAGAGAAAGGATACAACTGTGATGTTGTAGACGTGTTTTAATCACACTACACTTTGTAACAAGAACTTCATCAATGCTGAAGTTGCTCTTCGAAAAATTGAGCTAGTTCAGTACTGTATTTAACGTAAATAGTTTGCAAAATTGTGCATCCTAAGTTTGCTCACATGATTGAACCAAACGCGTACTCTGTAAATAATGAAACATTGCAGGAATACTATTTGCTGTATTATTTGTTGTTTTAGTATTTTTTCCAAAAGGAAAGGTCTTACGTAGCCATGTACCATTCGATTAAAAGCAGCATATTGTACATACAATATATAGCGGAAATTCCCGTGTTGCGTTTTCATATCACTTGAGTGTATATATGCAATATATCTTGATTGGCTTGCGTGGCCCGCAGGAAAGCAAGGTGGACTTGAAATATGTAGCCAATTTAAAACTGTAAATTGGAAGCAAAATTAAACTTAAATCGGCCCTCGTTAAGGAGGAATAATTGTCCGCCGTTATGAGATCTGCCCTCGATTTGGAAATCGGCCCCAGATTAAATCGGCCCTCAATCTTGGGCCGACCATTGATCTAAGTCTTACACACATATTCCGAAAACACTGATCTTGCTACCCATGTATATGGACATGTATATACCCGATATCACTATGAACTTGTGAACATGAAATTACAAGAAAGAGGCACCTACAACGAAACATGTGATTTAAGTATAGGATATGCAGCTTTAAGATTCTTCATGTCATTGTTTACTGCATTCCGCTAAATATCAACTTATTTTAATGACATGCAATTGTTATTGATACAATGCACACTTTTCCGAGAGACTGAACATAATACAAACAAAATCTCACCACTTAATGTATTGTCCATCTCTCGATATGAAGCGAAGACATGGTGCAGCTTCAGTCTTGTTGGGTATACTGTATTGTAAATAACATTGTGTTTTAGTTTTCTTTGGAAAGGCATCTAATTCATCAAAACCAATTTCCTTACATCTTCGCACGAGTTTCTATATCGCAAGAATATTTCTACAAGTAAATTATTTTCGTATCACGACAAAAATGTTAATTGAACTATATAATATATATTCTGTGATGAATTTCTTTCCAATCGTCTTTTGACACAAGTATTCCTTCTTCTGTCACTCCTTTGGCGACAGCGCGGAGTAATATCATGACGTCAATTCGTGACGTAATATCGTGACGTATATCGTTTAGTTCATAACATTTGGCTACTGTGCTATATTGCGCTCTAGGCGAGATAGCACAATACAGGAAGGGATATGTTATAGATTTTCTCAAACTGGGAAATTTCTATAATTCATCACAGAATATATAATATAATTTGATGCATGTGGCAGTATAAAATGAAAGCAACGAGTTATTGTCTTATCACTATGGAAAAGAAATAGAAGAGTTCAAATTGCATGCATGCAAGTTTAAGATGTTTACTGTAAACTCACTAATAACATATTTAGTAATAAAAAATGCTTGGAGTAGTCTTAACGGTTTATTTATTTTGAAGCAGTTCACGCACGTATGATGTCAACTTGGAAATGTTGTTAACAAGTGTGAATTCAACAATTAGCAAGGGCCCTTGTTCTTATTCAGCTCATCTATACAATATCAGACCGCCATTGACAATATCTCAACTGTAGAAATGTACCTGATGTATCTATTGTTCAGACTACATGGCCTACCAGAGCGAATTTCGTTTCTAATTGCATTAAAAGTAAACTGGATTTGTTTGTCTGATGATTGTCAAGACGAACAGGATTTACCCCAATAGACGAATTCCTGACACAGAGATTGATTAAACTTACACGGATCGATATGAATAATACAATAGGAGACCATTATTACCAATGGTAAATACAAAAGGCGTACTGAACTTTTACTTAGCCAGGGAAAATGCGTATGAAGCAGCTTTATTTTTGTAATGATTGTTATAGTTTACAAAGCATCGACATATATTCCGTCTTTAAAAGTGATGCTTTTAATGACACTCGTCATGACTAAGAGACCCCAAGGAACGAACGGGAAAAAATAAAACATGTTAACGTTGTAAGTTTCTTCAGAAACGTAAACGCTTTTTCAGTTTTCTGAAGAAAAAATGTAGTGCTACACCTATGCCTACGAGGGCTGAGATCGTTTTGAGACAGTCCTTATAAAATAAAGGCAACGGATTGAGCGTAAATAAATACTAAACCAGATTAAAGATACACCATTTCTGTATTCGTCTGTAAAATTTCAATATGAAATATAAAATAGTTTATGAATTATGTTAAGGAGGTTGGCTGGGAAAGGATGTAGTGATGAGATTTTTTTAAAATTCATATTTAAAGCTTCTTTGGTATAATTTAGATTCAAAATTATCAAAAAAGGCTAGGTCACCACACTTTTTTCCCCACTAGACGTCATTGAAGAAGGCACATAATTCTAACTTCAAAATTTCACTAAGAAGAGGAAAAATATAGTCATTGAACATTTTCACAATCGTTTCCATAACATTAAGTTTATTGAAAAACAACAATTAATTTTCGATTGCATATATACATATCTTTCAAATCATACAAAAACAATTGTAATCCTCATTCGTCTTTTTACTTTAAAAAGCAAATATATACGGACCGTACCCCACCCACTTTTGTTTTCACCGAAAAATTAATTGAAGAAAAAAAATTATGTTCTAATGATCAACTTTTTTTAAAATTTGCATATGTCAAGGTCCTATGACATTTCTTTCAAAACAAGTAAAAAAATATATAGGTCACCAGGCTTCTAATGATTTTTTATAAAAAATTCTTTAAATTACACCATTTTAGAGTTATTTTGACATTTTCAATGTAAAATACTGTACACACAATATTGACATGGAGATCGAAAATAAAATTAGATCAGTATCTACTTTTATATATGTATTCCACTACTGAAAAACAAAAATCTGATTTATTCTATAGCAAAAGGATAAATTCTACTCATAGCTACCCATACCCCCTATTTTGTTGACAACAAAAAATGATCACAAATGACGGAAAAAATAGGGAAAACAAATATTTGCTTAAAATTTGATATGTTACCATTTTAAATCCTACATTATATCCATATCTACTAGAATGGAAAAAATAAAACAATTCTGTTGTCAAATAAAACTATGATTTAAAAAATAAAATGTTTAGACTTGAAGATGTCAAAACTTGCCCAGCCAACATCCTTAATTCAAAAACATACATATAGGGAAGGCGGCGCAGTCTGACGTCGCCAACAACGTCAAATCGTGATGTTACTTGATTTCTGCAGCGTTTCTATTTAGTTAATGGTATCTACTCTTTCTCAAAGTATCTTCCTGCACACGATATACATTTCACATGTCTGTTGCAAACCCAATATCACACATTTCCGCGATTTCCCTGACGGTGATACGCCTGTCGTTATCTAGCGCCGCCTTTATCAACGCCATATTTTCGTCATTAACGCTGGGTCTGCCCCTCCTGTGGTCATCGCTTGTTGATTAGCGCCCATCTTGGAAGCGTTTATACCATCGGTAAACGAGTGCCCGAGACATGGAAGACTTCCCTAATGACTTGTCCAATAATATTTTAGTCTCTGTTGGTGTTTTCCCAATACTTTCACCGAATTTAATAATAACACGCTGTTCATGTTTAATTTCTGACGCCATTTGATACTAGTAAATTACATTGCTTCAGATTTTGCGATGCGCAAATGGGTATGAGTTGTATCATATATATTATAGGTACTATACTATACTATAGTAACCATAACTTTACTTTGTAAGAACCAACGTCGTCCAGACGTTGCGAGTTAATTAGATAATGGGAGAAACTATTACTATACTGAATTTCAAATAAATTGGACATGCCGTTCAAATTGTATAGCATTTGTCTCAAAACCCTCCGAACACCCCTCGTATGTATACGTTTATTTGCGATGTTGCATGTACATGTTTATTAATGATTGATTTTTCCATTCAGGGTCCTTTAAATTAATAGCATGTACATGTTTCTGGATAATTCGGAAAATATGTTTTAACATGTAATATTCTGGGACAGACACTTCTAGCAAAGTATATTGCATACAAATCCGTACAAAGCTGGCTTTATTTCTACAAAATTTGTTATTTACAGTATTGCCTCACATTAGCGAGTGCTTCAGAATTTCCAACTAGTTATAAACCTAACCAGTAGAGCGCTAATATAGCGATGGTGCGTTGTCGTCGTCATCTAACAGCGTTGCAAATTTGATTATATAAAATTTATAAGGATATCTTTAATCATTCAATCATAATTTACATGAATATATTAGTAACGCAACAATCACTTAAAATTACATTCAACGTTAAGAATAGTTTGTAAGTTAGCACGCATCAATACAAAAAAATGAAATAAGGCTATACTTTTAACGTTAAATAAGTGCTACAATTACCTCCCTTTAATAAGAGTCTCTCTAGTTTGCATGCGATCTTAAAATAACTTCCCTTTAATAGATACTGTAGTAATTTATTAGTACTCTGTAATGCTCTGGTCACATGAAGCTCCCGGGCAGTTTACGGGTCCCGTAAGGGCCAAACCCCTGAGAACCCGTGGGTAATCACACGGCATGCCGTGCGGGCCCGCACGATTTTTGGACCCGTAGGGGCGCCGTATAGCCCATGGCTGAAAGTTGAACATGACACGGTCTTTCTACGATTTTGGGCCCGTAGACAGTCGTACGGGCTCCGTATGGGGCTTCAAAACCAGTACGGGTCCCGCACGGGCAGTCACGACCGGTTTGCGTACAGGTGTTCTCAATCCTGTACGGTACCCGTACGGGTTCTTGCGATCAGTGGCCAAAAAATCGCTTAATTTCGAATTTTGTGATACTATATTTGTTAATTTTAATATTGCCTCACATTAGCGAGTGCTTCAGAATTTCCAACTAGTTATAAACCTAACCAGTAGAGCGCTAAAATAGCGATGGTGCGTTGTCGTCGTCAACTAACAGCGCTGCAAATTTGATTATATAAAATTTATAAGGATATCTTTAATCATTCAATCATAATTTACATGAACATACCAGTAACGCAACAATCACTTAAAATTACATTCAACGTTAAGAATAGTTTGTAAGTTAGCTCGCACCAAGACAAAAAATGAAATAAGGCTATACTTTTAACGTTAAATAAGTGCTACAATTACCTCCCTTTAATAGATCTCTCTCTAGTTTGCATGCGATCTTAAAATAACTTCCCTTTAATAGATACTGAATTGAATTGAATGTTGTTTAACGGCTCATCAACACTGTAAAGGTTATTTAGAGCCGCCCCAGAGAGAGGGGAAGGATACATAGGAATCCGGAACCTGCCCTACTCTTATTATCGAATAGATTGATCATTCCTATGGTTCTTTAACGTGCTCGGAGGATAGACCGATACACGGGAACGCCCGGTTTACGTCCCCATCCGACGGACGATTAATAGATACTGTAGTAATTTAATATTACTTTGTAATGCTCTGGTCACATATAGCTCCCGGGCAGTTTACGGGCCCCGTAAGGGCCAAAAACCTGAGAACCCGTGGGTAATCGCACGGCATGCCGTGCGGGCCCGCACGATTTTTCGAAGATTTTTGGACCCGTAGGGGCGCCGTATAACCCATGGCTGAAAGTTGAACATGACACGGGCTCTCTACGATTTTGGGCCCGTAGAAGGCCCGTAGACAGTCGTGCGGGGCACTTGCGGGGCCCGTACGGTTGCCCGTACGAGTCCCTTACGGGCCCGCAGGTCTGTTGGGTCCTATCGGCCCCGTACGGGCTCTCACGGGACCCGTACGGCCTTTAAAAAAAATCGTGCATGCGCCTTGCGGGCCCCGTATGGGGCTTCAAAACCCGCACGGGTCCCGCACGGGCAGTCACGACTTGTTACGGCCGGTTTGCGTACGGGTGTTCTCAAGCCCGTACGGCATCTGCATGGGCCCGTACGGTTCCCGCACGTGCACCTTACGGTACCCAAAAAATCGTAAGAAGACGCAGAGAACCCGTAGATTACCCGTATGCATGTGAACACAACATCACAGGAGGGTGATTTCTTACGGACTTCCCACGGGCCAAAGGCCCGTACGGCCCACCAAGTCATACGGGCCCGGGACCACCCGTAGGTCTAATCTGACCGAGGCATAAGTGAACATGTTTCATTGTACTAATTGAATACATGTTTTGTTTATAATTGTTTAAGTTTGCGTAGCTGGTTTTACACTTCCTTTCTCTTTACATTTTACCCGTCGCAGTAGACACTTGTTTGTTTTTTCAGTATGATATATAGTTATATACGCCTAAATACAAATAATACAAAAACTGAATCGTAATCAGGACTACCAGTCAATAAACTTTACCTTGTGAGTGTTTCATGCTTGTTGACAGTTTTATTAGTCAAAGTCATATCTTGCTTTGGCCTTCCTAGTATGCCTTTGTATTGTGTTTTTCCTGTATAGGTTAACTAGTAGTATTTTCACGAATATGGTCACTCAAGAAGAAAATGAGGTATTGACTTCATCATCAGTATTTGGATAAAAAAAATATATTTATTAGTTTCGATCGAGTTCGACCTAAAGTAGCTGCTTTTTTATAAAATAAAAAACTAGCAAATATGTGTTAATAGAACATCATACAAGATAAGTGGTTAAACCTAGCTTATTGATATTGACACAATGAGGGGACATGATGAACTCTGGAAATTATGAACGTATACTACATAATGGGTAGAAAAAGCAATCCATCTTTAAAGTTAGCTTGTCTTTTAATTGTTAAAGCAACAACATGCGTAAGTCAAGCTAGTTTTGGTTTCAGTACTTTTCTATCTCAGTTGCTCTAAACGTAATTTTCTACCATACCCGGTCTGCGCATACAAAGTTAAAAAGTACCGCTATCGCTATATATATGTGTATTTATATTTATCTGAAGCACACTGATTTATCAACAAATCGATAAGCATACAATTACATTAGGCCTGTAGCTACGCTGAGGTAGAATTTTGAGAATGTACATACTTTATATATAAACAAATTCAGGTTCGATATCGAAAATAAAACGGGCGGGAGTTGGGGCGCGATGTGCATGCTACCGGGCCTTCATATATAGGGATTTGCCTCGGTCAACGATTAGGGCTGGCTACGGGCCTCTACATGACGCGCATATAAAGTACTGTCAATATGTAAAAGAGATAATAGCACACGTTTAATTTGAACGATCATTCTGAATCTCTTCTAATGATGACAAACATGCCAGTATTACCAGCCAAACTATTTACATAACAGGGTCAGTCCTATCGAAGTATTTGCTGTTTGTCTGCAAGCTGTCGTTATTTTGCGTATATCGAACGTTATGGGTAAACTGAAAACTGGTTGTGTTCTGAGCAAACGGTATTAACAGACAAGAGGTCAAATAACTCCTAATATCTGGTTTTGGTAAGACCTCGTAAGATCTGAAGTTAGTCACATGACGCAGACGAGTCCAGTTCCAGCAAGATATATGGACCCTTTCACGGTTAGTCTCAGGCCAGTCAAGCAGTATTTTATAATTGCTACTGTTCAGAGTACAAACAAAAAAATAATAGACATTCTGCGAAGTTCTATAAAGATCCGATAGAAAGATTGACATTTGTTGTTCATCAAATGGTACTATATACGAGTATATGTAAACAAATAAGGCACGGTGACCATTTTGGATTCTGGATCAACATACATAACTGTATTATCAACTTACTGAATCTTGAAGGCGGTAGTAAAACGTATACAGTTGGCAAATATTCAGAAGCCTTATAACTTATATTCCACGAAAGCTGTGCTAAGCAGAAAACATGTAGCGTGCAGGTCGAAGTTTCGACATCGGTTGAAAACTGGTGGGATGGGCACACACTTTCAGGACGGACGGACACTCTGACATGGCAAACGACATATGCCCCCTCTCCATTCGTTAGTTGGGGCATAAAACAACATATTACTTATTTGATTTCGTTAATCACTATATTACTTAATAGCAATTGTCAAACTAGAACTATGACTGAAGGGGATGAATACCCCCGCGTTTTTGCTATAGTCGATGAGGATGGGCAAAATCTAGAAGAATAAATGTCTAAAATATATGTTAATTTCTAAGAAAAACAAAGGTTAACAAGTCTGTAAAAACAAAATGCAGAATCAAAAAAACATTAATGCAGAGGCACATCATATCATCACGTGTGAGCTGTATGCCAAGTGTAATAACATTCCATGAACACTTTTTAAGTGAAAGCCATATAAAGTTCATTATAGAGTGAACAATTCTAAGTCAAACAAATGGCCATGTAGAGGGGCATAAGGTCATCAGTTGTTATGAGATATGAAGTTTCGGAACAATCAATTCGAAAATGTTTGAGGAAAATATGTTATCATGTCATTATACAATATTAGAGTGGACAATTCTAAGTCAAACAAAGGGCTATACTTCTGTAATAAATTAGGCAATCAATGATGGGTGATGTAGAGGGACACAAGGTCATCAGTTGTTATAAGTATATGAAGTTTGGGAACAATCCATTCAAAAGAGCTTGAGATATGCAAGTATTAACAAATATGTTACGGGACGCGACGCGGGGGTATAATGCCATGTTGTGTAGGCAAATGTAAGAAGAAACTGCGTAAAACGCAAGGGTTAGCAAATATCAGATACACTTAGTCCAAAACGAAGGTCAAGGTCGGGCTTGATTGGCCTACTTTTAGTACCCCAAGTATCCCCTAGTTAACTCGTCCACATTTTTGGTCAACTCGTTCACTCTTGGGATTTTTGAAATAGCAAATTCTTCCACTCTTCTCGCTCCTCTAATGTTTAAGCCATATTGTGTACCAAACAATGGTTAGTTAATCTTATACATATCTACGGAAATTTGCCCTCCTGCAATTTATAAGACGTTTCTTATTTCTTCATTCAGTTTGGACTTTTATTGTAATGGTGAAAATAAAACACTTTTATATTAGGTGTCTAATTGTGTAACTGGGGTATCTTTATTGGATAACAGCTTGCTCATTCCTTTGTTGCTAATTTCATTTCCCCAGAATTCCATTAAGCATAAATGTTTATTTTCAATTAATTATTCGACATGTCTTGCTGCGAAAGATAACCAGTAAGGATGAACAATCAATTCTACGGAGAACGAGTTAAAATTTATTAGAGGTTCCTGGAAATAATTATATAAATGGCAAGGGCACATTTAAAGGCACGTTTTTTAAGCTTTACGATACATTTATTGCGCCTCATGCCCACTTTCTTTACTGTATAATAAATTAAATTAATGTCAACTAAAGCATTGCCAAGTAGCCTCTCAAACAAGACACCCTAGAGAGCTTAAGGACGCTCTACTAACATGGTTCTTATGAAGACTTTGAATTTACACTACTAAGTAGAGAGTACACTGCATACAGACCGCATACGTACAAATACTCACAAGCAATGACTTTACGACTGTCTTTACAAAACACACAACTTGCGGTAAATGTAAAATATGAAATTTAAACGAGTGCGTGTTATCTCTTGGAGAAATACAAAGACATTTTTCAGAATTAATGTTGTATTAGAAGTTAATAGAGGATTCAGTCAGGCTACACCCTACCGTCATTGAAGCAACGGGTAATAAAAGTGTTTGGCTGTTTTATTGCTCTATTTTCAGTCCCCTACCGGTCGTGACCTGAGGTACTATAGGACTGAACTCGGTCTAGTTTCCGCTCAATAACGACGGACAACAATAACTCCATTGAGCCTTTGGATTAGGGGAGCTTAAACTAGAAAAACGGTTTCCGCTAAATAACTTTAGTTTGGAATGAGGTATTGGTCCGTAGCTTGCTGTGTAGGTAGCCTACATAAAAAGAAGCTTGTGATTGCATTTGGGGTCACTGCGGTCAAGGTCACTGGTACTGAAAAATAGAACTTTGAAATGAGATATTGGCCCAAATCTTACTTTGCGGGTAGCTTAATATATGAAAAGGAAGCTTGGGGTTGCATTTGGGGGTCAAGGTCACTGTTACTAAAATAGAAAATTGTTTTTCGCTCAATAACTTAGGAATGACGAGATATTGGCCCGAAACGTTCTGGCTATGAAGCTTATATGAAAAGGAAGCTTGGGATTGCATTTGGGGTCTCTGTGGTCAAGGTCAACATTTCCTCTCAACAGCTTTACTTAGGAATGTGATACTGGCACAAAGCTTCCTGTGTTAGTAATTTACATGAAAATGAAACGTGGGATTGCATATGAGATCACTGGGGTCAAGGTCATGGTTACTAAAAATAAAAAATCAGTTATCGCACAATAACGTTACTTAGGAATGAGATATTGTCCTGAAACTTGTTGTTTTGGTAGCTTATATAAAAAGGGAGTTTGGTATTGCATTTGGGGTCTCTGGGATCAAGGTCAATGTCACTGTTACTCGAACTAGACAAGAGGGTCATGATGGTCCTATAGCGCTCACCTGAGTATTAGCCCATTGTCTAACTTCTCTGAAATATTATGGTCATATAATATCTGTGCACGTTTGGTTAAGATTGCTCAAGAAATGTGGCCTCTGTCGTGTTAACAAGATAAACTAGAACTATCACTGAAGGTGATTAATAGCCCCGCAACACCCTTTTCAATTGCAAACATTGCGTATGAAGAGACAAATTTGACTCATTTAACCTCTGACTTTTAAGTAAGTTAAACAAAGACTGAATAACAAAATAATAAACATTGGAAATTTTGGAAATTATTAACAATCAAAGGGTCATAACTCCGGCGTTACCAGTGGGATTTGGGGGAAAAGTAATAATTATAAAAATTAAGCCGTTTAGGAGGAGTAGCGCCGACAAGAAATGTAAAGTAAAAATGTGAAGGGTCCTAACTCCGCAAAAACGAACCGGAAAACACGCAATATGCACAACTAGACATAAACAAACCTGTGTAAGTTTAGTTAAGATTGCTCAAGAAATGTGGCCTGTATCGTGTTAACATGTGCAACTGCAATTTTTCTAATTCAGGGGCCATAACTCTGGTGTTACTGATCCGATCTTGCCGATTATCGAACTTGTCCGAGATCTTATGGTCATATACAATATGTGCACGTTTAGTTAATAAACACTTTTCCTCCGATTTTAAAAAGTATCAAGCAAATAACTCGCCTGTCACAAATTACACAAATGTCCCACTTGCAAATCTCATTGATGATATAATTCGAAATTTTGCCAATTTAATATCCCACTGGTACCGATGTCCTTTGTCGAAAGTCAACTTAAATCTCTTGATACTGCCAAATCTACCGGTTCCGACGACATAAGTGCCAGCTATCTAAAAATGTCTGCTTCTGTAATCGCCCCTATTATTACGTAATTTTTTAATAACAATATATTCACTAATATCTATCCACAATTATTCAAAAGAGCAAAAGTAATCCCAGTACATCAAACGGGTCCTAAAAACGACAAAGCTAATTATAGGCCAATATCAATACTTCCTACTATTTCCTTGATTTTTGAACGTCAGGTTAGTATACATTTGAGACGACATCTTGAAGAAAATCAGTTGTTTTATTCACGACAATCTGGTTTCAAGGCAAACTATTCTTGTCAAACTGCCCTTATAAAAACATAGATGACTGGATTGCAGCCATAGACAAAAATGAAATTGTCGGTACTATATTTCTTGATCTATCAAAGGCATTTGATTTAGTTGATCATACTATATTGCTCCAAAAGTTGGAAATGTACAAACTAGATAGTTCTGCAGCTTCCTAGTTTTCATCGTGAAATCAGCAAGTTAAAGTTTCTGGTATGACTTCAGAATCGTCACCCATTTTATCGGGTGTACCGCAAGGACCTGTATTAGGCCCATTATTGTTTTTAATCTACATCAATGACTTGCCGTTATCTATTGAAAATACAGTCACGGATTTTTTTGCAGACGATACAACGCTTTCAACTTCAAATTTATCTCTTGCCAACGCTGTAAATTCTCTCAATAATGACCTTATTAACGTCAACGCCTGGTGCGATACAAATCGCATGTCTGTCAATGCAGCAAAAACAAAAATAATGCATCTCTCTTCTAAGAACAAAATAAATCGTATTTATGATAATGCTCCTTCGATTCAATTCAAAGATGAAACCATTAACTGTAGTTACGAAGAAAAACTACTCGGTGTTACAATTGACAACACTCTCTCTTGGAATAGCCAAATTGATAAAGTTCTTAATAAATGTAATTCATTGTTATATCTGTTATCTCGCATAAAGATCTACCTTTCTATACATATGCGTAAATTATTTTTCAATGCTTATATCTTACCCATTTAGATTACTGTTGTGTGATATGGGGAAATGTAATGTTTCTCTGGAAGATAAAATTGTAAGATTTCCAAAAAAGAGCTGCAAGACTTATCCTGGATAAAGATTTCGAAACTCCATCGGTTGAACTTTTTACCGAACTTCGTTGGATGATGTTTCCCAAAAGAGTTAAATTCCAAAAAGCAATTCTTATGTTTAAAACATTTAATGATCAGGCTATTGCTTATCTTAAAAATACGTTAACTCTTACTTCAAATGTACATATGCGAAATTTAAGATCATCCTCAAATCTACAACTATATTTCCCCAGACCGAATAGTGAGTTTTTCAGAAAATCGCTTGCCTATTCAGGCTCTAAAGTGTGGAACTCACTTCCTCACCATTTTCAAAATGCCCAGTCTGTTAATCATTTCAAAACATTGTATTTACAGTGGATTAACCAAACCACATAATACTGACTAAAAAACAGAGTATGATAATGGACCTTTGGAAACGGCCGAGCACGACACATACGAAATATTGCAGTCTCGGTTTGATTGAGACTGTTCATGAGCGGTAGTGAACTATGCTAGCTACCGCTCACGCCCTCTAGCCCCGGGTTGAGCAGAACTCAATATTCATAAAATCAACAGCAGAAAATTTTAACCATCCCGAAGATGGCATGCATATGGCGGTGGACATGGAGTTGACGCTTTCCCCATGTCGTAAGTCTTGCAGCTCAGATTTGGACATATTTCCGTTACTATATGCATGAATATACTACAATTCATTTTAAATGTATATCGCATATCTTTGTAAATATTGTATAATATGTAGTGTTGAGGGCCTCATCAAGACTGACTAGTTTCAAATGAGTTATCTCGTTAGATAGTCTTTATTATTATTATTATTATTGCTCCAGAAATGTGGCCTCTATCGTGTAAACAAGAAGGAAACTCTGCATTTTTTGCTAATTCAGGGACCATAGCTGTGTACTAGTAACAACTAGTCCGATCTGACCAGTGGCCCATTATCGAACTTGTCCGGGATCTTATGGTCATATACAACCTGTGGAAGTTTGGTTAAGATTGCTCAAGTAATGTGACCTCTATCGTGTAAACAAGCTACATGTTGACCACAGACGACAGACGACGGACGAAGAGTGGTCACAATAGCTCACCGTTGACTAAATCACTTTGTGCTCAGATGAGCTAGAAAAAATAATTAAAAAACATAATAAAAAAACATACTGTACTGGCTCTTATATCAATGGTTGTCTTAAAATTCCCATCAGTACTTCTTTTAAAACATTTAAAAAAAAAACACCACAAAACAACAACACCTAAAACATAAACTTAAACCATTGACCAGGCTATCAATTTAAACAAGCGGCCCTAGTTCTAATTTGGTATGGTTATTTAGGGACTCGAGGCACAGCAATTGTATAAAATAGGTTTTGACCGCTTGTAGGAGGGGCCCTTTATGCAGGCGGTCTAAACCCATATTTGTCTCGCCCACGATAGTGGGTAGCGAGACATAGAAGTCACTTTTCCGGCTGCTGCGGCATCCACATTTTAATTCAACTATATCGCAACAACGCTGCTCGAATTCTTCTGAATCTTTGTCAGATGCTTTGTCGGGTCAAAGTACATCACGAAATGCCAAAATTACCAGTCAAGTAATATTTTGCGTTATTTCCCCAAAACTTAACCTTGGTTAGGTAACTTACAGGTAGCCTTGGTTAGGTAGCTTAAACTCAGTTAACTGTATGTGATTGCCTCATTTTCTTTGTTTTATACTTGGTCATATGTATTGGTGGACATCGCTGAACGACAAAAAATTACTAAGGTCAAGGTCATATTTTGCGTTATTTTCCCCCAACTTAACCGTAGTTAGGTAACTTAACCTTGCTTAGGAAACTTAACCTCAGTTAATTTTTTGTAATTGCCTCACTTTATGTCTTTGATACTTGGTCATATGTATTGTTGGCATTGGTGGACATCGCTAAACGACAAAGAATACCAGATCAAGGACATATTTTGCGTTATTTTCCCAAAACTACACAATAGTTAAACCACTTAAACTCAGTAACTTAAATTCCTATGATTACCTCGCTTTTTTATTTGATACTTGGTCATGTGAAGTGTTGTCTTTGGTGGACATCATTTAAGCATAAATTAAAACAAGAGGCCCAAGAGGGCCTGTGGCTAATATGGCTCTTATAACCAATGAAGCGAGTAACTATCGCCTTAACAAGGCAGAATATAGCACTTAATGAAATCAAGGGACTTTACTCCGCTGTTACTGATCCGATCTGGCTGGTTTTCGAACTAGTTCGAGCTTTTATTGACATTAACAATCTGGTAAAGTTTGGTAAAGATCGGATTAAAAATTTAGGCCCTATCGTCTTAACGAGGAAAAATGTAGCATGTTTAACTAAATCAAGGGCCATATCTCCGCTGTTACTAGATCCGATCTGGCTGGTTTTCGAACTTGTCCGAGCTTTCAAGACATTAACAATCTAGTAAAGTTTGGTAAAGATCGGATGAAAAATGAAGACCCTATCCTCTTAACGAGGCAAAATATAGCATTTTTAACTAAATCAAGGGCCATAACTCCGTTGTTACTGGTCCGATCTTGTTGGTTTTCGAACTTATCCGAGATTTTATTGACATTAATAATCTGGTAAAGTCTGGTAAAGATCGGATGCAAAATGAAGGCCCTATCGTCTTAACAAGGCAAACTATAGCATTTTTAACTAATCAACGGCCATAACTCCGCTGTTACTGGTCCGATCTGGTTTTCGAACTTGTCCGAGCTATCATTGACATAAAAAATTTGGTAAAGTTTGGTAAAAATCAGATAAAAAAAGAATGCCCTATCGTCTTAACGAGGCAAAATATAGCATTTTTAACAAAATCATGGGCCATAACTCCGCTGTTACTGGTCCGATTTGGCTGGTTTTCGAACTTGACCGAGCTTACATTGACATTAACAATCTGTTAAAGGTCTCACACCTCAATTAATTTTCCCATAGGGTTACTGTACAGCCTTTTCCAACATCTGAGCTTCAAAGCAGGCCAGCAGACATTGTTGTTGGTTTAATATCGTCAGTATAGCCAAGACCAGTAATTTAAAAGAATAAAATACATAAGTTTTGTTTTTTTCTCGCTCATGTTTATGTGACCCCTATGGAAAATACAAAATGCATGTACTAGCCAGCGGAATATGTGGTGTTTAGGTCAAACACGTCTGAAATTTGAATGAAAACTCATATCAACATGGGATTTTCTGTATCTGTCTTTCACACTGCAGATGTATGCTAAAGCAAAGAAAAATCTATTTTTCAAATTAAACAAGAGGCCCAATAGGGCCTGTGGACGCTCTACTGGCTAACATGGCTCTTATAACATCAATGAAGCGAGTGACTGCCATTTACGTTTTTTTGAAAGTTTCGGGCTAAAAACAGCTTTTTGACTAAATCAAGGGCCATAACTAAAGAATCTGGTAAAGTTTGGTAAAGATCAGATGAAAAATGAAGGCCATACCGTATTAACGAGGCAAAATATAGCATTTATTATTAACTAAATCAAGAGTATAACTCCTCCGTTACTGGTCCGACTGGTCAAACATAGAGCTAAAAAAAAAAAAATATAAAAATTATGAAAAAAAGGAATAATTTCAAAAAAAAAATTAAAAAATTAAAAAAAAAAAAAAAAAAAAATAAAAAAAAAAAAAAAAAAAAAAAAAAAAAATAAAAAAATAAAAATTATAATTAAAATAAAATTAACAATAATATAAAAAAGACAGTTGTAAAATCTTGTAAAGTTTGGCAAAGATCAGATGCAAAATGAAGGCCCTATCGTATGACGAGGCATATTATAGCATTTTTAACAAAATCAAGGGCTATAACTCCGCTGTTACTGGTCCAATCTGGTTGGTTTTCAAACATGACCAAGCTTTCATAGACATTAACAATTTCATGAAGTTTGGTAAAGATCGGATGAAAAACGAAGGCGCTATCGTCTTAACGAGGCAAAATATATCATTTTGAAGTAAATCAAGGGCCATAACTCCGATGTTACTGGTCCGATATGGCTGGTTTTCGAACTTGTCCAAGCTTTCATTGATATTAACAATCTGATCAAGTTTGGTAAAGATCGGATGAACAATGAAGCCCCTATCGTCTAAACGAGGCAAACTATAGCATTTTTAACTAAATCAAGGGACATAACTTCGGTGTAACTAGTCCGATATGGCTGGTTTTCAAACTTGTTCGAGCTTTCAATGACATTAACAATCTGATAAAGATTGGTAAATATCGGATGAACAATGAAGCCCCTATCGTATTAACGATGCAAAATATAGCATTTTTAACTAAATCAAGGGCTACAACTCCTGATACTAGTCCGATATGGCTGGTTTTCGAACTTGTCCGAGCTTTCATTGATATTAACAATGTGGTAAAGTTTGGTAAAGATAGGATGAAAAACGAAGGCCCTATCGTCTTAACGAGGCAAAATATAGCAATTTTAACTAAATCAAGGACCATAACTCCGCTGTTACTGGTCCGATCTGGCTGTTTTTCGAACTTGTCCGAGCTTTCATTGATATAAACAATGTGGTAAAGTTTGGTAAAGATAGGATGAAAAATGAAGGCCCTATTGTCTTAACGAGGCAAAATTTAGCAATATAGCATTTTTAACTAAATCAAGGGCCATAACTCCGCTGTTACTTGTCCGATCTGGCTGGTTTTCGAACTCATCCGAGCTTTCATTGATATTAACAACCTGTTATAGTTTGGTAAAGATCGGATGAAAAATGAAGGCCCTATCGTCTTAACGAGACAAAAGTTAACAACGGACGGACGGACGACGGACGGACGACAGACAACTCGGCATCCCATAAGCTCTGCTGGCCTTCGGCCAGTAGAGCTAAAAATAGGCCCGTGAGCTTTCAGGGGAGATAATAGACGTGTGAGACCTGAAGTTTGGTAAAGATCAGATGAAAAATGAAGGCACTATAATCTTAACGAGACAAAAATTAACGACGGACGACGGACGGACGGACGGACGACGGACAACTCGGCATCCCATAAGCTCTACTGGCCGAAGTAAATCATATGTGGTTTGCCGCAGTGGGCGAGACACACTCAGACCGAGGTTTTGTATATAATTATTGTGCCTTGAGTCCCTAAATAACCATACTAAATTAGAACTAGGGGTTGTTTTTTGTAAAATCAGATGTCTACCCTACAAGAGAAAGGGCCATAAATCCACCAAAAATCATTAAACTGGAACACGACGTAGACATGTGCAGCTAGGCTTGGTAAAGGTAGTCGGGACAAAGATAATGTGTTAAAACCTTTAAAGGGCCATAACTCCACCGAAAATCGTTCAACCGGAACAAGACAATAATATACGCAACCAAGTTTCGTTGAATGCCGCATGGTGTTTGAGGGGAACCTAGTCCGGACAAAGTTTGCGTATTACAACGTTTTAAAGAGCCACAACTCCACCAAATAGCATTCAACCGAAACACGACAACGACATGCGCAACTGATCATTCCTGCCAAGTTTCATTGATATCCAACCAGATGTTCGGGAAAATTAGTCCGGATAAAGTTTGTGTATAACATGTAGAAGAGGCCATAACTATGTCAAAAATCATTAAACAGGAACATGGCAATGACTTGCGCAACCTAAATTGTGTCATGCACATCTACTTTCAATTCAATATCTAGAAAACTGTAAAAGTAGTTCGCTCCACAAGATTGCATATGCTGAATATAGCAATTCTGACTACAACTCTGAATGGAATTGAGCGAGCCACACCAAATTTGTGTCACGCACATCTACACTTCAATTTGATCATGTACACAGTTTCAATTCAATATCTTGAAAACTGTAAAAGTAGTTCGCTCCACAAGATTGCATATGCTGAATATAACTCCACACAATGCAAAGTACTGACCGACCGACCGACCGACAGGACTAAGTGCAAGGGCAATAACTTTGCATGGAATTGAGCGAGCCACACCAGAATTGTGTCACGCACATCTACATTTCATAATGATCATGTATACAAAGTATCAATTCCATATCTTGAAAACTGTAGAGGAAGTTCGCTCCACAAGATTCAACAGACCGACCCACAGACACAGACAGAACGCCCGCCGCAGTGACTCCTATATACAACCTCTCAAACTTCGTTTGCGGGGGTATAAATATTAAACATTTAGCTCTTGTAGTTTCAGAGAAGATGTTTGAAGTTTTTCCCTATAACTCTATGTAAAACTGATCCAACAAGGGCCCCTAAGCAAAGAAAAATTGAACCCATGAACCTTATAAGAGAAAAAAATGCCTCCAGTGAGATTTAGCCAATGACCCATGGGATTTCCAGTGTGCATTACCAAATATTGAAAAGGTGTCAGAACTCCGGTGTTACTGCTTGAATCTGGATGGTTTCCAAACTCGTCCAAGCTTTCATTGATATCAACAATCTGGTCTACTGTGCATTTCGGGGTGCTTGGACGTCGAATATGAATCGAGATTTTTTTTTTATTACTTGCTTTATGTTTTCATATACGGTTAGAAAGAATGAAAAAAGACGCTCCTGGATATGTTTACAATAATGCCATAGCCATCAACAATCTGGCAAACTTTGGTAAAGATCAATTACAAAATGAAGATGCTAGAGTGTTCACAAGGCAGAATTCATAATTTTCCATTGCAGAGATGTTGAGATTTTTTATTAATTTCAGTAGGTGCAAGGATTTGTCAATAAGAGGATAAGAATATATGATGAAATCTCGAAGACTCTCGCGTAGAAAGTACGAGATTTCAGCGTCTCGAGATAAGGCGGGTCTTCCGATAAGACGGGTCCAATCAATAACGATAACGCGGCGAGCTTACCTGTACGTTTCGACATATAACCAGTTCGGTTCTACTGCTGTGTTTATCTCATATATATTACGTGAGAAATATACAGCTTCTTTTTAACTGGCGGCTTGTTAATTACTTGATTACATGTGTAAGTCAATAGAAAAATCGCTAATTACATAAAGCACTCGGGAATTATGGCGGCTAATTGCTGAATATGTATTTCAATAACAGTTAGCTGGTACCGGGTATTGACAAATACACAAATATATCGAACGCATAAAATAATAGAATATATGGACCCTGTATATTTCTGTGATATTCCTATTCTGGAAATTCTATCATAATTCATTATTGGCATTTTCAAACTTGCATTGTCTTTGTACTGACCAGGGACTGTAGATAGACGTAATATAAACGGGTTCTGTATTGAGCTTGTCCTTATAATATATATAAAAAAAAAAGACTCGCGGTGTGTTTCATAGCTTTTTATTTGAGTTATGTAAACAAAACATGCGGTAAAAAAGAGTTTTAATTAAATTAACATAAACAAGAAATGACACATACAGTGCAAAACAAATCCAAAACATTTCAATATATGGTTCAAATTTGCAGTCCCGTGCATAGGAATGTATTAAGTAGAGTATGAAAGGTTCCTGAGTTCCTCTGTATCCTTCTCCTTTTGAAGCGGCTGAAAATATACTAAGATAAAGTGTTACTTTTATAAGAGATTAAATGCAGAGTATTGGTTTAAAACTGAATATTAATGTTATAATTAATATTAAAGGCTTGCAGCCATGTGGTCACGATTTGTTTCTGTTTTATTTGTGTTAAGTATATATATACCCATGACTTACAATCTGTGTTACGTTGTATTAAGTATGGCCGTCGTGAGTTTTCAACATGTACCACTTATTGTAGCAGTATTTTTAAAATTTTAGAATTATTTTTTTAAAGAAATATTGTGTCCCTTTGAAATGTGAAAAGAATATAAAAATAATGTTTTGCATGATAAAGGACAACCATGCAGTATGAAAACTATGTAAGAACACAAATATATTATATATATGTATATATATATTTAAAAAGAACATGATTGTGTGCCTTTATATTAAAAAGGCGATAACACATGTTTTTTTTTAGATTTTCAAAATTATTTTTTAGAAGAAATAATCTGCCAATTTGAAAGCTGAAGAAAAAAATATAATGCTTTTTATGATAAATAAAGGTTACCATGCAGTATAAAAATTATATAAAAACACAAATATGTGTATTTTTTAGAAGATGAACATGATTTTATGCTTTTCTATTAAAAAGGCACTAACACACTAGTGTTTCTAAATTTTGCTTTTAAAAGTTCAAAGTGAATTATAACAAGAAATATATGCCCATTTGAAAGCTGGAATACTTTTTTTTTTATAATGCTTTGCATAAAATAAAGTTAACCATGCAGTATAAAAATTATATAAGAACACAAATATGTGTATTTTTTTAGAAAGTTCAAAGTGAATTATAACAAGAAATATATGCCCATTTGAAATCTATAATTCTTTTTTTTATAATGCGGGTAAAGCTTGGTAAAGATCGGATGAAAACGAAGGCTCTATCGTCTTAACAAAATATAGCATTTTTAACTAAATCAAGGGTAATAACTCCGGTGTTACTGGTCCGATCTCGCCAGTTTTCGAATTTTTCCGAGCTTTCATTGATATTAACATCTGGTAAAGTTTGGTAATGATCCGATCAAAAATGAAGGCCCAATCGTCTTAACGAGGCAAAGATTAACGATGGACGACAGACGGACGACGGATGGACGACGCATAACTCGCCATCCCATAAGCTCTGCTAAACAAATGAATAAAATAATAATAACAAGAGGTCAATGACCTTGAAGCTCTACTGATAGGTTTTGAAAGCTAGATCAGCATTCCTGTGAAGTTTCATGAAAATCTGTCAAGTAGTTTCACAGTAGTCGTTACAACTTTTTATATATAACTCTAGGTAAACAAAGATGGCCACCGGCAACCATGTTTACTGTCGAACTAACTTCAACAAGCACCAACATCATGTCATGCTGATCATTTTAAAACAAGTCCCATATCAATATCACTTATAGTTTTCAGGATTTAGACGCTACAAATTTGTTTGTTTTAATCTATTTTTAACCGTGGCGGCCATCTTGAATTTCCTGTGAAGTTTCATGAACATCTGTCGAGTAGTTTCAGAGGAGTAGTCGCTACAATATTATACTATATAACTCTATGTAAACAAAGATGTCTGCTGGCATGAATCAAAATGATTTTTGACAAGGACCAACATCATGTCATGCTGATTGTTTTAGAAAAAGTCCCATATCAATATCAGTGTTTTTATTATAAAAAAGATGGCATCCCTGTTTACTGTTACCTAATTCAAAAAAAAAATCTGATTCATTTTTAAGAATCAACATCATGTCATGCTGATCATTTTAGAATAAGTTCCATATAAATATTACTTATAGTTTTCAAGAAGTAGTCGTTACAAACTTATTTTTGAAAAATCTATTTTTAGCTGTGTGGCGCCGTCTTGAATTTCCGGCCGACCTGAAATTTTGCTAAGATCAATTAGACATCAAGAGCAACATTGCTGTGAAGTTTCATGAAAATCCGTCAAGTTGTTTCAGAGGAGTAGTCGCTACAAGCCTTTGCCATACAACTCTATGTAAACAAAGATGGCCACTGGCAGCCATGTTTAACGTCGAATCAAAACGATTTTCGACAAGGACGAACATCATGTCATGAAGTCTCATATCAATATAACTTATAGTTTGCAAGAAGTAGTCGATAAAACTTGTTTTTTAAAAATCTATTTTTAGCTTTAGTAGCCATCTTGGATTTCACAACATGAATTTTTGCTAGGATCAACTAGACGTCATGGGCAACATTTTTGTAATGTTTCATGAAAATCCACCTAGTAGTTTCAGAGGAGTAGTCGCTACAAAAAAAGTTTACGAACGGAAGACGCATACCGCACCATGGCATAAGACCTGCTGATCTCTGATCAGTAGAGCAAAAAATCTGTTTCCACTTTACTAAGGAATGAGATATTGGCCCGTAACTTGCTGTGTATGAAGCTTGGGTCAGTGGGGTCAAGGTCATTGTCACTTGATTGATTTCCGATCAATAACTTTAGTATTCCATGGGGCATTTTAATGAAACTTTACAAAAGACAATGCTCATGGAAAGAATTCTTGGGATTGCTATTTGGGTCATTTGGTCCAAGGTCACTATAAACAGAAAATTGGTTTCCGATCAAGAACTAATTTCCCTTGAGGTATTTAACAAAACTTTACCGAAAGGTGAAGTTCATGGAAAGTAAGCTTGGGATAGCTATTTGGATCATTTGGTTCAAGGAAAAGGTCACCGTTATTATAAATAGCAAACTAATATAAAATAACTAACCGATAATCGATTGTAAATTTTAACTGATGCCATCACTTTACATCAGTGAACTGTCTCCCCTGATAACTCCCTCCGAACAACTTGGTCCAACCATTTGGTTCAACTCAGTTTGTATTTGTTGCTTCTCTAGATATATATAATTATGCATTTCAACACCAATGATGCAAACTATTTTCTATACAAATTTGTATTAAAGGGATGCGCAGTTATCTTGTTGTTTAAAACACACAGAGTCCCGTTAGTGTTCTAAATAAGTGGCATATTTGCAAATCATTATTAATGGTTCTTTGAATAGAACAAAGGAAATATTGTTTGCATGTTACTAATTGTTCATTACATTGCACCAATAGTATATGTAAAAGTATGGTAGAATAAGAGAAACAATGTAAATCTCCAAATGTTATGTTTATTTACAATGTAATTATATGCATGCAGGTTTAAGTAAAATATTATGACACTTAATCCATAGCGGTTCTAATTTTAATCCTTGATAAATATTTAAATATTACCTGTGTTCCTTTTACACTAAACTATTATTGTACCATAGCTCTAATCGTTTTCCTTCGTTCTTGCTTATATATATTTTTCATAAACCTGAAGGTCTGAGCCTTAACCGTGCTATAAATGCCGGTATATTTCAGCCGTGCTATAAATGACAGATTCGACAGTTATACCATGGTCTACTCAAATTTACATGCGCGCAGTTGTAATTTACAATCAAAGAGACCAAAATAGCACTCCTTGGCAGTGCATTTGCCCAATAATATACAAAGGGGATTGGCTGCAATAATCAAAACATGGGTCATGCTCATCACGCATGATAATGCTATTTCTTGATTGGATCGAGTTGTTATTTTTACTGAAAACTGTGACGCCCTAAAACTTCTTGCACATGCGTAGTTGGATAAATGGCTCTGGTACAAAACATTTATAGCATATTTTTCTCGTATGCGATTTATACTGCACTCTCAAGCCTGCGGCCCTCGAGAAGCAGTATAAATTGCATATATTCGAAAAAGTATGCTATAAATATTACATAGTGTTCCAAATAAGCGTTCAGTACAATGCATGTGGTATGCATGAAAAACAAATTACATTTAATACTTTTATACATTAAATTTTAAAAATGCATATTTTTTCATTAATATTAGGTGCACTCGATTTTTCTAAGCTACTGAAATGTGTACGCGGGAATTTGGTTCTCAATATTTATTGCCAATTTAATGCTTTTTTGTACGCATTGATTTTATTTTTAATGCATTTTTGGTGAAAAAATATGCGTAATTATGATGTGCGTACGAGTCTCATCTGGAGCACTGTATTAAATGTTACACATCAAACTACCATCAGATCAGCTTGATAGAGTTCTGGGCCTCGTTTTACGAAACAACTTACGACCATTTTGATCGTAAATCAATTTCTTAAATGCTTCACTATAGATTACACTTTTCAAATAAACGTGTTTTCATTTCATTTTCTTATACCTGTGATAGTTCTGCACTACGTGCATAAATAATTGTCTATATTGAATGCTTTAGGTGAAGAAATACAAAGATTTTAAAATGTGAGACTTATCGTAACATGTTTAATAAAACGGGGCCGCGATTACATGGCTGCCGGAAGAAAACTCGAACTATGACTGAACGTGATGAATTACTTTGCTTAAACTCTTAGTCCAACAAAGAGCCATAATTCTGTAATAAATAGGCAATCAACAATGGGTGATGTAGAGGGACATAAGGTCATCAGTTGTATGTGAATATGAAGTTTGGGAACAACCCGAGGAGTGCAAGTAATAAAAATGTGTTACGCAATGCAATGCGACATTATGGCGTGATTCCTATATAGCTCCCACTTATTTTAAATATTATAGTATATCGATGGTTTAAAATAACTTTTTTGAGTATTTTTAATAAAAATTAACAGTGTTTGAAATAAAATAAGGGTTATCGCATTTAAACATACATAGCACCCCAGAAAGGCACTTTTGAAATTGAACACTCACCAAAAGATGCAAAATCTAGTTTATTAAGAAATCCAATAAAAAAATAGGGTTCGCCCGTAGATGTGTTTTTTAAATGGCCTTCCCAGGGTCCTGAGTATTTTTTAATGGAACAGCCCTAATCATACTTTTAAAATATACAAGAAATAAATAAAAATGCAAAACAATTATAAACACAAAGGGGATCAAATATACTGATATGTTGTTATCAAGAAAGAGTGTTAGTTAAACACACTTGATTGTTTTAAAACTGGTTGTTTTTTTCACGCAGCTTCCATAATTGCCAATTATTATTTGATCAATATAATATGAGCCGCGACAAACGTAAACGTCCCTTCGGACATTTCGACGACAACGTCATAAAGTAACAATTTATGACGTCAGCCGGTAATCAATTCATTACTAATCAAATTTCTTATCACTTCCGTGTTTTACCTAATTATTATATCATAGGGAATGTGTTTTCTTAATATAAATAGTTGATGCTGTAGAAAATGGCAATTGTTTATGTTTTTTGTTGTTATTTAATCATCGACGTCGTCCAAGACGTCAACGTCAATGTCAAAATTAATGGTCAGTACAACCTTTAATTTTCAAATTGAGGTAAAATCATTTCTAATTAAGACATGTAAGATATCAACATAAAATAAAGAGATTTTTAAACCGAAAATCACTGTTTCATAAACAACAAAAAACATAAAATATCAAAAATTTGTCTAAAGGGTCATTTTCACGTGTTTCAGCTCATATCTTTTGGTTAATTAGAGCCACCCAAGAGAGAGGTAGGAATTGAATTGAATTGGATTTTATAGTCGCACCAACAGCTAAGGTCATATGGCGACTTTCCAGCTTCCATTGGTGGAGGAAGACCCCAGGTGCCCCTCCGGGCAATTTTCGTGCACGGGCGGGCACCTGGGTAGAACCAACGACGTTCCGCAAGCCAGCTGGATAGCTTCCTCACATAAAGATTCCTAGGCCCCTGAGGGATCGAACCTACAGCGGTGAGGGGCAAGTGATTTCAAGTCAGAGACGTTAACCACTCGGCCACGGACTCCCAGAGAGAGGTAGGAGACACAGGAGAATCTGGAAACCACACCCTACTGAATTGTATGGTATTTCAAGTTAACTTCTTGGACAATAGACCCAAATACACAAGACAGCCTTTTTGTTATGTCCCATCCCAAGTGGAAAAAGCTTATTGTTCGGGGCGCTTGTTTCAGCCAATGTTTTTTTTTGACTTTTCAGACAAATTCTGCTGCATCATAAATTAAGATATTTTTTTCCAGAATGTCCAAAAATGGTTTTAAACTTAAACTAAGACATCCTGAAATGTTATAGCAAACTACTGAGGCTAACTGAATTCTTAATTTTCAGCTGTCCCAGCAACAAGGAGAGCCCATCAAACAAGAGGCCCAAGAGGGCCTGTGGACACTCTACTAGCTCAAGATAAAGTTTATGTATCAGGGGCCATAAGTCTTTTAAAAATCATTCAACCAGAACATGGCAATGACAGGTGCAACTAGGCTTAGTACTGATCATCCTCGCCAAGATTCGCTGAAATCTGGCAAAGAGTTCAGAAGAGACTAATCTGGACAAAGTTTGTGTATTAAAACATTTAAAGGGTCACAACTCTGCCAAAAATCATTCAACCGAAATATGGCGATGATATGCACAACTAGGCTTGATACTGATCATACTTGTCAAGTTTCGTCTGTATCCATCCAGGGGTTCAGGAGAACTAGCCCAGAAAAAAATTGTGGTATCAAAATCCTTTAAAGGGCCATAACTCTGCCAAATATCTGTAAACCGGAACGTGACGATGACATGCAAAACTAGGCTTGGTGCTGATCATCCCTGCAAAGTTTCATTGAAATCTGGGGAGGGGTTCAGGAGAAGTAGATCAGAACAAAGTTTGTGTATTAAAACCTTTAAAGGGCTATAACTCCGCCAAAATCATTCAACTGGAACACGGTGACTATGTACAACTAGGCTTGGTACTGATCATCCCTGCAAAGTTTCAATGAAATCCAGCCAAATGAAGGCACTTTCGTCTTAATGAGACCAAGATATAGCATATTTCAGAAAATCAAGGGCCATGACACCGATATAAATGGTCCAATCTGGATGTTTTTCGAACTTGTCCAAGCTTTCATTGATATTAACAATCTGGTGAAGTTTCATAACGATCACATGAAAAATGAAGGCCCTGTTGTCTTAACGAGGCAAAACATAGCATTTTTAACTAATCAAGGGCCATAACTCATCTGTTCTGGTCCGATCTGGCTGGTTTTCGAAAATGCCTCAGCTGTCATTGATATAAACAATCAGGTAAAGTTTTGTAAAGATCAGATGAAAGATGAAGGCCCTATCGAATTAACGAGGCAAAATATAGCACTTTTAACTAAATCAAGGGCCATAACTCATCTGTTACTGGTCCAATCTGGCCGTTTTTCGAAATTGTTCCAGCTGTCATTAATATAAACAATCAGGTAAAGTTTTGTAAAGATCAGATGAAAGATGAAGGCCCTATCGAATTAACGAGGCAAAATATAGCATTTTTAACTAAATCAAGGGCCACAACTCTGCTGTTACTGGTCCGATCTGGCTGATCTTCAAAATGTCCGAGCTTTCATTTATATAAACAATCTGGTAAAGTTTGGTAAAGATTGAATAAAGATAAAGGCCCTATCGTCTTAACGAGGCAAAATATAGCATTTTTAACTAAATCAAGGGCCATATCTCCGCTGTTAATGGTCCGATACAGTTAGTTTACGAACTTGTCCTAGCTCTCATTTATATAAACAATCTGGTAAAGTTTGGTAAAGATTGGATGAAAGATGAAGGCCCTATCATCTTAATGAGGCAAAATATAGCAATTTTATCTAAATCAAGGGCAATAACTCTGCTGTTAATAGTCCGATCTAGCTGGTTTTTGAACTTGTCCGAGCTTTCATTGATATTAACAATCTCTGCAAGTTTGGTAAAGTTCAAATAATAAATGAAGGTGCTAGAGTGTTCACAAGACTTAATATGACATTTTTCAGCAAAACAAGGGCCATAACTCCGGTGAAATTAAATCGACCTTGCCGATTTCAAACTCGTCCAAGCTTCCATTGATATAAAGACACTGGCAAAGTTAAGTAAAGGTCCGATTAATATTGAAGGCCCTTGAGTGTTCACAAGGCAGAAAATAGCATTTTTCAGAAAAAAGGGCCATAACTCCGGTGTTACTGACCCAATTTAGCTGATTTTCGAACTTGTCTAAGCTATCATTAGTATTAACAATCTGTGTAAGTGTGGTTATGATCAAATAATAAATGAAGGTGTTAGAGCGTTCACAAGGCAGAAAATGGAATTTTTCAGAAAAAACAAGGGCCATAAATCTGCTGCTACTGAACCGATTTGGCTGGTTTTCGAACTTGTACGAGCTTTCATTGATATTAACAATCTATGCAAGTTTGGTAAAGATCAAATAATAAATGAAGGTGCTAGAGTGTTCACAAGGCTTAATATGGCATTTTTCAGCAAAACAAGGGCCATAACTCTGGTGAAATTTATCCGATCCGGCTGGTTTTCGAACTTGTCCGAGCTTTCATTGATATAAAGCAACTGGCAAAGTTTCGTAAAGATTTGATTAATAATGAAGGCCCTAGAGTGTTCACAAGGCAAAAGTTAACAGACGGACGGACGACGGACGGACGACTCGCCATTCCATAAGCTCTGCTGGCCTTCGGCCAGTAGAGCTAAAAAGCATTTTGGATGTAAATTTGTATTCATCTACCAATATCCAAAACTAAGGTAGTTTTATTTACCACTTAAATGCCAGTTCTAACATGTCTAATGATATGTATTGAATTGAATTGGGGTTTTACGGCGCACCAACACATGGAAAGGTTATATGGCGCCTAACAGGCATGAACATGCCAGGCTCATCTTCCATGTACATGGAGATAAAATATGGAAAATGGGCCTAGAACCTTCTCACCCTGAACTTCAGAGTTGCTGCAAATTCTATCGTAGAAACTCCATTTACGCTGGAGCCAAGTTATTGTTTTTCTGCCACTGCTCTTTTGATGCGAGCGAGATAGCACCTGAAACAATGCAGGGATCATGATGAAGACCTTTAATGAACATGAACAAAAAATAATAAAATGAACATGAATTTGGGGGGATTCTATCCCTCTGCCCACCCCTCCAAAGGGATCTGCAGTGGCCCTATTCTTTGCCCCGTGACCAAACGGGGGCCCCCGGGAACCACATGGGGCCTAATGATATGTAATTTATGTACGTAAATGATTCCTGTTATTGCTGAAAACCCGTTGGCTGAAACAATAGGACTTGTGGCTTGCCAGGCTGAAGAAACCCAGTGGAATTGAATTGAATTAGGTTTTAAGGCACACCAACACATGAAAGGTTATATGGCGCCTAACAAGCATGAACATGCCAGGCTCATCCTCCATGTACATTGAGGTAAAGTATGTAAAATGAGCCTAGAACCTTCTCACCCTGAACTGCAGAGTTGGTGAGCCTTGAACACATGATCTCCTGATCGGGACCTGTCAAAAACTGGTTTGGGCTTGTCCCTTTTTGTCATATTTTACTATATAATTAATTCAGGGCCTGCCTGTCAAAAATATTTTCCATGTACCACATGTGTATTCCATGTGTACATCATATGAAAGTAACATGTGTAATACATATGAAAAGATATTTTACTATTAAATAACATTAAAACTTAAACAGGTTGTTTAACCATTTTCTACAATATTCTACAGAAGTTATATAAATGCTATAATTTCATCTGAAACACATGCATATACATTTCATATGTGGCACAGGTGTATTATTTTAACATAAAACTTGTTTGACACACATTATTCATTAGGTGGTCCCGCCTTAATTCAGCGATGGGAAAGCTTATAAAAAATATATTAGCAGGATTTTATAACGGATATTTCGACAATAAAACACGTTTAATCATATTTTTTACTGAAAAAATGTGATAACCTGTTAAAAATTACCTAGTAAAAGTTTAAATATTAGTTTTTTTGTTACAATATGAAAACTTTTTAAACCAACACTAAGGTTTTATTTTATACCCCAGTCAACCTGTTTTTGCTTCTTGGAGAAGGGGTTGGACTGGGTATGAAAGTTAATACTCGGACTCACGTAATGTTAAATAAGTGGCACATATGTAAACAAGAGGCCAAGAGGGCCGGGTGGACGCTCTACTGGCTAAAGATAAAGTTTATGCACAAGGTGCCATAACTCTTTCAAATAGTCGGTCAACCAGAACTTGGTGATGAAATAGGCAACTAGCTTGGTACTGATTGTCCCTGACAAGTTTCGTTGAAATCCAGCCAGAGGTTCAGGAGAACTAGTCTGTACAAAGTTAGTGTATTAAACCTTTTAAGGGCCATAACTCTGCCAAAATTCATTCAACCAGAACACGGCAATGATAGGTGCAACTAGGCTTTGGTACTGATCATCCCCATCAAGATACGTTGCAATCCAGCAAGGAGTTCAGAACTGACTAATCTGGACGTTTCTCTATTAAAACCTTTAAAGGGCCATAACTCTGACAAAATCATTCAACCCGAATATGGCGATGATATGCACAACTAGGCTTGATACTGATCATCCTTGTCAAGTTTTCGTTAAAATCCAGCCAGGGGTCTTGGGAAAACTAGCCCGGGAAAATGTTTGTGTATCAAAAACCTTTAAAGGGGCCATAACTCACCACAATCTGTTAACCGGAATGCGACGATGATATGGCACAACTAAGCTTGTGCTGATTCATCCCTCTAAAGTTTCGTTTGAAATGTGGTGAGACGTTCAGGAGAATAGTCCAGAAAGTTTGTGTATAAAACCTTTAAAGGGGCCCCCATACTCTGCCAAAAATCATTCAACCGGAACATGCAAAAGATTTGCACAACTAGACCTGGATACTGATCAATCCCTAAAAAGTTTTTTTTAAATCCGGACAGGGGTTCAGAAAACTATAGTCAGGACAAAGTTTGTTTTAAAACTTTAAAAGGGACATAACTCTGCCCAAATCATTCAACTGGAACACAGTGACGATATTGTACACTAGGCTTGTTTACTGATCATCCCTGAAAAATTTCAATGAAATTTTGGCCCAATGAAGGCCCTTTCTCTTATGAGGTCTAAAATATAGCATATTTCAGAAAATAAATCAAGGGCCCATAACTCCTGTGTAAATTGTCCAATCTGGGTGGTTTTCAAACTTGTCGGAGCTTCATTGATAGTAACAATCTGGTAAAGGGTTGGTAAAGATCGGATGAAAAAATGAAGACCCTATCGTGATTAACAACTGCAAAATATAGCATTTTTAACTAAATCAAGGGCCACTAACTCCGCTGGTAACTGGTCCGATCTGGCTGTGGTTTTCTAACTTATCCGAGCTTCATTGAGTATTAACAATTCTGATCAAATTTGGTAAATATCGGGATGAACCAATGAAGCCCCTATCGTCTTTACGAGGCAAAATAATAGCATTTTTATTTAAATCAAGGGCCATATCTCCGCTGTTACTGGTCCGATATGGCTGGTTTTCAACTTGTTCGAGCTTCAATGACATTTAACAATGTGGTAAAGTTTGGTAAAGATAGGAATGAAATTAAGGGCCCTATTGACTTAACGAGGCCAAATATAGTATTTTGAACTAAATCAAATGGCCGTAAACTCCGCCGATACTGGCCGATCTGGCTGGTTTTCTAACTTGTCCGAGGCTTTCATTGACAGTTAACAATCTGGTAAGTTTGGTAAAGATCGAGTGAAAGATGAAGGCCCTATCGTCATTAACGAGTGCAACATTTAGCATTTTTTACTAAATCAAGGGCCGTAACTCCCGCCGATACTGGTCCAATCTGCAGGGTTTTCAATTTGTCCGAGCTTTCATTGATATTAACAATCTGCTTTAGTTTGTAAAATGATCGGTATGAAACAATAAAGCCCCTATCGTCTTAACGAGGCAAATATAGCATTTTTTTTTAACTAATCAAGGGAAATAACTCTGCTGTTTA